>OZ032117.1:3819076-4096576 GCA_964026355.1 Pseudorhiza aurosa | reverse complement strand
ATGAGAAGCAAATAGCATGGCAGCAAGAAAACTAGCTTTCGGCGACGAAAACACCTTGCTTCCACGTGCTGTTACTGAAATTCCACCAAATATAACAGAAAAGACACGCAGTGCCAACATAGAATTGAAAGTATGCAACAAGATGTTCACCAAATGGAACCCAACGACATTGTAGCCGCCTGCCGACAAGTAACTAATTCTGAATGTCAACACCGTTAGAGGTCTGTAACTTTTATGGCTCTGTGCTGAGGTGATGTTCGCGCCCCAAAAATCGTGCTTGAAAATAGAAAAAAAGCTCGTTTCCATTCGCACATCTTGATTGTTGAGAATGGCCTCGTTGTCATCAAACACGAAATCTCCGGTGATGCTCCTACAGAAACACAGAAATGCTAAAACCCCAACGATAACAGACCCAGCAGCCTGTGAGACGTCAGGTATGCACAGGTTCCCACATTTCAGAGATGTTGTGGATATGTCAAGGCGATCTGGTGCTTTGCCGTCTGTTTTGCCCCGTCCTTCTGATTTATCCACCATCGTTCCCTCCCAAGCGAGCCTTGTTTACAGTGTTTACGTTGTTGTAGCTGTGCTTCATTTCCTTCGGAACGAGGCCGTTACACCATGCTATCAAAAAACCCGACAGTCTCGTCTTCGTTTAGAAGAAGAACTTGCTCCAAATCGAAAAATTTAAAAGTGCATAAAACTTTCGACGTCTTGAAAACAGTTCCAGCTGCATACAAAATCCAAATAGGACATCAAGTACCGTATAAATTGAACTGGTGCTAACCCAATCTCCATTAGTTAAAGTTATCCTAAACAAAAAAGTACAGAATACATACTTCCAACTATTAAATGGAGCTTTATTATTAGTAGTATATCAAATATATTTTTACAGGTTAACTTTTTCAGAAAATACATTCTGCTATCAATAAAGGACCTGCGTTTAAAATAAAAGGCTAAAAATGGAAATTAAAATCTTAGAGAGGTAGGTAGTCTAAAATTTAAAGTTTTTCGGCTTCGAGTGTCCTCAGACAAAAGCTGTTATTCCCCCCCCCCCCCCCCATTTTTCTCTCAACTGATAATTTTACACCCTCTCAAATGCATCGACCAAGCAACGGTTAAACTGAATCGTTGGTCCTTGCATCGGTCCCAGGAAACTTGGCAATAGAGAAACCTGATTGAGACGTAAGTCAAGAGTCGCGGTAGTCAATTGGGAGGATCCTAGCCCGGGTGTATTTGATGCGTAATCAATGCACCAGGCCATCTTGGCTTACAAAAAGGAAGCATGCGTTTGTTTAGGCTGCGTTTACACTGTACCAGATCACTTTTTGATCAGATACAAAAATGTTACGGATCAGCCATGCATTGTACAACTTTGTACCTGCTATTAGGTAGAGCTTTGTACCCGCTAGGAAACAGAAACAGTTTAGTGCCTGCACTGCTCCTAAACTGTACCGGTACAGTGTAAACGCGAGAGAGAAAATGAACAAAATTTGTATCTGATCAAAAGTGACCCGGTACAGTGTAAACGCAGCCTTAGTGTCTTTCCCTTGCCTTGGGAATCGCATGTACATTACATGTACGCCTTCATCACAACGCGAAAAAAACACGCGGGCACAAAGAAGAAGCAAAAACCAATCAATGGTCACTCGGGAAATCGTTTAGGTGGCTTTTCAAAATGCAAGCATAGTTTCACACTGTTGACGGTACATCGTTCAAGCTAGCCCCTGTATCTGTGAGATCCTTCGTTGACATTTCTTCGTTGGTTCCTTGCCATAGCCAACTGACAAGTGTTGACAAAAAAGCATTCGACGCCAATAAAGCTAGTGCCAAACGAAGTATATCTATAACATCATAGCTATTAACTGCAAAGTGATAAAAGCCGTGAAGTGATTTGAGGTCTCCAAAGGTTGGATTTGACAGTGAACTGAATAACGTCACATTTCGGCGTTGCTATGTCTCTCAAAACTTTGAAATTGCTTCTAAAAAGTCATCAATTCTGCTCCATTTAACGGAAAGCCATTAGAAGAGAAACCTGAAAAATTGATAAAAATCTATCAATAATGATTCAAATCTGCATACAACATGTCAAATATATTTCCTATCCAATGTCAGAAAGCACTTTTCCGCTTTTTTTACTCTTAGAACCTTAGAATACATTATAAGGATGGATGGTATTTGATAGAAGGTAATGCATTGCTAAGAGGTTACATCGACTCAAAGACTGTTAGACATCTGTACGTATAATAAAATTGAAATCAGCAGTGTTTTGAGCTGTGAAGTTGAGGAAACACGTTGCGGGGGGAAGACTCATTGTTATTCATTATTGTGGGGGGGAGACCCCACGTTTGGCATTCTGCTACAGTTCAAATCATCTGTTGTTCTTTCATTCATTAGTTTTATTCTAGTTTACTTACTCAGTTTTCATTAACTTTACTTATATTTATTACAATTCCCTGTAATTCCTTGTCGGTTGAAATGAAAATTCTCATGTCTTATGTCTTATGTCTTATGTCCTTGTTTTTGAAGGTAGAGCAGGCACATAATTCTCTGGTAAGCTATTCACTGCACAGTGAGATAAAAACTATTTTTCAGTCATCTCTGGTAATGTAATAATTCTAGTAGAAAGAGTTTGAAATAAAGTAGAAGATAAAATACGAAAAATCCTAATTGGGAGCCAATGTATCTAATACCAACAGAACCAAGCAATTGCCAAGTATCAGTAAAATATATTTCAGCTCAACTACTGGCAAGATTATCACAAGCTTTTTCAGCCGATAACCATACAGATAACTTAACCCTAGCCAACGAGCTGGAGTTACGAGTAAACAGCATTGCCATGGGAAGGCAAGTCTCGAAGCACATACCTGTTCCTGAGAAGGACATCCAATAATTTGTTGATCTTCTAAGCTGTAATTTTCTTCTACAAGTTGAGACAGCTGTCTGTAAACTTTTAAAACTTTCGTCTGTTGTGGGAAAGGGTAAAAACGTTCAGACAACGTCTTGCTATAATAACATTGAATAATAATTTGATAGCGGATAACCAACTTCAAGGTCTTATTTTGAGGCCTGGTACATTGCCTATGACATCCTCGTCAAAAGAAGTCGTTAGAATTCAGAATGAATCGTAAGTAAAACTTAAACTATCTTTATCGTGGATTTCTATTTCTTTCTATAATTGCACCAACTTATACATGATAATTTGAGATTGAAAGCTCCCTACCTTGATAGGTTTGAAGAGAATGTACTCCGTTTCTTTGCTTGCCAAATACAGTGACATACTCTCCATTATCCCGGGCAATTTTGACTTCAGCACCATGTACGCTTCGCTCACGATTTTGCGGACATTTTCTGCAAAGAGAAATGACTTGATGGAATCAATCTGGAGGGAAAATGAACCGAAAATTGTTTGCAATGATCCTGACAGCTTTCCATCGTTCGTGGTTACGAAAATCGAATATTTCACAATACCATAATTGCAAGGTTTTTAACTTCTACTGAATTGCGTTATTCCAAAAAATGCTCGCATCGATAGCTGGCTCCCCCAAGTTCTTGCCTTGGAATCAATACGGTTAGATTTATGGGGAAAAGTATTGGAGACATGACCACTAGAACTGATACACGTAAACTCCCTTCATGTGTTCAAAAGGTTTAATACAGCCAATAAATGCCTAGCCTGCATCATTTAAATCATTTCATGTTTTTTTTGGTGGGCTTTGTTGAGGAAAGGCTATGATGGCCTATACAAAGCCCCAACACAGGAGGAAAGAAGAAAGCAAGCAGTTAATAGGACTTAAGGTTACTTCATATTTCTTTAGGTTTCTTATTGTAAATTATATCCTTCTTAAATCATTCTATGAAATTTTGTGAAATTGTTGGCCTTGATTAGCAATGATTTTTTAGCTGATTTTTTTAGCTAACTTTAAATGAAAGTTTTGATGACAATAATAATAATGCTTTGATCCGCACTTGAGAATCTTTTACCTGTGACTATCATACATTTCACACTCGATGAGTGTCAGACGAAAAGATTTTATACGTGACGAAGTTGCTTCCACTTTATGTGCTTTATTGAGACTTCATACACAAAGCTTTTATTCCTACTTGCAAAATTCTCGTACTTTTGCAGATTGAAGAGCTACCGTGGGATTACTACTTTAATAAATGATGCTTCATATCAAGTTGACTCTAATATCGGTATCAACAGAACTGCGAGGGAGTCTGTCTTTTTTTCGTTTCCAGACTAAACCCGAGAAATCTATTTCCCGAGGTCGTGCACCACATCCAGGAACAACTCCCAGGTGATTCATTGCAAAGTTCAAATCAACCGAACTGTGCTACTAACACACATTTCGTTGGTGACGAGCACAAAGCCTCAGGATTCCTTGGCAAGCACTGTGTGGACTGAGCAACCGAGCGTAATCACCACAGGGACAGCGTGAAATATTGCAAAGGAGCATATGAAGCGCCAGGCTGCATCTGGACGGGCCACAACACTTGATTCAAAAATCACATTGAAAGGCGAATGCTGGTGGAAGGTACTTAATCCACCAATTTCGCTGTGCACAACGAAAAATGGGGGTGGCTACCAACCTGGCTTTGCGAATGGCTGCTGGCTTATCAACTGACGCTTCTCTTTCCCTTCTTCTTCAGCTAGCTTTGCAAGCGTATCAATCTTGTCGAGAAAAGAACCCAAGGGGTTGACGAAAGCATCAACAGCTGTACTTATAAACTGCTCGCATATGTTCTTCAGCTCAGTATCCACTTCCTTTAAATTAACAACAATACAAAATATCATTGCTATTGGAACAATAAAATACAGCTAAACGTGTAAAAGCAGTATCGTGGACATTACATTGACTAAACTACCAAGTGAATCCAAAACCGACTGTCACCCACCTTTTTTGAATCCAAACAATATTCTGTTAGTTGAGGCACACCCTGTGAAACAACAAAGAACATTCGGTAAGCTGAAAAGCATAACGAAGACTCAGAACGAACTTCAACATACATTGGACAGCGTTGTCTTAACCAAGAATGTTGGAGTTGGTGATGTCAGGAAAAATTTCAGAAAACATGTATCCCTCTTTCGTTTACATCTTGGCGGCTTACATCTTAAGGGTTGCGTGTCTTAAAGGTTGCGTGTCTTAAAGGTTGCGTGTCTTAAAGGTTGCGTGTCTTAAAGGTTGCGTTACGGTTTGCGTGTAGTTCGTTGGATCTTCAGTAGGTTCCTCGCATCCTTCTTCACTCGCTTGTCTGTTCTTCCGTTCTTTAGTTCGTTTCTACAGTCCATCTTTTTTTCATTTATCTCTTCATTCAAAAGTTGGTTCATCTTAATACTAATGATTTGACTAAATTTTTCGTTCAATCATCTTTCATATCATACGACTGAAATTAGTCATTTCTGGTATATAAACCTCACCAAACTGAGTTTAGAGGATTCTCATGAAAAGCACTTACTATTATTATTATCATTATCATAAAAAATCATTGTTTGTCTATCAACTCTTGGTTTCTCTTCCTCTAATCCATACGTCTTAAGATAAACAGAGTCTCATAAGTCAGTTGACAGGAAGTTCCTGAGGATGTGAGCAGCGCCCTTCAGTGTTGTCTTCTGCAATTCTTTTAAGTCTACTTTCATATCATTATCATTATCAAAAGGTTTCCATCATTATCATTATCTGTAGTTTACTAGAATCTGTGTAAGTAATAGTTAAGGGACCAGCCTCGAATCTTTGAAAGGACTTAGACATTAGGTGGAAAACACGGCTTCTTTTTTCACTATGCTCTCTTTCTCTTAGATCTAAGCACATCTTCAACACTCCGCTTGAACACACAATCGTACTATCAATATCATAAGTTCACTTGCAATTTTCTCTTATTCAAACTACTTCAATGGGATTACCTAAATTTTTACCTCAAGTAGGAAGTCCAAGATTGCGTTGTTCGTGCTCAAGCTGAGAAGTCGAGTTCCTTTTGAGAAAAGTCCAAAGGCAGCTGTCTTCATTTTAGAGAAATCAAGTGCAATCTCTTTAACCGCAAAATCGACATCAAAAGGGGCAATCTGCTCCCTTAAGATGAGTAAATGTTTGATGAAGAACAAATTTCCATTGATTGCCCCCTAAAAGACACAAAATGTACGAAGTAAATTATTTTATTCATATGACTAGGGCAACAATGAGGATGATTGTGATGATTTTGGTGATCGGTGATCATAACAATGATGATGATGATGATGATGATGACGATGATGATGATAATGATGAAGGTGATGCTGATGGTGATCGGTGATCATAACAATAAGGATGATGGTGATGATCTGGAGATGACGGTAATGATGACGGTGATGATGATGATGATGACGATTTTCTGATAATGATGACGGTGATGATGATGATGATGACGATGATGATGATAATAATGACGGTGATGGTGATGATGACGGTGATGATGATAATGATGATAATTATACTGATGGTGGTGATAAAAATGATGATGGTGATAACAACAATGATTGCTGGTGATGATGATAATGATGATAATGGTTGTTGATGGTGATGATGATGATGATGATTTACTTCAAACAACCAGCAATTGAGACAATTCTGACAACAAAAAAGGAACTTGCTATGTCCTCATTCACTGCATGGTCAAAGTGTGAATCTATTTTATCAAGTATATGATTTTCTGTTAAAAATGACAAACATGAATCTGAATAAAAACCACTGGTCGATTTCCACGCATAATAGCAAGGCATTGTTTAGAAATGAATTTTGCTGCGTTAAACTTGACTCCATTAAATGGCGCTGCATCTGCCATGAAAATTTAACAAAAGAGATTATCTGAGAAAATAGTTTACAAGTGCTTCCTGGTTTTGGAACTCCCATACTAGAAATACGAATAGGGTATATAAAAATCCCCTGAGGTATTTGACAGTGTTTTCTTGCAAAAAGAGCTAAGCATCTACTGGGTTTTGGAGACCGTTAGTTTGAAGCAGTTGCACCGTGCGATCTATGTTTCGTGTTAGAACATAAGGGACCAATCGTTAATATTTTTGGAGCAAACGTGTGCCTTTCTAGATTAGATGCAAAACAATCCGTGACAAAAAGAAAAGTCACCTTTCTATCTGTTATCGACTTGGAAGCAGCTTTCAGAGTTCTTATACAAATGGAAAGTGCTTCTTGAGCTAAACCTTCAAAAGTCGACTTCTACGATGATAAAAAGGAAATCTTGTGAAAAAATACGTGAAAAATTACGTGAAAAATTACTACATTTGACAGCAGAATTTGGCGACGTCAGGTTTTTCGCAGTCCAGTCGTAGATACCGTCTCGCCAGCTTATTTCTTGGTTTTACTTTGCATCTTCTTCCTTCTGGTATTCACTCTAGACAGACTTGGTTTACGGGCCGAGAAGACCGTCTGGTCTGACTGTACAGTTTCATAACATAAAACGTATTTTTAATGAGTTATGTTGGGGAAAGGCCATGGTGGCCTATACAAAGCTCCAACAAAGGAAGAAAGAAGAAAGCGAAAGGCTAAGAGGAGAGAGAGATCAGATCAATTTTCTTGATCTTAGATTTGACAGCTGGCAAATGGTAAGATTCAGGAAAGCAAGAAGGCAAGACGTTCCATAAATTGCATGTTCTTGGGATGAATGATGGTTTGTGGGAGAAAGTTCGTGGATTAGGCAGTGAAACTTGGAAAGTGTGTGAATGAGTTGAGCTTCTAGTTGTTCTTAACAATGAATGCGATGAGAACGAGTCTTGTGCGAAAATACCTTCAATTCCTGTTGGTAAACTCAGTAGTTAAGGTTTGGATTAATGTCTTCTACGTTATATCATCTTACATAAACATCTTTTTAAAAAAAACAGAGATAGCATTATCACTTCGATAGGGGCAGGCCAGATAATCGCCTAATACTATCCACATTGAAGGGTTGATTCGACTTCACAAACATGACACGCTAAAGCAATGTAAAAATGTCATACCGATATGCAATTATAGAGCTTTGAGAGACAAACTAGTGTCCGGCGGACAGTAGGATACCACATTGCCTGTTGATCGACCATTGCGATACTGGCATCTGTAAGGAAAACAAGATTTCAAGTAATCGTAAGAACTAATAAAGATCACCTCGATGTTATTACTTCACACGCAGTTCGGGGAATGTACCTGGTGTGTCCACCGATTGGTCTGAAGCCTTGGATGATTTTTTGTAAAGTTTTTAAGGTGTCACGGAAAAGCTTTCTACAGGGCTTTACAAATTCAACACGTAATTGTCACAGTATTGCAGTCTTTATTCAGTAAATGGGGCTTATTGAATACCATTCGATGATAAGTACAAAATCGCTTCGAGCACTGGTCTGAATAAACCCAGCATGGATACTGAAATACCTTGATGTGTAGAAGGAAGAATTTGTGTTAGCTCTAAAATCGTTTCTGATACTTCACAGAGGATAAAAAGCAGAGCTATCACTAATGCCTTGAGAACTACAAAACGTGAAGTCACGCGATTAAAAATGAAAGACTCATCCATCTTCTCCTTCCTCTTTTTCTCCTTCTCCTTCTCCTTCTCCTTCTCCTTCTCCTTCTTGCCCTTCTTGCCCATCTTCTCCATCTTCCCCTTCTTCTCCTTCTTGTCCTTCTTGTCCTTACACTCACAACGATCCAAGATTAGCCCCTCCCTCAACCCCTCTTCCATTAACCTACCTTTTTCTCTATTTTCCTTTTACTCAAACCCAAATACTGCTTTAACTTCATTCCTCCTGCCACCTATACCATGCAATGACGTGGTAATCGTCTCATTAAAGACTTCAACATACCTTGAGCGGAAAGGCTGATTTCATTGTATGTTCTATATGACGAAGCTACAACCAAAGTGGGCACCCTTCAGAAAGAAATGCCATTCTTCGTCCTTACACCTCAACGCGAAGACTCAAACAAGTGAAGCAAAACACCTCAGTCTCTAAAATTCTACGAGATAGTTCGATGCATTGTTAAAAATGCATCTTTAAGCAGCAAATCGGAAAATCGAAGAAATTCATACACGGCCTGCTCTCTTTATCATCATCGACTTTATCCGTCAGATTTCCAGTCTAGGGGTGAAAATATTTATGAGTAATGATAATGATGAAAATATTCAAGCAGTCGTGCCAGGACATTATGATATACTACAGACACTTGAATCGTAAATGTATCTGCATTGGTTGGTGTGTTCGCAAGTATCTATATAGGAATAAGATTTTGAGCGAAAATCCGTTCGAGCGCGTAGCGAATTCCAGTCACACGTATATGAATTAGTGCTGATTTGATATGCAACGATTTATCAGCAAATTTAAAGACGTAAGTAAATTCAAAACCTATTCAACTTGATCTGGCAAAAATGTGTGTATATTACTGGACACACGTCTATAAATGCCTTTAGTGGTTGAAGTGCATACCCAGTTAAAATATTCGCGCATTATTATCTTTGTCATTACTATTATTACCATTCGCAGTATGGAAAGTTCAGTATAAATCGCAACATGATGATTTGGCCTAAGTCCTCTTGTGAGGTAAATGGCGTGTCTCTGTCGCGCTCGCAACTTAGCTTTGCTCTACGCTACCGGCTTTTCCTATATTCATTACCATGACGGGGTTCATGAATGGAGGCCTTCCTGCGGGCGAACGCTTTATGCGCATGCACCAAGCAGAGAACCGACTCTCTCACCAAGCTATACATGTCAGAGACATTGAGAGAGACACGATTATATCTATAAAATGTTTCTGATCGAATAAAAACAGCTTCTGAAACGCAAGAAGCCAGTGAGATCTGGAGCAGGTCACAAAATGGATAAGTGATGGGGTGGGTTAGCAAGAGAACGTGCAAGAGAACGTGCAAGAGAACGTGCATCTGAACACAGAAAGCCCAGGGACCAGCATTGCAAGTTAGTTGAATGAATACGGCTACTGGAGTAAAAATATCAGCCTGTTCGACAGTGAGCCTATTGAGTAAGAAAAGCTAGGGAAAGAGGCGCTGACGTATCACCAATGGCATCTTCTGAAACGCAAGAAGCCAGGAGATCTGGAGCAGATCACAAAATGGCCCGATTTGAAATCTGAGAAATTCGGAAAATGCGCTGAAAAAAACACAAAATTTTTGCAACATTTGCGAAGGTGCTGATAAGTTTTGAAATGAAGAAACGTCGAATGTTCTGACCTCCATCATAAGCTTATCAGGATATGCCAAGTCGCCAGCGGCGGGCTTGTATTTCTCTATATCATTCTGAATGTACGTCTAGAACGAAACCAGCAACGCCTTTACATCAAAATACATTTGCATAGACAAAAAGTAAAGTGGAATTCAAACCAGAAAGAAAATTACTGAGCTCGAAAAATGAGTCAGCGATTGACATCAATTAATCAACTAGTCTGCACTGAAACAACATAATCTATTTTGCAAGAACCTGTGCTCTGTAGACCAATCTTTCTTGTACATCTTCTAGCAATTGTGATATGATAACTTCAAATGCTGATAATTGCTCTCCTATGTGAAAATAAGAACAGAAAAATCCTATTTGATTTTTAAATAGAAGTGCGTTTTGCAGTACTGGTGTGATTACGTGAATTAAACCTAAAGCGGTCTCAGTAACGAATTAAATGCAATTCCAAAAGCTTCTCTTTAACACGTGTCAATGAAAATCAGAACAGAAGCAATCTTTGTCATCATAAATGACCATCTTCACATTTCGCTTCTTCTTTTTTTTCTCTCTGAAGGGCTACCCTCCTTGACTGAATCAATTGAAATGAAAATAATTAGGATGACATGATTAAGGTTCAGAGAGAGCCATGGCTGTTGCATTTTGAAAAAGTGTAGGTACTGATAGAATGAGCGAGAGTATTGGGATGGAAATCACCTTTTCTCGTGACATGCTCCTCAAGCATCTCGACCTTAAAACAGAATAAATAACGCAGATATCATCATTCCGAAGACAAACAGAATAAAGCGTTGCGAATCTAAGAACTGCATTAAAAGTTTAGACATTTAATTGCAAAGCTGGACGATTGCAGTTCTCTGCAGCAAAAGGATGCAAAATCTAAACCTCAATAGAAAATGATTACTATTCGACAAACACCATTTCGACCTCAGTTCCCCTGGAAAGTTGATGTCGAATGCTTTTTATGACACTCACTAACTATCATCCCACTAAGCATACGATGTAACGGACGCTTATAAAACTGACTGGATGTCTCTTTACATCTTTTTCTTAGCATCCGATACTGTACTATTGCTGGTGTATGAACAATGCAGCATTGTTGTTGTTGATAATTATCCATACACGATTCAGCCCTTCAGCTTACAACATCAATATACATAACTAACGGTGTTTTACAAGTTTAAACAAATAACATTAAATAAAGTAGGTATAAAAACTTGTATCCCAAAAATGCTGTTCTTCCAAGGGGTCTTGATTTCAAATAGGCATTTAAATCTGTAATTATAATCAGCTCTTCAAGAACTCTTTTTGAAGCGACCAATAGTCGGGAGCTACCTAATAACAGTTGGAATGGTATTCCAGATTTAAACCACTCTGTCGATCAAACCTATGTGATAAAATATAACCTTGTCTTCTCATCAAGCAGTTGAGTAGCTGCGAGTTTGCAGAAAGCACCTCGCTTTGTCTGTTTGGTTTCATCTTTCCTTTTTACGAAGTATCACAGATACTGGAAGAAACCCGAGAAGCAATGTTCATCGGGCATTTCTCTACTCCTTCCTCTCCACGTGGACAAACCTCGTGACTGCTACGCCTGCAATTGCAGTAACTGACCCTCGAGATATTTACCATCAATTTCCCTATAACCAAGCACAGTAGCTACGGAGCCTCGCAGCCCCGTACGAAAGAGATTGTGCAAAATTACCTTCAAAATGTTGCAGAGCTCTGCTAGCGTTTCCATGTGAGTCATGTTAATGATGAGAGGGCGGAATGATTCGTAAAGCACGTTGCAAAATCCTTCAAGCAGCAAGCTACAAAAAATGCCAATAGGTATCATTTCACTTTTCATTTGATAAATTGTAAACGCAAAAGAAATCCTTAAGCATTAAAAAATCTAAACTTCAAATTTCAAACGGGGATATCAAGTAGAGTCACATCAAGTTGCTCTCATGAGATCAGGGATATTATTCCTGTTCCTCTGAGGCATGTCAGACCACCAGAAGTTCGACTCATTCACACCCTCTCCAAGTTTCACTGCCTAATCCACGAGCTCTATCTCACAAATCATCATTCATCCCTAGAACATGCAATTTATGGAACGTCCTGCCTTCTTGCTTTCCAGAATAATACAACTTGTCGTCTTTCCAATCGAACATTAATAAACTTGATCTGGTCCCCCTCTCCTTTCAGCCTTTCACTTTCTTCCTTCTTCCCTTGTTGGGGCTTTGCAAAGCCCACCATGGCTTTTCCTCAACATAACTCACTAAAAAGAAAGTTGACTCGCATACTCGAAAAGTACAGAGGAGGACATTATTATACTGGAAATATTGTGATTCAATAAATTTCATTTCATTCTAAGAAAAATTTTGCTTCAACCTCGTTTCGGGAGCCTGAAATCTCACGTCTCGTTACAGATGCGAGCCTCGAGCGCATGTGCATCTATGTGACAGATGATGCAATGAAAAATGAACGAAGATGTGATCAATAAAGCTGCTTGTACAGAAAAGGTAGTAACCGATGCAGTCGAATACCCTGTACTCACTCTAAGCCTTCGCTTTTCTTCGTGAAGAAGTCGAAATAAAGCTGATACTCATCTAGACAAACATGAACCAAAAACGAACACCCAGAACGAAACTGAAGAAAGAAAAAAACGCTGGAAAATTTCTTTGACCGGAGATTAGCTCTGATTCTTCTCAAGATGATTTCAGTTGATTATGATAAAAAATTTCCACTTGCAAATGGGACTTTCTCACCTTGAGGATGCGCAAGTGCTTACTAACCAGTTTTCTTTTCTTTATATTCTCATAAAATTTGCAATGACAAACAATTAAAATACAAACGCAAAGGGAGCATGGAAATACATAACAACCCTAAAAATTACACTACACATAGAGGCGCAAATATTACAGAAATTGTTACACAATATTTAGCTACAAAAGGATAATTGGAGTGGTGTTGCCTGTCGTGCCTAAAGCGTTGCAAATATGGATAAACCTCACAAAGAGTTATTCTAAGGAGAAAGCATGTATACTTATGTTCCTTGCTCATCCGCCATTTTGGCGCCCATGCATGATGGGCGACACCACTCCAATGATACAGAGAGCAAATTTACACAAAAGAGAAAAAGACTTACACACGAGAGGTTTACATGAGAAAAGTTAGTAACTTATTGGAATAGTTCTGAGGCTTGAATATATTTCAATGTTGCATCAAGAATGTTTGCATTTGAATCAAAAGGCAATTTTTCGTGGCCATAAAGGAGCATCTGCAAAAGCTCTTTTCTTGGAGGGTTTGATAGGCCACGAGGACGCAATATTGCATTAACGCTGTCGAGAAAGAGATCTCGATGCAAAGATATTAGGCTTACTCACTAATAGGAACTCAAGCAAGCAGGTGGGACAAGAACAACAAATAAAGATTTGATTGTGGAACCAGAAAGCTGGAATCCGAGATTACTTACCAGCGTGCAGTGGTTTCGTGTGTGTTGTTTAACTAGTTTCTGCACAGTCGAGGTTACAAACGGATGAAGGATCTGCTCTCGACATTCAAAATAGTAATTCTGACAATCTTGAATGAATGATTCGTACCTGTGATGAGAATTCAGAAGTTGAGCACAAAACGAATGGGAACGGATTTACGATTTGATGACATTACGTTTGGAAGAAGAACAATATGCTTGTTTGAAAAATGAAGTACCAAGAAACAGTGCGAAAACTTCTCGTGTGACATTCACAAACATAAAAGCTTCGAAAAAATGTAATGAAATTTCATGCACTATCAAGTGGCAGCCGAAAATCTTTAACAATGTACTTCACATTTTCCAAAATATTATCCTTCGATTGGGCACGCAGAGCTTATGGTTGATTTGCTTAAAGAACGGAACAAAAGAAATATACTTCAAATATTTGCATGAAGTACGATATTATAAGGGAAGTAATATTTTTCCTTAATGCTGATATTTTTGGATCAGTAATATCAGAAAGGCCAAGATGACATTTTTGAGCTAAAGCCAAGAAGTATTTCACAGTTCTGGGTTGCGGAAGAATGAACTAAACCCAAACGAACCACTAAAGCGTCAAAAAATCAAAGCACGAAAACATTTTTGAGTCTAAGGAGATTCTTGGATGATATTCATGGTCACTGAAAACTTTTTGGCATTCTTTAAGGCTTGGTAAACATCTCGGTTGGAAAAGCACGGCACGCATAAAGCCTAGAGTGCCCCCCCCCTGGCAAGCAGAATAGATAGGCAAATGAGACTCCATAAAATTTGATAAAATTGCACATACTCTTGCTGGCTGCCGCGTTTCGGCTCTACTTGCTCCATAATATTCTAAAAGAAAAAAACAAAAAAGAGATATTGTGACAAGAGAAATGCACAGAGCTTTGCAAGTTGGCTTTTAGGTGAACAGTTGCGGCTGAAGCCAAAATCAATACAAGCAGTCGTCCTTTCTACTGAACATGCAAAAGTGCGTTTTGAGATTAGCATTCTGGCAAAGCCATTAATTGTGGCTTTTGGCATAAGCGGTACATCAAACTTGGTTCACACTGCAATTCATTTAAGCCATTTAGCATCCGAAAAAATCTTTACGGTTTTGAGGGCATTTTATAAGCCTCTGCGGATTCAGTTTCACATTTTCATAACCAATCGGATGACAGACGAAACTGGCTGTTCATAAGAATACGGCCTTCAACGCAACCTAATTAGATGGAGACGATTTTCTTCTCAAGCATTGAGCCTTCAAAGAAAGTCGTGATACAGCCAATCAAAGAGGATGAATGAATTTGACACATCTTAAATCACATCTTACTTTATTACTGACTAAAAATCTAATCTCATAATAGAAGAAAAATTTTCTCCCAGTTGAGGTATACATAGATATATAAAATTTATACGGCAGTGTGAAATACTTGGCCTGGTCCCAACCTAAGGCGATTTTACGCTACCGCAATAAATGTACTTTCGTCATCTACTGCCATTTTCTCAATATAGCTAGGTTTCTCTTCATAACTATAAGTTCTAAGAACCGCTTTCACGTCATCCAGAGATTATTAATACAAAGCTAAAAGTAGAACTGTCCAAACGCAAAATCACCTCATAAAATAGAGACCTGCTTGGTATAAATGTATTGATACACATAATTTCAGCATTGCACAAAAAAGCGAAACATAATTGCACAAAAAAGCGAAGAATGATTTCCCAACACTGCAGATTTTTTCCGACACTTATCAGTGCATGAAACCCAACCAAGCGAGATAGCCGTTTCCAGTGGGTATATCAGAATCAAAACAAACAACCCAGTCTAATGGGAGCGAAAATATTTATCGTTTTTCCTTCCGGCTGTTTCATCGTGCTTCTTTACATGCTCATAAAATTTACAGGCATTCAACGCATAAAGACTTAAAGATGATACCACGGGGAGTGTAGTAATACATATCAACGTGGGGCAACACGCAATAAACATGCAAAAGTTTCACCTTTCTAATCACGCAAGAAATCATTTGACTAACGAGAGCCGAGAGAAAAGGAGGGGATGAATTTACATCGCTCTATTAACAGTTGCTGAAACCGTTTTGTGGCCTGATACATTAACGATTTTATCACGTGACGGAGAGATGGGCACTGATTGGTTTACACAGGGAACCAGCCATTATGCAACAGTAACTCACTTTCGCATGTTTTGATGCCCGAAACAATATAGCTCCTATCACAGTTTTCCGCCACAGCTGGCCTTTCATACTTTGATGAGCATCGGACAAACAATAATATTTGCAGTGTGACGTAAATACGTTGCCACGTTTCTGTGCAGTGTCGAACTTACTTTGACTCTGAACGCCTGGGTTTTAAATTTCCCGTACATTGCCGTGTATGAACTTTCTTGCGCATGTTCCTGCTAAATTGACGAAATGGGATATCAATGCTAAGCAATTGCATTTACTGCTAAACTTTGAACTATGAACGGTGTTAGAATCATTTGCCGGCTCGTAGCTGATTCTGCAGAGGTACTTACTCGCACAGCTTCCAGTCAGTGTTTCGAGCCTGGTCTTGACTTACACTTACTTACATGAGAAGAGTAGCTAGTTATCCGTAATTTCAGGCGTAAGAATCAACAAATGTGGTCAAATCGCGGGGAAGAAACGGGACGGTGTTTGATAGGTCTAGCTCTTCAGAGTACGAAAATTGACATCTGGATGCTGAGTAGAACACGTAAAAAACTTGGAAATGCATGCAAAACTAGGAATCGATTGCAAAGTATTGCAACGTACTGTCTAATAATAATCTCTCACTAACAGCAAACATTTGAGGATTGCTGTTGGCATAGCGGTTAGACCACATGTCTATTGCGCTGAAGGGCCCGAGTTCCTTTCTGGACAACCTCTATGTGCCAATTCAACAGCAAAATGGTTGCTTGAAACGAATTGGAAAATACTTGCAGTCTTTAAGAGACGCATAAAAAAATTGGAAAACAGATCAATGGACGTGCAGGCTTTGCAAGAAATTAACTGCAAACTTAGGCTTCATTTGGGTTATTGTACACATCAATTTTCAGATTTATTTTGGGGCATTTGTAACGTTAGATAGTTGGTTTCAATTAGCGTATTCATGATGGTGGTCGCCAACTTTAAATAAATTATTTACTGTTGTTTTTACTATCATCATTATTGGCGCAAAGCCGGGGGCAAGAAGCGGTGAGGAAAGGAACGAATTACCATACTTGAAAATGCTGCGGCTCGGGATGTTGCCAATCTAACAAGTTGTTCCCCGACACTTAATTCGAGTATTGGATTCAACTTTACTTTTACGCAAACATTTGCTGTCGTCTTTAATCGGATCTTACAAAGCACTTGAATCTTGACCTCGTGGCTGATAGTCAAGAGTCTTCCTCAAGACTAGTGGTCTCTACTAAAATGTCCTTTAAACGAAGTATTTGAACAGGCAATGAATTGTCAATATAAAAAAATGTTTCTTATCTTGTACATAATCTGAATGTCTCCCGTGTTAGAATAGCACCAGCATATTTTCTGCGTGTTATAGAATGCGGCTATACAAGGTTAGTAGCAGGGAGGGTATTCGAACATAAAAACCAGGGGTTTATTTCAAAGTGCAGTGATAAGCAATTTGTACAATGATAAATCGTAATTGTGCAGTGATAGAATAAAATTTGTGCAATGATAACTGTTTAACAGAGCCATTTTAGAAGTTTGTCAGTTCCCGTTTCTCAGCAGTCGAAATGATTGGATCATAAAATTCCGTTAGCATAGCGGGCGTGGTCACGAAAACTTTAGAAAGACAACGCCCACATTGTCAAAATTTACCTAAATATGTGCAGTGATGAAAAAGCCTTAAAATAAACCCTGCAAAAACCTCAAGCAAAACCATCATTAAGTTGCAGACGTGATACTAGATAGCCCACACTGACCGACCACGCTATGTTGTAGGAGAAGCATGTCGAAGAAGTTCTCACCTTGTACATATGTATCGTTGCTTGCTCGGTGGCATTTTTAAGAATTCTGGACACGAGTTGCTTCAGCATTCCAAGAGCTTGATTCAGGCATTGCTTGAAACGAAGCAGGTATGCGGGAGCCTCTTTGAAGCGAGCCTTCAATGCAGAAACAAATGTTCACAAAACACATCTGCAGTTTGTCTTAAACATTGCTTGTAGCGACTTCGAAGCTGACAAGGTACTTAGCAATACTCGTACATGGTTGCCATGAGCTCGTGCAGAACTATAGCTACCGCAACATCAAAAGAACAGCAAAGAAGAAATTGGCAATTAAGGTAAAATTGGTGAAAGTAATAGGGAGATGGCTAATTATAAAAAATATTTCGCCAAGAGAGAAGCAAAAAGATATCATCAAAGACAAATCGATGCCATCGCGAAGCATGCAACCTGTGGATTTGACTTGGACTTGATTGATGGATGGCTACTTTTCACAATGCATAGCTCCATAAGCAAGCTTGCTTGAAACGCCTTGTCTAACTCGATAAAAAGGCAGGCAAGCAGTGGATCAATTAGAAGATAAGTAGGAGATCAATCAACGAGTGGAGTTAATGAGAGAGTCTTGAAGATATTTTTCAGAATGACAGCACCAACAGAATATTTATCAATTGCAAGCAGTGCAACAACGACCCACCAGATATTGTTGCGAAAAAATTAGCTCACCACCAGTACCCTTTCTCGTTAAATTGAGCGCATTTGGGGAAAACCTCTTAATTGAAATAGGGAGCGTGCCCACCCCTTCCTATTCCCATTGAAAAGAGTCAATCGTTTGAAAAGCATTTGGAAAAAAGCTGATTTGCTCACAAACAGGAATAAAGACAGCTTACGTTTCTTTCCATGTATGAAATGCATTCGTCGATTTTCGTTAGCAATGGCACAAAGGATTCTCCTGATATTGAGATTTTTGTACCGTTCATCTTCTAAGAATGCAAATGGAAATCCATTGCATGATAAGACAATACTCAACAAAATTCGATATATATCAAGGAGTCTATCTTACAGTGAATCGTGTTGGGGAAAGACCATGGCAGTCATGGTGGCCTATGCATTAGAATAGAATGCCTACTCGAATCACTAGTTAAAAGACAAGTGGATGTTGAAGGTGGAAGCCCCTAATTTATATATATAAATATATATATATATATATATATATATATTGCTAATGGACACTGCGAAGCTGTTTGCTTATCAAGCAGTGTCCCATACTCAAACTGAAATATTAGCTAAGGGTGGATTCGAACCACTGACCCTAAGATCAGCGGGTAAGAATCTTATCACTGAGCTATCCCCAACATGTGAATTTGAGTATAGGATATGGGAGCATGGCCTTACAGCTACACGAATATCCAAAGACACTCTCTATTGTCTGAGCGAAACAAAATTGTTAACATGTCAGCCATTTATTCATATTAGAAAAATGCTTTTCCCTGGAACTGAATAATAAAGAGAATGGAAAAGCTTACAACTTACATGTTTGATAGTCTCTAAGGAAATGAAATAGGTTAGCCGTTCCGTGATCCCCTCTGCCTGACCAGTCAGTGCAGCCTAAAAACAAAGGACACAATCATTAGATTTGGGGCTCAACCCGTCCGTGGCTAAGTCATAGAATGATTGCTTTGTCTTCTTCAATATTTCGCTTAGTCATACCAAGGCTTAAAAAATGGTGCATGTTTTTTCTTTGCTAGGCATTTAGCAATTTGGGACAGATCATGGAACTCAAAGACGTGCTGTTACCAGATGACTAGCTCCCAACTGTAGCATTTACAGCCAAATACATCAGAAAAGAAGTTATGCAACCCCTCTCACCAAAAAGTGGCAATGGAAGGAGCGGCAAGGCAGTTTAAAAGGCCAGTAGTTTAAGCAATATGCTTCGTGATCAGTTTATCAACTCTAAACTTAGCTCAAAGTTCAAAATTTGATACATACTTGCTCTTGTATAGACTGCTCACAAGCATCGTGCAGAGCCCTTGTCTGTGTAAGAACAAAAGTGTAATTTCTCTGAAGCTCTTCCAATGCAACCAAAAGAAGTCGAATCTGTTCAAGAATCTCATCACACTTGCTGCAGTATTCACCAAGCTCATCTCTGTGCTCCCTGTGGAAGAGCAAAATCTACGTGAAACAAGTTCTCACTGCCTAATCCATTAACTTTATCCCATACAGCATCATTCATCCCTAGAACATGCAATTTATGGAACATCTTGCCTTCTTCTTGCTTTCCTGAGTCCTACAACTTACCATCTTTCAAATCCAAGATCGATAAACTTGCTCTGATCGCTCTCTCCTCTTAGCCTTTTGCTCCCCTCATTCCTCCATTGTTGGGGCTCTGTATAGGTCACCATGGCCTTTCCTCAACAAAATTTACTGAAAAAAATAAATCATAAAATAGCTACAGGTGTAGATTAGAGTCACTGTATCTTTTTTTGCATCTCATGCAAGAGAACAAAAGGCATTTGGCAGCATGAGAGCCATCTGGCCATAAAAACCCAACCAAGTCAAATGTGAATAACTGACATGCAGATAATGGACAGTCTTCACTGGTGACCCCACCTAGTGGAGAACCTTGTAGATGTAGTTGTAGTATCACCTCTGCAACCAGTTTACCAATTACTTATGTACCAATTACTTAATGTTAAGATTTATATTTGTTTACTTAATCTATAATGATGTTTAAAATGACGAAGTTTGAAAATAACTATCCAAGAATTCTATCTGTCAAAAGACCTGTAAGTGTATTCTTGATCTTCTTCCATTTGGGTTTGCACTTGAGTAAACCAAGTGAAGAACTAAAAGAAATGAGAAATAATTAGCATGAGTTCTACTAAGTAAAATGAAATAAATAAAACTATAATTTGCCAGCAAATTATCCTTACTTACAATCAGGCACTGATAAGGGACGAAGAGTTAACAGATTAGCATTAACTCTTGTGCTATCATCAACAACGGTTGGCTTGGTTCCGAACAGCCACTGCCCCCACCAGTCTTCTCAAGTTGTCTCGGTCTTGGGCAACTCTGCACATTTGACCATTGTTAGGCTGCAAATATCTTTCAGGTGGTCGGTCAGTTGGGTGTTTGGTCGTCCGCTACCTCTGCTTCCAGGCACCATACCTAGCAGGAGAGTTTTCTTGAGGCAGTTGTGTCTCAAAGTGCGTCTGATGAAGGCTAGTTGGCAGCATTGATGAAGTCAAATAGTCGACTCTCACAGTTAAGTCTTTTGAGGACGGATTAATTCAATACATTCTGCGTCCAACTTATTTATAGAAGTTGATTGCAGCACAATTACCCAAAACTTTCCAATTATTTTTGTCAGACGTTCTGAGTACCCAACATTTGGACCCACAACTCTTGCATAACTAGATATAAATGTAATAAAAGGGAGGATTAATTGACACATTCTTACATTCTATCAAATTAATTTTACATGTATTATGCAATGGGTAGTAGGCATAGTGGTCAGATCACATGGTGTCTAGTGTGTGGAAGGTTCCTGGTGTAAACCTGAGAGCAAAATGCAGTGAGAAAAGAAACAGGCCACCCTCCCTCCCCATTCCATGGTTCAGGGTGGTATATCTCTCAAAAGGTGATCCTGACACAGGCTTCCAGCATAGGATTCAACTTAACATTTAGGATCTTGTGCAAGGCATTTCTTATTGGACTAAACCAAACAATGAAAAAAAGCAAAACTCTGATGCATGCTCAAAACCAGCACATCAATCAGTGGATTGAGCAGTATCAGACAATGTAGTACATCATATACACTGAAACCTGTTGTGCATTTTCCACTTTCTTTCCGCCCCACTCCAATCCTGATATTTCTGTCAACTTCTCCTCTTGCTCTGTTGGTTCTATTTTCTGTTGCAAAGCCATATCTTTGAACTGACCATAAAAGAAAAAAAAGAAAAATGCCGGAAATGTCGAATGAAAAGTCCATATGCTAATAGATACAGAATCACTTTTTGTCAAACTGCAAACTCAAAAAATAATCGCTACAATTTAAAACATGCAGCATTCAAGAAACAAAAGAAAATCATTTAGAGCAGCGGTCCCCAAACCGCGAGTTGCACAGAGAGAATGAATAGCTTACTGACTTCTTTTTTATTAATTTCAACATATGAAAGATATTCTATTTCTAAAAATTACCCAATTCTCTGTTACACCTGTCTAGAGTCATTACACGAAAGAGTGTTGCGGGCAGAGAGAATGTTACTTGCAGCATTCCTTGTGTTCATTATCATATTTAGAAAATACCACAGTTTTCATGCAGTTCCTATCATACAATTTTGCTGTATTCATCTACCATACCTTTAAGGCTTGTCCCTGAAAATATTGTCTCACATTAAACCAGTCCATGGGGTGAAAAAGATTGAGGACCGCTGACTAAGGGCACCAAAATCAGATGCAGGCCAGCAACATAATGAAAATAAGCAGTTCACAAAAAGGATATAGTCGTCATTTAGGTGCAGGGATCGATTAGTGGCAAAGAATGTCCTTGTTGGTCCCATTCTCTATGGGTAGAGCAAACTCCAGCTTAACGTCTACTTAGAGTGAGGAAATTAGCTAGATCTCTGTACATCCAGGCATAGGATTGACTTGAGATTGACAAAGGTAAGCTGTAGGATTCTGGAAAGGAAGAAGGCAAAACATTCCATAAAATATAAGCACCTTATCAAAGCTAAATGGGGTTAAAAATCTATAGAGAACGCACAAGATGATTGAGAACTATAATTTTAATCTTAAGGGGAAGAACACAACGGGAGAGAAGGAGCATTGCAAATATTAGGACTGCACCAAACGCTTTGCACCGGAAATGGATCAATTTTAATCTAAAGAAAATCTCTGTCTTACCAATATACATACCTTTTTCGGTAAAGGCCTTCTGTTATGACTACTGAGCTCTATTATGCTTGCTTTCTGTAACTCAGAGAGAGGAGCAAGAGAGTTACTTTTCGAGTCCCATTGCAATATTCTGTCTGTACTCGAAGACTTGTCCATACTCTCTGCAGTAGTTAGATCAATCAGTAGTAGAGTAGATCAATCAAAGCCGGGAATGCTAACGTGTATTGCGACTGCTCGTGAAGATTCTTAATAAATGTAGACATATATACTTATTATGCATTCAACATCTAATTTTCTGATCACTTGAATACATATAATTGCATTACATTGTAATTCGTGGCCAGACAGCCTCGATATGGTGGTCGTCGTAAACAGAAACACGCATCGTTCATGTAGAACAGCAGCAACAACAGCCTCAATTTGAAGACTATTCATTGCAAATCAACATGTCAGCCAAAAAAGGTCCTTACATTGAATCTTGGGATGACTTCGCTAAAAGGGTAGAGATTTTGTATCTGAATAACCCAAATAATGTAAGTATTTGAAACTTCATTACCCTGTTGCAGCGGAGCGGGCTGTATTTGCTACAGTTTTCAGCCGTAAAAAGTTGATCACCGAAGCATTTTCGAGTCCTGCTAACAGAGCCAGTGGGTAGCAAAATCCAATACTTCATGGCTTAATATCACATGTGACAACTGAAATTTTGCAGAAGACGACATATTACACTAGTAGACATATCCGGAACAACTTTAAAGAGTTAAATTGCCCTATAGTACGAGAGGTGTTGACATAGACATTAGCAGAGTAAATCATTGTCAGGTAATTAAATTGCTGTCGAAAGTTCAGTGTAAGCTCATTTCATTAATGAAGCAATGCTTATCTCTTTGCAGACAAGATTTGTTGTAAAATATAGGAACTGCGATGGAAAACTTGTACTCAAAGTTACAGATGATAAAGTGGTGAGATGATGTGTACTTTTCAGTCAATTACAAATATATTTTCACCCCATTTTTCTATCTATGAACTCATCCTTGTTTTCTGAAGAAGTGTGATATTAATCTTATTGTATTTAAACAGTTTGGTTCAATGAACTCTAATAGCTTAGCTGCTGTCAAGAGCCTTGTTTTTAGAAACACCATGGAGATAGAGATTAATTGCACCTGAGATTTGCCAGCCTAATCACCAGATCCGTGATAAAATTCTTCAATGCTAGGATAGAAACTGCACAAAAGTTGGTTGGTTCCCATTAGGTAAAGAATACTGAATGTCCTAGTTACCTGTCTGAAGGTGTTTACTGCAATCATTTTCTTTGTAACTAACCTTACAAATTATACTCACACTGTTTTCTTAATGGTGTGATCATTTTTCTGTAAAAAAGCTTCCTATCAATTTACTAAGGAAGACCTGTCAAGACATACCCAAAGCTACTAACAGAAGACACTCGTGTACAACTTGCAGATCTTCCTAATGCCATGGACAATAGAGAGCTATGGAGGGAAATTGTCAATTCAGTCCGGGCTACTCGCCCGATATGATGACGATGAGAAATCTACTTGAAATGGCCACCTGAGTTTCCCAACTTTGCTAATTCCGACCCCCGTCATAGTGAAAGTTTTATTTTTAAGGGCTCTAGTCAAGAGGAGTACTGTAAGAATCCTACCTCAAGATTTGGGGTTTTGATGTTGCTAATAGCTAATATGGCATGCCCTTTTAAAGTCTTAGAATGCATGTTAAAGTTTAGGAGTTTGATACTGTAATGGAAGGTTTCTTAATTTTTCCAACCTAGACAAACCTTGTACCATTCTCTTTAATTTTTGGAAATGTCCATGCAGTTTTTATATAAAGCAGGGATGGGCAATTATTTTTGGTATGGGATGACATACTCATTGGTGGTAAAAATATACATATATTTTTACATCATCTTAGCAGCAATCAATCTCTTCAGAACCCTTCTGTTCATCGCTGCAATGTTCTCCAAAGTCACCACTTTGTCTCACCCTAGACTCAAGGTCTGAGCCACATGAATAGTAAAAAACATTGTGGAGGGCTTGACCGAAAGGCTTGACTCAGGTCTTCATAGTATTAATTTTATTTTTTCAATGAAAATATTTTACAGCTCAATTTTTCAAGACCCAGCATTCCACATCTAGTTTCCTTTTCCTTTTTTCTTCCACAAATAGACAATTTCAGAGATGAATAGCAGAATATTTTGTAACTCATGATAAACTTTTCAGAGGCTAGCCAAACGACTGTATGTCAACCCTCAGGCCAGCCAGTGCCCAGGTGCTTGCTTACATGAATGAATGTTCACCTTATAGAATGTTGCAGAATAAAAAGCCATGTCAAAACCTATTAAGGCATTTATCCCACTTTATGCCTCATCTGGTCACGTGCTGTTAACAATGTTTTATTTTCCAGTGTCTGAAGTATAGAACAGAGCATGCCCAAGATGTAAAGAAATTGGAAAAGCTGAACAGTATTTTAATGAGACAAATTTGTAGCAAATAGATACGTGTTAATTCAAACACTTTATTAATTAATCTTTTTCATTCATGCTGTCCACAACCATGAACTCGTCTTACATTGGTGCACAGGCCAATAGCTTTGGGTCATAATTTTGACACAGGTTCGTCCTGACATTTGCGTCAGATTCACTTTCATATTAAGGCCAGTGTGGTTTCCGTTAATCGATCAGATGCTTCGCCCATACTTCTGGTCTTGATTCAAGATGTCTTCACTATTAGGTCACTAATCAATATCGGACAGACATCCGCATCGGCTATCAGGGATTAACCTGCCACTGAACTTATCCTGACACTGAATTGTCTAGAGTCAAAAATTGCTAAAAATCATAACTCGCAGTGCCGAAACCTCCATTCCCAATTGCAAATGGTTTGCATTACTGAGATTCCCTGGTAACAAGAAATACCATTTGACATTGGGGAGAAAGAACCTAAAATCCCAATGCAGGCACAAGTTTCTGAATGACCCTCAAAAAGATTCAGTTAAATATATGAAATCAAGACTAAAAAATTCTTCAGTCCATTCATTGTCAAAACTTCGTAATTAAATCCCCCCTTAAACAGTGTTGCAAGAAAGAGACAGAAATACAACCAATGATCTGCTTTCAAGGTTTCAATTCAAGAATGTGCTTAACATCGCGATATTTAAACGATTAAGACGTGCTTCTTTCGTGAAGTTCATTTTCTTCCCAAGACAATTTAGTCTCCAAGGGTTTCGTTATCAAATTGGTACTCTCCAAGACCTGGTCCAACACGTTTCAGGTTGGTGACATAGCCTGCCAGCTCCTTGATAGACTCAATTTGGTGGGTCAAGAAATGCCCCTCGATGAAGTCTGTCATCTGTGGGTCATTGTGGGTGGAGGCCATTCCATGCAGGTCAAGCAACGCCTGGTTTACTTTCTTCTCCAGAGCCAAAGCTTCTTCCATTGCTTGCAGTCCTGTTCCCCATTCACATTTGGCAGGAGCCTTTATGTCAGAGAGCTTAATGCGGCCACCTCTTTGGTTCTGGAACTTCATGAACTGAAACGAATTAAAACATCTATCAACCCCACATTCTTGTGATATACAAAGAAATCTTGAGTACCCAAGGGGACTTATGCAAGGAAAAGGATCTGAACGCAGTTTACTACACCTAAATGACTTAAAGTTCGTGTGGAGGCAAAAATTCGACGGATGCAATTGGACAATGTAACCCAGATAATGTTGCATAATTGTTGACCCATTGCTGTAACCCAGATAATGTTGCATAATTGTTGACCAATTGCTGTAACCCAGATAATTTTACATAATTGTTCACCCATTTCTGCCTTCAAAAAATTTGGCGTGATCAATACTCGTACAACCAACATGTCCGGAAACTGTGAACGTTGCGCAACGCCTTCCATGGCTCTAGCGAGTTATCTTGCATAGTGATGAGTAACATACCCCTAGCAGCAAAGGTTACGGTCTATTTCAACCTCCCAAAATGATTATCTTCTAAGATAAATCCAGAAAGCTGTCTTCGTCAAACTACATTATTTTTGCCAAGGCGCCTGAACTCATGGCCTGGCCTAAACTACTACAGATAGTGACGCATTCACAAAACTAACTTACCATCTCGGCATGCTCTCTTTCTTCATCTGCCGACTTCTTAAAGAATTTGGCAAAATTGGGCAGCGCAATGTCATCCCTATCGAAATGCTGGGCCTAGAAGAACAATGATATCAATAGAAGATGCTCGACTTGAAAAATCGAAAACGATGCTTCGCTGAGCGGAAAGCAAAATGTGGCCTAGACAAGTTGATGCCTCACCATCGATTGGTATGTGTAGCTGGCATACAGTTCCAGGTTAACCTGCATGTTGACCATGGCTTCACATTGCTCGTGATAATTCTGTCTTACTAGCGACATTTTAGCGATTCTTTCGTTGTAGCCTTCTTTAATAGTAGATATTGCAAAACTTCAAAATGGCGAGCCAACCCGTTCAAGCACTGTTGAAGCAAAGTTTGACGAACACCAACAAATTCTCTTGTGAGCACATTTCTGAACCTGCGTCGCTTTATTTGTTTCATTTCACACCATGTGATTTCTACGTCTCACATGATTGGTTACTAGCATGAATCATGCTGTAATCATATGACTCACAAGCTGCTGGTGATTGGTCTAAAATGGACCTTAGTCTTTGTAGACAAAAGAGTGGGTCATCGTGAGACTGCAAATTTTGACAAGATTACGTCATAGCCATAAAGAATAATCGTCAACACCTTGGGTCCTCTGATCAGCACATGAAAGATAAGCTGTCAAGCTTCCTTGGTCGGAAGGTTTTCCTCCATGAGTCATATGACTTCCTTGATGTTGGTACATTGATGAGGAATGTTGACAATGCATCGATTGACCTTGCCTTCCGTTGCAATGAACTTGATAGAAAAAATGATAAACCTCTCGCCTGACTGAATTTTTACCCAATTTTAGAAACAAAGTGATGCCTAGACCTGGGGTGAATAGCACAACGTGGGGCAACTACCGTGGAAACCCCAACCAGTGACTTGTGTCATTGACCGAATGACTGCAGTTAGATGTGAAGGAATGCAGTTAGATTGGTGTGCACAGGAAGGTTGATGGCATGGCAGCCAGTGCTTATACCCCGTAAAATATTCGATGCTGTGAAATACAAGATTGCATCAAACTCGGAAACGCAAAAATGATGGGGGGGGTAGAATCAGAAGAATCACCAGGGGTAGAACGCGAGTCGACGGGACTTTGAGTGAGATCTTGTTCTGATCCCACGGTTGAATGCCAGCTAAGACCAAATTTGGTTTAGAGTTCACACGAACGTTTATTTGTTTATCTATTCTACATCAGTTTCAGATTGACAGTTTAATCAGAAGCCGTCTGGCCCTGCAGCCTTCTCAATCAACTGTTGTATTGTGGAATATTCGTTACATCTCTAACTTCACCCGTCAAGGGGTCCCCAATAAACTCCTTCAGACGGTTCCTCCCGTACCCATGCTCATTCAGACGGTTCCAAAAACTTATGACTATTAAAGGTTAACGGCCGGAAGTCCTAAATGCCGCCAACCCCTCCCCATGTAAGCAAAATTACAATAAACATTGACAGTGACTAGTCATTTAGAAGTGTACACATGTGGCAAAGGGTGTCTCAAAGGCAACTTGAGTAATGATGTGAATAGGTCAATTCAGGAATAATTATGCGACTAAACACAACTAAGAGTTTAATTGTGGCCAAAGATCAAGTTTGGATAGAGTGTCCCGGAATACCGAAGTGAGCGTTGACTGGCGCCAGTTGAGAAAAAGAACAGAAAGAATCGGATGAAAAGGTCAACTTATGCAAGGATTCATATAAAACTTATCGACAATTCAGAAAGTTGCATACACTACACCGTTTTAAAATGCACCGCAATGTATACAACAATGAATGCCTTCCAACCTTCAAATCGTAAGTTTCTTAATTAAAAGCATACATCTTAAAATCAAAGTTGTACAAAAAATTAAACAAAATCATACATAATGCCTTTAATAGTTGTAGTTAACACTGCACGACCCTTTACATTGAAACATTGGTATCACATTAAAGAGGAAAATACAAAAAATTGGATGGAATGAGTTGGACAAAAAAAATTGATTCAAACACAACTGTACAGGGCCAGAAGCGGTATTTGTAGACGAGAAGAGATGGCTTTATACCTTCTGAAAAATTCAAATACTGTCTGAAATGAGTAATACTTGAGAATATCACAAGCTTTGGAACGCCACGAGGCTGACGTCCAAAAGCAACTGTTCTTGCCTTTACTATAGATGACATCAAAGAGAATCTCGCACCACATCTGTGAAATACCATGACCTCATCTCAAAAGAAGACAGTAGGGGACAGGGGTTTTCTTGCTCAAGTAGAGAGCATAGAGAGTTGGAGAAGTAAATGCTTCTTGATTCGTGCATTCTTCAAACAATGCATTTTAGGCCGTAGCTTATGGTGAACTGGCTCTGATCACTAAGTCTCAGAGTGTTTGATGGGCGGTAGCTTTATATACGGTGCATAACGCTTCTTCATTCGGATGCAACAGCTGCCAAACATGTATACAAATAATATTGACCAACGATTGGTCAGAATTCCTTACATTTCTAACATTTTTCATTGTTTATATGTTACCCGGCTGTGCCTGGCAAAACGGTTAGGATAGAATGACTCGAGTTCGCTCACGAATCCAAAGGAGGCGACTGGCGAAACTCGTGTTGCGCCTTCCTACAGGAGAGTTACCGTTCAGGGTAGACAGCAGTAAAAATGCAACCCAACAAAGAAACGGCAGATACGGATATTATCTATCTTATCTAAGTAAGGGGCGCCTACATGCTGCTCGCTCATAGTCGCCAATATGCTAGCAATCTACAATAGACCTACTTCCAAAGTAATAACGTAAAAGACAACGAAAGGATCGACATAAACGTAACGTAACCGTAACTGCTAGTCAATAACCGGGCACTGTTAGGGTCTTTTGATTTCTGCACACCTGGTAGATTAGCGCCATTATCTCCGATCGTGTTTCCGCCGTCGTTCCAGTCTGGTATATCGTTACCCATGGTGGTTCTGAAAGGCACGCGGCGCGTCGTAGCAGGCAACTCGACGTTGTTGTCCATTTCGGTTGTGGTTTCGATCGTCGTTCTTGGTTGCCTCGTCGTCTGTGCCCCACTTCCACTGCCGTCCCCGGATCCACTACCAACGCCAGAGCCGCCACCCGATCCTTCGCCGCTCGTCTCCTCGAGGTCGATTCGGTTTGAATCCGCGCCGTCGGTAGCAGATAGTATACGCTGGGTGATCTCTTTTAACTTTATCACCTGCCGTGGGACAGTGAGGTGCGGCTGTTGCTTGTTTAAAGCTACTTCTGGGTTTTTGAACATCTCCTCTATTCCATCTTTGACAACAGGCTTAGAGTAACTGTGGAAAAAAGATATCCCTCAGTCAAAATTACATCATATTTACGTAGAAGAATGCTGATGTGTGGGTGCGTGGCCAAGGCCAAAAGTGGAACATTCATTCTGCAAATAAAAACGGGCGAAGACGTAACTGCATTCCACTGAAGACCTTTTGTCAGACAGTCATCAGAGCATGAAACGTCGAATAATTGCCGAAACAACTATATACAAATTTACACCCAGATCCAAATCGCACTTTTCGCGTTTAATCTCTAGGTATGGATTCCAAAGTACAACTTCGACCGTTATTCGAATTTGCATTAAGCGTCAAATGAATATATTGTCGGCGCGATTAACTCGTGTTTCCGATTTTCTGTACGACAGAGCAGTTTTGTACAAAGCATTGGCACGAGCGGTTGGAAGAGAAAATTCTTACCCGTCAACATTCTCACCATTCCAGCACTTTTGTGAGCTACCTTCGGGAGCAGCCATCCCCCCTGAACAGACAGTACGTGGCAGTGAAACCCAGTGATCGCTCATTGAAGACAATTTCGTTGTCAAATCCTTAACCAGCCTGTGAAGAAAAAAGTTCCGTTATTTTTCAAAGGTACCTAAAGAGCAGTGGGCTTGATGAAGAAGCCAGCCATACAAGAGAAACTACAACCTCAACGATAAAAATGCTTGCAAACACCCTCGAAGATGTGCACTAGTTCATCATGCAAATAGGATATGAGAGCTGCACCAAAATTTTCACTATAATATCTTAAATTAGCATCACGAGAGCTCAAGATTTGATCATTAATATTTCTGACTGTGATAAATCAAAAAGCCACGCATAGATTTTATCTGAGCTCTTGGATGAAGAGCCCATATGTGCATAGTGGTTGAAATCAATCCGAGCTAAAAGGCTTTTCGTGAGATTAGCAGCTATTTCTTTTACCTGTGGACGTTTGTTCCGAAAGCTGTGGTGGGTTTGGGTCTCTCTCGAGATTCGAATTTGTAAGGATAGGACAAATCATCATCGAGGCTTCTCTTTTTCAGCAATTGCTTTGGCACCAATTTGCCGCATTTCTTAACAACCTGTGACGTATGAAAGAAAGTTGCGTCAATAAAATGATGACATTGAGAAAACAACTGAGTTGTCGGCATAAAAGACGGCACAACGGTGAAGGCTAGGCTGGCCGAAGCTCAGTTTGGGTTCAGTTTGGTAGCTTTATCAAGCATATTACAGGAAGGCTTCCTACAAGACGAAGGGAAAACCTGTGCGTTACAACGGTAATCAAGACTTTGATGTAGAAGTAAAAGTTGGCGACGTGAGTGATAAATTCGAGCAGGAAGCGCTAGTAGAATGGGTCATATCAAAACACGTGCCCTGTTTATCGCTTTGGGAATACCAGGCGGTCATTAGGCGATACCAGGCGGGTTTTCGTCGGAGACTTATCCAGAACCGCAAATAGGTGGTGTGGTCGCGCGGTTAACGTGCAGTGTTTCGAATCTTGTGAGGTCAACTCGCATAGGTTCGAATCCCGTCGTCGGCACCTCTAAAGGACAATCCAACAGCCAACTCAGCGGTCCATCCTTCCGAGGTCGGTAAATAAGTACTCAGAAGCAACTCTGAGGGCACAAGCACTGTACACACAATGATAACAGCTAATCTAAAGTTGTGCTGTTAAATCCAGTATAAAGATTCGTCTTTACTCATTCATTTATTCATTTAAATGGAGCGACGAAAGATTCGCATGCAATCTATACCTAAATAAAAAAATACAAAAAAGCAATGTCGGTGCTGAGAGTTTATCCCGATGAAGGAAACGTTCGACTTATGGAAGACTTCCCATGGGTATGGGATCAATATTAAAACGTCTTTAGCAACGATGAACGGGCAACTTTGACAGATCCTGAATGCATTTCTTCATCTATGAATGAATGAGACCACGTTCTACGATAAAAGCGTTCCTTGCTTTCCATGAGTCCACTACTTCTCCTCCCTATCAAAGCGTCTTCAAATATCAACACATGAGAATGAAGTTCCTTAACAATTGGATTACACATCGACGGAAACTGCGGGCAGGCAGCTCAAAAGCTGCGTCTTAAGTTGAACCACACTTAACACGGCAGTCGCAATTAAGCTTTGCAGGTCAGGAGCTTAATTCTGCTCTAAGTCGAAGTTCTGCACACAATTCCTAGCGTTTGGTTCGCAGCCCGCATTAAAGAAGAGCAAAATCTAGGTATATAACGGGCCAACCCTACGCAATAGGCAGTTCATTGACAAGTTCATTAGGAAATTGAACTCACAAGTATTGTGACGTAACAAAAAGATAAGTAACCCTGAGAGAGTCATCTGACATAGAATGGCAAGGACCTTTAGATGAGTCCTTAAGGAACAATCGGTAGGTGAACAAAACTTTCGAGCGAAAAGTTGTGTGTCATATACATGAAAGACCGACGAGAGGAGGGACCTTTCTCGATTATCCAGATTTAATGATGACAAAAAGACCCTATAGGGTGGGTCTGTGATATCTCCTGAAGCGTTTCTTAACATGGTTCTCAATAATGTCCCATTTGACAATACCAGTCAAATACACAGCTTAAAAATATTACCATTCAATAACTTATGATTTTACCAATCATGTGGACTTGAAATGAAATTAGCTTGACGTGATTCGAAAGAATGAAAATACTAGGGTGGATACTGCACGTGTAGAAATTGCCTGTGCAGAGAGCATTTAATTTCCTCTTCTTGCCGTCATCGTTAATTTTGCTTTTAGTAAATAGCTGGCTTGAATTAGTTCTATTGCAAATATCAACTTCAAAAAATTTTAAAAAAATAGTAATAAAAATATTATAAAATTTTTCGGTCGCCCAAATCTAGGCCGTCCAACAAGAGAACCGCTGACTCCGCCTCTTTGGAATCAACAATAAACATCAGGCCAAACGATGAGGAAAATCGAAAGAAAATGACTGCAACGAAACTCACATGATTTGTTATGTTTTCCGTGTCCCTCTGGAACTCCATGATTCCGTCAGAGACTTCCACGCCGAGAGGATTAATGACTCTCTCCATGTTGAACGGACCCCCAATTTTGAGGGCAAGATTATGCAGCGCAGTGATGTAAGCGTTCCACGACGGGTTGACGACGGCCGGGTAAGCAGAGCAGCCTTTAATCACGTTCATACAGTAATCGAAACACGGCTTCCAATTCTCCTCCACTCTCGAGCAAATACTGCAGTGAGTCATTTTCATGAACGCGTTAGCACACTGCTCGTTCGCCTTCATATTCAAGAGCTCCTCAACAACTTTCGCGCCGACAGCCAGTGCGTCTTGCAGTACTTTGGAGGCGAGGAAAGACTTCTTCACCTGCAGGCTCGTCTTACGAGGCAGATCTCCAAATGGCATAAGCTCGTCTGCGCTTTCTACGAGGCAATGCTGATATTGTGCATCAAAGGTGACGTGAGGCTTGGCGATCATGAAAACTTGTTGGAACAGTAAAGAAAACCAGCTTTCCACTGTCTGTTTCAGGTCGATGTCTTCTTTTCCTGCCATGTATTCGCTAAGCTTCGTGAACAAACCTCTCATTACAGCTTTGTGATTTGTGTACATGTGTTGGTACGTTCTTGAATACAATTTGTCGACTTCTTGGTATGAAGTTTCGATGAGGCTTTTGAAGAACTCTGCAGGGTTAATGTGAAAGAACATCAGTTGTACACAATATACGGGAAAATACTCGTTTTTGATCAAGTGTGACAGTAATTGGACGCAAAAATTAATATTTGATATTTGGACAGGTCAATTTTGTGACCGAACGGACATTGAAGGTGGCAGCTTAGGAGTGCTCTGGTGAAATGGGAAACCTATACTAGAGAAGAAACGGATAAGGAATACGTCAAACATACAAAAACGAGCGAAACTAAAAATTGACGTGAAGAGCCAATAGAAATAAATAGAAAGTCGGTATCAGCCGAAAAAGGAGCGAGTCCATTCCGATTTCATTTGCCCTAGAGGAGAGTACTGTTTGATGAGGCGAAGCGCTACACCTGCCATCCGTTCTACGATTATTTACTGCATTGGCCACATTACCTCAACTGTGTCAGTCATGCGCTGACAGCTATCGAACCGGGAACTTAGGCTGCCTTTACACTGTACAAGATCACTTTTCCGATCAGATACAAAAGTGTTATGGATCAGCCATGCGTTTACAATAGATAAAGTGATCTGGTACAACTTTGTACCTGCCATCAGGTGCAGTTTTGTACCTGCTAGGAAAAAGAGGAACAGTTTTGTACCTGCACTGCTCCGAAACTGTACCGGTACAGTGTAACCCCGAGGGCAAAGGAACATTTTCGTGTCCGATCAACAGTGATTCGGTATAGTGTAAACGCAGCCTTTGGTATTCCTGGGCGAACGTTCTAACGAAAGGCCTACCTGTAACAGCCTATGATTGAAACGATTGGCGGGTGCAACAAACAGAAGTCTCACACATTTCACTTAGGACGCACAAGCTCAACCTACACCTTGAAGCAAACGTTACGCAAAGTGTCGCCGAGAATGGCCACGCCATAAGCATCGTTGCTCTTTCAATGGGAGGCAACCAGCACTCTCGCAACCACGGCAAAGTTCACTTGACATTAAACCGACATCTAAGTTTCAACAACTGAATGAGTACAACAGTCGAGTAATTTTACGTAATCTCACATTCGGGGAAAGGAACAAGGAAATTGGATGTTTTTATGAGCATGTGAGACCTAACTTGATCCTAACAGATAAAACACAGTGTGTTCGCGACCAATATCAAGATTGACTATTATCAACAAATAAAGAGGTTTTCTCTCCATTTCGTTTGTGATTAAATTTACTCTGCGTGTCTCCCAACCAAATGATGGCAACGTGATTTAAAGATAAGTTTCCATTGTTCTACTTCCTATGTACGAAACTTTCAAGTCTTGGCTTCTAACGAGATAACGCGAAAGCTTACAATAAAAACTTCCATACAACGGCCTTCAATTCGTCCATTTATAATTTTCCGAGTTTAATGCCTAGCTCACAATAAATGAGCGGATATCGAACAGCTGCTTATGGTAACCCAGACTTAAGCTGCGTTTCTGGTGATCGATCGAAGGGCGCACGTATCAAAATATAACAATATCCTAACTATTTCACTTCTCCTATGATCAAGGACGGCATTTCATGAAGCACTGGTGGATTTATAGCTGGAGTGCACTAATTTAATCTTTTCATGTAAAATCCTCCACAAGACATAGTAATATCACGTTCTCAAAACTTCAGAACTCTGTTACAAGGTTTCGCCTGGGTCGAAACAAATCAAGCAGATTATTCTGTTACGTCGTAGAACTTTTAAACTTTAATTTGCTACTTCAGATTTTATACGATCAACCTATATCAGCCATTAGCAGTATAAAAACCCCGATGCATGCTGCATGCGAAGCATTCCTGTTGACCAGAGCCCTTTTAAGGAGATTTGGTGGGGTTTGGGAGTTGGGGGGATTGGCAAGGTTGGAAAATTGCGTCTCATGTCACGAAGCTACTTAAAGGCATAATCACGAAGAAATACTCGAAAAAAAACAACAAATGTAGTCATTCCAAAAGTTAGAACAGAAACAGGGCGTAAAACTTTCTCATTCCAGGGTGCAAAGATTTTTAATAACATACCCAATAGCTTGCAAACCGAAAAATCCCTTTTGAGATATAAAGCATCCAGCTAGACAAACTTGAATTTTCAGCGACTTCTGTATTGTAATTTTCAACCCTTTTCATTTTCTGCTTTAACTTCGATCTCTTGAAATTTTGAACCTTTTACTTTACAAACTCTAATTTTAACAGGACCCTTAGTGAGCAGTAACATCTTTACTGAAAAAGATATCCTGTGTAAATATGGTACATCATTATCATTATTATTACTATTACAACCGCATTTGGAATAAAATTTACGAAACATGAGTTCAAAGATTTTGCAGGGTTTCCTGTAAAACACTGAGTGCATTTAGAGGGAGAGATTCGAGCGCACTCGTTTTACAGGGTTTCTCTTGATAGCAGCTATATTTATAGCCGATTGAATTACCCTGTAAAAATATAGTATTATTATTATTGTTATTACTAAGGTTCCACTAGATGAAGCAGTCCCACAAAGTCCAAATTATGATGATGAACTTAAGACAATTAAGACTATGATGGTGAGCTTGATGTGATTATACGTGACTGTCTACGTATATGTCTTACGAGCATTCCAGTTGTTGTCCTCTACGTGTTATTCCAATTTCCACTCGTTCGCTCATCATAAGAAGCATCCAGATCCCGCGTATAATGAAATTCTACAAATCTGTTCACCCGAACTTCCGTGATCTCTGCCTTCGCTATTTGCAGAAAACACCTTTTACACTAGGGGTTCAAAGTACGGGCCGGCGGATTATTTGCTACTGGTCGTGACCCAGAACCCGTTTACTTAAACGTCCAATATGGGCCTCGTACCCAGGTTTTAGAGCGCGAACGAACGGTTTCATCATGAGAACTCCTGCTCACCTTTCCGGTCAGCAGAGGCACTGTTAGGAAAGAAATTAGCCTCTGATACAAACAGGTGGTGGACCGCTTCTTACGTGGCACAAAAATCCTACTGACTATGCCGCACATGAAAATTGCCTGGGTGGGAGTCGTGCCCGAATTACAGGTTAAAGTGAGGCTAAATGCAAAGCTAGGATGAGACAGATCATGTCTACACTAAATGCTTAATGATGAAGAAACTTTAGAAGCTCTGGGGGCCAACCCTTCAACCTTTCGATTTAGTCAGTAATTCAGCAAGTGGAAGGGCGTTCAACAGAATCAGCTGGTTGTAGAGAGCGAAACAAGAGAGGATGCATGACCGACGCAACAACCGCAACAACGCCGATGCTTCGCGCACGAACTGGTCGCGGCCGTAATTCGACTGACGGCTTTACACAAACAGCGAAAATTTGCGATCATCGCGTGAGATTGCTCAAAAATGCTCCCTTCCTTCCTACTTTTAAGTCAGATCACGAAATCATCAACTCGGATAAGCCATAAAAACTCATTAATCAAAGGTGTCCAACAGCCCTACACGTGAACTCGCCAAAGCATTTTGCGAGAGGAAACAGGGCTTGCAATTCGTACGAAAAGGAGGCGAGGGAATATTCTTCAGTTGAGCTACCTAGAGAGCCGTGCGTTATTAGGCTTGGGTATTTGACATTTGGCTACAGCTGGAAAACAAATTCTGACATGCAGAGCTTCACGTGCGTCCGGTTACAATTAAAAATCTCTCATCAGCATGATAACAGGGCATACCCATCAAAGTGCGACGATAATCCGAACTATTTCTGTATAGAGCCTAGACCGAGGATGTTGGGTTTGACGCACCTCACCGTGCCATTCCAACGTCTGTGACGCCTTGAGGAAGTCACCCCACGAAAACGCGTAGAATCTTTATCAGCTGCTTAACGAGTCTACAGGCGTCCACCTTCCCGTGGTCCACAGGACGTGACGACAAAGGTCGCATTTTTGAATACTTACAGTTGCTTAAGGGGCTGCGTTGGGTTGGGCGATGAGACTCTGCAAGCCAGGGACGTCCAAAGTCCCGCCCGCGGCCCAATGTGGCCCTTGGTCAAATTTTATCCGGTCCGCAGCCTCTGTCATAGAGTATATAAGCAAAAAAGATTCAAATTAAAAAGAAAATGTGAGGCTTGTTAGAACTTGTCGGAATATAATGATGCTCAAATTCTGCCACGGTTGGCCCCTACAAATTTTACCATATGAAATCTGGCCCCCTTTTCAAAAATTTTGGACACTCCTGCTGTAAGCGAACTGAAGCCGAGAGAGAGGTCGGCAGTGTACTCAACTAGGCTCGTTGGCACTATACAAGCCATCAGTCAAATAGTGTAAAACCAAGAAAGCCTTACTCCGCATGAACAAAACTAACGATCAATTTCGGCTGTTTCGTAAAAACAATTCCACAGCTAAACCTCGAAAAGCTGTTCATAACGGAGACAGATAGTCTTTCTGGTGATTTTTTCCATATACAAAACAGAAAATTACGCATTTCAATAAAACAATTATAATAACAAGTCGAATTTCTATACAGGATAATCGACCAGCGCAATAGTTCACTGTTATCATGTTAGGACTGTTTCTGAAATTAAATGAAAGGAAATATCTTAAAAGGAAATATCTTAAAAGGAAATACCTTAAAAAGCAATAAAATCACTGGAAATGTAGTCTATGCCTGATTGAAATGTTCTTCCGAAGCTTTACTAAAAACTGTCCCGTATCTTACCGCCCTAACTTCAGGGGGTTGTGCACTAAACGTCTTAGCGCCAACCAAATAAAACCTCTTGCATCCAGTTTCCAGTATTAATTTCAGTAACTTAACTGGAATCTGATCACTTCGTGTTGCATGCATTTAAGGACTCGAAAATGAAGCATAAAACTAGTAACGCCGAAGAGGAGGAATCTTGGCACAAGCATATGTGTACTTCCATAAGGCAAATAGCTGCATGGGGTAACCGGGTCTGCCCCCTAAATGAAATTTCAGACAATAGTTTGCTCCACATGGTTACGGTTACAATTGACCGTTAAGAAAACTGTGCTATTTTCGACCAGACAGCATATCCAACTTACCCAGGTTTCTTGTTGAAATACCCCACCCCACCCCCCCCCCCCCCAGTGATGTGGCCCTTGCTCGAGTTTGCCCACGCTAGCTTATAGTTGCAGCTACGTAACTGGTTCCCATCACCACAAAAGGGATTACCCCCTCCTTTTGATTTGGCCCTTACCGTGGCTTTTGTGAGTCTTACTTTGGCCTTGATGACAATACGTAACAATGCACTTACGACTACTGAAACGAAGACAATGTGACGCAAAAGATGAAAGGAGAGTAACGATGTAGCAACTATAAGACCCGGATATGTTCGCGGAGTCACCAAGATCTATAATGAATCACAGAATAATCTTTGCGAAAATAGTCGAATCTCGTCTGCTAATCATAGAACGTGGTCTTTCGGAAACAAAGTTAAGGAAATCCAAGCGCACACTGCACACTAGACAATTTCCAGCACAGCAAAACCAGAGGCAGGGTTACCAGATCTTGTCTGGGAAATGGGTTAATTGCAACTGCTCTCTCCTGCTTTCGTCGCCAATATTGTTTCCATTGTGGTGGACTTGAACCCGTGACCCCTGCAACATGACTTCGCACACTGAAGCCGTTCGAGAAAGGTACTATTAAGAGCATTGAAAAGCCTGGTAAATATTGACTGCCCAATGTGCCTACCGACGTCATCTAATCCTCACTTCAGCCCCGTATCGAATTACTTGGATAACAAAAGCTGGACGAGGCACAGAGATGAGGGCTGGTGGTGGCAGCCCATGAAAAAAATTATGTAGACCGCAGGGAAGTGGGCCATGAGACAGGCTTTGATATGAAGAATGTGCGAAGTTTATCCATGCATACCATTGTTAACTCTTATTATTATATGCTTGCTTCAAATATGACTAATGATAAGGTGGCTTGTGGGACGAAAAGTGCCAACATAATATTTTTGCAAATTTTCAAGGGAAGATTTTGTTCAAAAACCCCATTTTTATTAGAGAAAGTTTGGTTGAAATCTGCCTTTAAGTTTTGATCAAAACTGACATGATTTAAAAGTCCAATTGTTTACAAAATAAAACTGCCAGGATGCTTTACCAAGGACAAGCTACACATTTCAATCAGCTTTTTGGCATAATTGTGCAACAAAATATATACATCTGGTACAATGAATATACAACTAAAAATTTCTGTTGATGAGGAACAATGCTTAACTTTTTCAGTACCTGTCTGGGAGAATTATGTGAAATGAACTGAAACTCCTAAGCATATATGTTGCAGCACTTCTCTGGCTCTTGATTCGCTGGATTATTGTGGTCACCATATGGCATTGTTGATGATACAAAACATTTCTCAGTGACAAAGGATGCGTAACAAAGAAAGAACAAGACAGAAGGACTAATGCAAGTCAAGTTGCAGAAGGGTATGGAGTACCACACACAGACAACACCTGTGAATGATGAAGTGATCAATTGTAACAGAGAACAATGTTCACAGATACGAAAGCCCCACGATTGATCATCAACATGTTTAGGTTGATAACATTCTAAGACCTTTTGACATTTTCAAAGCGTAATTCCCTACAAAAATGGTAAATCTCCCCACAAAGGGAAATGCTCTTGTATCCTTTGATACAAAAACAAATCAAAATTTCCCTGTCAATAGGAGATGCAAACTTAATTTAGTACCAGGAAGGCTCTTGTATAAGTGAGTTATGGTAAGAGAAAGAAAAATATAAAAACTAATTGAAGAGGAAACTATCATCACAAGAAATCCCATGTGTCAGACTTTCCTTGAGGATTCAGTTGTCTCTAAATTAATTGGACGATTACTGAGCTTGTGAACGAAACTTCTTATGTGGATTTCACAGTAGATACACAGAGTAATGAAACATTGGCCTTTCTTGGTGCACACAGTCACTCCCTACTTCAGGAGTACAAAAATGAGCTGATATGACCCGCAGTGTGTCCTTGTACATCCAATGACAAAAACACATGCTCAAAGTACACAAAAAGAGATGCAAAAAGCCAGAAAAACTTTGAGAGCTTGCATGTTACTTTCTTGAGACAAAAAAAACAGCAGAATGCATCTGCTAAGCAAACATGCAGAACAGGAGATTTTCGGCAAACGTGCTTTAATCATGCATTCCATTGAGGATGGTCGTGATTAAACTCCAATGTGGATTGCAAGTGTTAAAGACAGTTTTAGAAGCAAGGCTTAAAACGCACCGGAACCTTGCAATATGATTCCCGAAATACCTTATGAACAAATTCCTAGACAGCTGTCTGAAATTGCATGAAACCAACTTGGAATCAAGTTTAACTATAGAGAATTGTGGACCATGACAAGGGACATTTTCAATCAAAATCCTTATGTCTAAATGGGCTTTCACTGAGTTATGGAAATATCTTTGCCAAAACAAGGCTGTATTTTTAAGGGGGTTTGAAACGTTTTCTTTGACACATAAAACATCTAATCTGAGCATTTTCATTATCCATTGTTTTTACCGTGACCCACACTTGGGTTGCATTTCTTTTACCGGTTTTTCTCCCTAGTTTTGTGTCCCTGAGTTTTCCCCAAGCTTTACTTATTAATTTTGTTCTCTGCTTTTCTATTTAAGTTATATGAGTTAGTACCCTTTTTTATTCCTTAAACTGATGATGGATCCCAGTATGGGTCAGAAACGTCTGATATATCTAATGGATTTGTCAACTTAAACATGGAATCTTGGAAACATGGCCTTGTTTACCATTTTTCTCATTCTGCGTTTTGCTAACAGCCTGAAAAAGAGTCCCCAAAGAAGGAATTATTTCATCATCTACTTTGTGAACAGTGATGTTCTCAATCCTTGGGACAAGGGTAGCTGAAGCTTTAACCTATCCTTTAGATCTACCAGCTTTTAAAGTAAAATGTCTGTCAATTCAGGTTATACTAAGCCCTACAAGGAAACATATTCAGTGCAGAATTTTACTTCATATTTTCTGTTTATGATTAAACATACTTGACAGGTGAAAGGCTATAGAAATTCCTCGCTTTTGGTGATGAGCCAAGCAAGGAAACTGATTTATATTGGGCTTGATTGCATAATCTCAAAAACCTCACATACCTGTGAAGTTTCTTGAGGTGATGGCAAACGTTTCTTTGATATTTCCTTGGAGTCGGGAAACCATGCCCACTCTGATTTCCTTGCTCATCGCTGCTAGCTTCATCTCCAAAAGTCTTGAACAGCATGATCCGTTCGAAGAGCATATTTTCAACGAATTATCTGCAATGATATAAACAATCGATTAAGGAGAATTCTCAATTGATTACGCATACAGGACACACCTATAGAACAATTGTTTCTCTGTCTATGATATGTACGAAGATAGAGACGCGCTCCATGTGAAGTGTATCAATTTTCATACAATTAGGAAGAAAGTAAGACTTTTCCGCAACGTAAACAAATCTATTCTGTCCTTATCAGATATTCATAGGCACAGCTCTTAAATCTTGATTCGCCCATTGCTTATCTACCTATCTAGTTGGGGAAATGGCTCTTGGCATTAGTGTGTTTCTATTGTAATCAAAGAATCGGAAAGGGAAGAGGCATGTGCCCAAAGAATCGGTTAGCCAAAAATTGGGACTTAGTTCTGAGTGCGTCGTTGACTCTAACGTATAACCGCCACGGGAAATTACGCAAATTCCATAAGTCCAGCAGACATGAAAAACTTCCCAACATCTTCCATCTAATCTACCCTGAATGAAGCTTCATCGGTAAATTTTCCACGCCATCTTGGTAGTGAAACCAAATATCCTGCTGAGTGGATGCAGGTTGGAAGCAGTGCATTTGAAAGACGCTCTCTCTGGTCTCCAGCCATGAACACTTGAAACGCCGAACGCATGCGAATGAACGTAACGGCATCGATTCTGTGTGTCAGAAAACGAATCTACATGCGACCTAGCTACTTCTTCACACGAAAAGAGAGAAGCCGATATTAAGCACATGCTAAAAAGATAGAGGTCTATGCAGTCAGCCCATCGGTAAATAGCAAACCATCTCGGACAAAAAAATTGTGCCCGAGAGAACTCACAACGGCATTTCAACACCAAAACTTTGGCAGGTAACAAACTGCAGTTATAAAAGAATAACTGCATTTAAGACTGAAATATCGAGGAAAACAATAAAAAGGCTTCAGGTCAGGCACGGGCAAAGTTACAATGAAAGGAAAACATGCTTACAATGTGCATTTGACCTGGCGAACCCTTACATTGAAACATACCATGATAAGACTGCTTGAATTTTGACGAGAATCAGTTGAATAAAAACGATGAAATACCTGGATTACTGATGAGGCGACTGACAAAGTTGTGAGAAGTCCTTGACCGACAAAATCGGATTACTTGATAAACGGTCAAAAAATTCTTCAGCGGCAACAACAGAAACCCGTATTCCAATAGATGTAAATAAATGAAGTAATGCATACCTATAACTGAATAATTATGAACCCCGTGTGTTGTTCCAAAAATTGTCTTGGAAAGCCGCATAGTAACGTTACATCTCTCTAAAAGTGCGACGCTGCTCCCACACACCGCGAACAAGATGGCGATGATCATCATCAACGAAGAATGAGCCTTCGGCGCCATGCTTCCCAGATCGCAGACCAAAGACGTTGATTGAAATTACAAGTAATTGTTGGATTGTGTTGGTGTATGAATGACTAGAAAAATAAAACGAAGCAGTATCTTATCGAGCAGGTTTGTTTCTGTCCATGTTTCACTTGAGTTCAGGATCTGGTGAATTGTGGATGGATTTCCATGCAATAGAGATCGGTAAACACTGATCTCGAACTAGCCAATCAGCATCAAGATGCAAAGAGGGATTATCGAAAGAAAGGAAATACATTGACGGGGGTCGTACAGCAATGGGTATTACAGCGATGACAGGCGATGACAAGCACAATGTGAAGTTGACTCCCATACTCGAGCACCTTGTAAGGAGATAGGGGGTAAGTTCCTTGTTTGTCGCACTCTTCGCCCAATTCTAGGCCTTGTATCCTGGGTGGGCAGACAGAGATGGTTTGCAGAGGCGGGAATAAAATTAGATCGGTAGGAACTTCAACAAAGGGGACGCATGCTATAAGCACTCTATCCCTACGACAAGACGAACATCGAGACAAGGATAATTTCTTGTCATCCATAAAACATACGTTTTTGGAGAATTTTAACAAAGCAGCCATAGCTAGATCAAACAATTTCACTAACATACTTTATAAACCGGTGGCAAGATGTCTCTGGTTTGGAAAATCAATCCTGATCATATTTTTGTATGCTTCCTGGGAAAATAGCGATTAATTCGACCCTTAATAACATGGGGAAGGTGCAAGTTATGACACTGAAGCCAGAAATACTATCATTTGATCAATATCCAAGTGATAAAAATGGTATCCTGCTTTGAAGAACGGTAAAACATCGAATGATATCGAAGATCTGGCAGCTGTCCCCACCAAAAACGGACAGCTCAATGGTGTGAGAATGGCCAAGTGGTAGGACACTTCGTCCTCAAAAAGACTACTGGCCAATGATTCGGGCCCCACCTAGAGGCAGTCGTTTATTTGGGGTGGAGAAGGTCTCCACTTCCTTTATTTTTTATACATGACACATGTATGGCTATGTGTGGCTATGTATGTATGGCTATGTATGTATGGCTATGTATGGCTATGTATGTATGGCTATGTATGGCTATGTATGTACGGCTATCTATGTATGTATGTATGTATGTATGTATGTATGTATGTATGTATGTATGTATGTACAGCATGTGTGGATGTACAGTATACATGTATATATGTTTGTATGTATGTGTACATGTATGTGTGTTTGCATAATTCACCACATCAACTTTATCAACAGGTAATTCAAAATAAAATTTTACAAATACAACTTACCTATGATACTAGGTCAAGCCATCAACTCTACAAGAACAACTACTCTCACTGTATTTCCAGGGGTAGAAATCATATGCTGCGGTGACACTGAGAGGAAAGACCAGGTAACTCCCAAATATGCATAGTTTCTTGTTGTCCTGAAATCCACCCTCGGATGTTGTTAAGAAGGTATGAGTAAGCTGAAGAATGGTGAAAGAAGTTCTCTAAGGTGGATTTCAACATGCTAATAAGCAGTTTCTTTGTTTAGTTGACATAAAATGTAGCAGCCTACCTTATTAGTCAGGTAATCTTTTAGGGGATATTGGCTACCGGGGATGATTCCCAAAAAGGTCAAAAGGAGAAGGAGCACTGGGGTGTGTGCTGCAAACTACTGCCAAGATTCTTAAATTCTGACGCTCCTCAATAATAAAAACATTAGGTCATCTAGGAAACTTTCGGCAGTATTAACTGCATTCAAAATATCCTGTTGTTGGTGACAGTGGACGTAGATTCATCCACGAAATTAGTGAAAGTAAAGGAACTATTCATTTCAGATGAAGAAAGAAGGGGTACAGTCTAGCCCCCACTATAATCTAAGGTTCCCTTGAACAAACGCGTCTATTGACACACCAACCACGTATAATTTTTCATAGAAAAAGAAATGAGTTTAAAAATTTAGCATTTGATTGATTAACAAGGTTGATCTCATGTCAAGGAAAAATTGTTATTATTAGCATTTAGTGACTTCAACCCAGCCTCTTATGAGGTCGCAAGCCAATGATATCAGGAGCCGGTTCCAAGACACAGTCGCTTATGGGTCGGTCCCAAGCCTATATGTGAATAGGGTTTTCATGAAAGGCCGGCTATTCGATCGTAAAAACCTGAGCAATTAGCTTTATGGCAGTGATTGAATGAATATGGTAAATGAAAGAATCGCATCGATTGGTTTGCGGCGACCGAATTAAGGAGAAGGAAGAGAGAAATGGGATGAAGTAGGCTTTTGATTATGATTATGATCACTATGGTTATGATGGAAAAGTGATGCTAATACTGCCACCGAAGAGTACACATTCCGATGTTTTGACTCTTAACATGCAGTTGTCCTCATTGGTCATAAAGTATAATTGGCATTTCCGCACAAGCCGTTGGACAATGTCGGCCTAGGAGATTATCCAATCTTACACCCGGAGCACTGACAGCCATGATTCATTAGCATAATTAATTCACGTTGTTGTGTTGTTTACTCCTCGTCTGCGAGGGCTCGTTACCTTGCCCCAATTAGGCTTTCTTTTCATCCTAGTCAATAAGAAAGTGTTAATGACTGTGAATCATTCACGACACAATTTTGCAAATAAGTTCATACCGACAATGTCCTTCAACGAACTTGTCATCCGTGCAAAAGGGCTTTCAAAGATGCATACTCAGTAAAAGATTCATCCAAGGTGCAAGGCTTCCCCATACCTGTCTCAAGGGGACCATTTCTTCGTTCCAAAGCAATCACGATAGGGATGACACATTATGTACGAATACGACTGTAAAAAGCCCTCCTAAAAACAGCTGGTTGTCACTCCTGGGGTCGTCCAATAAGATTTTACGTTTCCTTTATGCTATTTACTTCGCAAATACTTCAATAGTCTTTGGCCTTGGATAAAGAACTATATATATATAAAGACTATTGAAGTATTTGCAAAGTAAATAGCATAAAGGATATAAACATAAATATAGATAAATATATATATATTACGAGAAAGAAAAATTCTACTGAAATCTTGAAATCAGTCCAGCTATTATCAAGGATAAAACACCATCCGAAAATCTGATACGTGTTGATAACAGTTCGCAGAGAAACGGAAACATGATGATATCGCATTGAAGATATTTTGGTCTCCGACCCTTCAGTGCAAGAAACTTTGGACGATGGCGGTGAAACTACTCTCAAATATCAATCTGGATGCAACCGAATCGTAAGAAATCATTTGGACGAAATCTGATTGCCAAACGTTCTTCTTGTTCTTGGGTACTCTATCCGATCCGGGGGCTGGTAATAGTGGTTTTCCGTAACTCTCGATATCTAGTTTCTTCGGTAGCGCGGCCTCGCCCAGGTCTGCGTTTGATTACGCAGATCTGCGCAAGGTTTAAGTATTTGCATCAAGACATTGAGCACTGATATCTTCGATTTCCACCAAAACTCTACCTTTAACTCCTAAGAATCCTTCTTCCTTTTAAAATAGCAGGCACCCTCTAGACACGGCAATTCCATTCTCGCCCGTTTCGTTTACTGGGGTGCTGAATCGACATACCATTGAAGATTTTAACATTTTCCAAAGAATGCAAGCAAAAATTACAGTGTAGTGTATTGGTGAGATATTATCGACGGGTTTATCAGCTATGAAATCTGACTGTTCGTGTAGGAATATGTTTTAAGGACAAATGATATCTACTAAAATCACGCGGAGAGGAAACAGCATCGTCTCGAGTAGCTGGTCACTAGCCCTTTCGGAGACGCCCGGAGCAGAAGCAAAATGAGTTTGATAGCCATTCAGTCATGCTGTTGACCCTTGCATAACCCTCGATTGAAACGATAGCAAAACTCAAGACCACAGTAGAAAAAATATTATTCGTGGCTCATCAAAGGATTATTCTTACCATCGTCATCATCATCATCACCATCATCGTAATCATCACCATCATTGTCATCGTCATCATAATCATCATCGTCATCATAATCATCATCGTCGTCATCTTCATCACTATCATCGCCATCACCATCATCACCATCATCACCATCATCATCATCATCATCATCATCATCATCATCATCATCATCATCATCATCATCATATCATTATAAGCATCACGATAAAAACTATCATAATTACCATCATAATTATCATCATCATTGTCGTCTTCATCACTATCATCACCATAATCACCACAATCACCATAATTATCATAAGCATCATAATAATACCCACCATCATCACCATCATCATAACCAACATCATCATAATTATCATCATCATCATACTGTACATACATCTATGTTTCCAAATACGTGCAGTAACAGACAAGTCCAGGTTACAATAAAAAGAACCAAGTTACCCCCGTCACACCTATTTAATGGCTACTCGATTCCATCCGTTGTACCGAGGAAGAGGTGACGTGAATAGGAAAGACCTGTTGGTACAGCTAGCCATTATATTTCTATGCTGAACATTCTTCAAGAGGACTGACTGACCAATACTGAATCGATATTCGGGGCTTCATCAATAAGCGCTAAAAATGTGTATGGTCAGAGTATGGATGCTTAGCAAGCTTAGTCTGAAGCATTGGCAGTATCGCATTGCAAGAGCCCTCCCGAGACATGACCGGTTAGGGGGAACGTGGGCGTAGATCGAAGGCGCAGCATAGTTCGTTCCATTCGAATTCAAGAGGACTGAAGTAACAGATTGAAACACTGCTTTGTTTCATTGTCTGACCCACACCTCTTTCCGCAGCGTCAGAACAAGCACTCGATGCTCTGTCGGTGTCAGTAAAAGGTTCAATAGATCGAAATGCTCGCTTCCCCTTTAAACATGGTTTTCGAAGAATGAAGAACTCTTCCGAAATCTTGATGAAACTTGATTGGCGACGCACAATTCTAGGTCATGATCTCAAGATGGCTATTGATTCGGGGGAATTTCTCCACAAAAGCACGCAGACACGTATACGCGCACGGGTTCACAACAAACCCATACATAAGAGGTGCACTATTGCCCTCATGCATAATAAAACTGTAAGGGTAGGCCAGCACCAGCAAATAAATGTCACACAAAAGCAAACAACGAGATTCAAGAATAAGCCACAACGAACTCAGTGAACTCAACTGAACTGGATTGAAATGAAGCGAGCTAACCTGAGCTGATCTGCCCTAATTTGAACTAAGTGGACTGAAACGAAGCAATCTGAACGGAACCGGACTAATCTCAACGTATTTGAACTAATCTCAACTGAAGTGGGCTGAGACCCTCATGAAAAGCACTTTCAAGTGACTGAGGCCTTCCTCTGTAAACATTGGTATCGTTATTATTATTATTATTAAACGCACTAATATGAACTAATCTGCACGAATCTGAACTGAAGTGGACTGAAAGGAACTAATCTTAACGGAGCCGGACTAAACTGGATGGGCTAAACCGGAATAGGCTGCGAAAAATAATTTAAAAAGAGTGCGCTACAAGGATCTTAAGGGAACTCAACCGGAATAGAAGGATTGCGCCTGAATGGAACTCGACCTTAGAAACGCGGAACCAAGAGAGACTCTCCTATCTCTTATGTTTAACCTTGAAAATAAACAAGACCTGCGTATCTAAAGCAGAGGCTACCAGTTTTCGCGGTTTCTTAACTGCACCACCTGTATTAATTGGGGGGAAACTTGATAAGGTTGCTTGCAGCATTCAAAAGCTGTGGTTTCATTGCCTACTAAGAATAACGCGAAGAAAAAGGATAAGAAAAGATTACAGAGGTGGAACATTCTCGGCTAACATCATAATTGTCCAATTACAGTATCATATATCTAACAAACGTTTAATCAAATACTTGCACCTAATTTTTAACAAAGCAACTATTCAATTTCACTGGTTGTGCCTTTCACTGGTATGTTTAAGACTATCAGAGCCTGTTGATTTTGGCGTCTCTCGTGTCTACGCTGTACACCGTGTCTACAATTGTATGCACAGGACACCTCTTGCCCTCCTGCTTTCCGAGATTCGTGTCTCCTTCCTTGATTACTAGCTAGATTGCCATTTTCTAGATGGAGTTTATGTCTAGCCGCAAAGCTGTTGCAAAAATCTTTATCCCAATAATTTTCACTGTCTAATCGACGAACTTTATCCCACAAATCACCATTCGTCCATAGAACATCCAATTCATGGAGCGTCTTGCTTTCTCCTTGCTTTCCTGAACCCTACAACTTGCCATCTTTCAAATCTAAGATCAAATCAATAAACTTGATCTGACCTCTCTCCCCTCTTAGCCTTCCGTTTTCTCCCTTCTTCCTTTGTTGGAGCTATGTATAGGCCACCATAGCCTTTCCCAAACATAACTCACTAAAAAAGAAAGATCTGGTATACATGAAAGCAAAGCCGAATTCCATACTACAAGCTAGTACCAAGGACTACTTTGCTAGTGAGGTATCATCCCCTGAAACAGGGTCGTTGGTAAGGTAGCAAATTTCTTTCCTCGCCTAACTTTACCTCCAGCTTTACGCCGGGTCGCCAATTACTGAATCGAGAAATGCGAAGGAGAATGCCTCGGGCAGGGCGCATTCGGCACAGAAAACATGCAATGGCAAATCAAGCCAGCTAACCCTGAGATCTTCTGTTGAGAAGAAAATCTGACTACCATTTTTACTGCTGTCAAAGGTTGAAAACGGGCTAGCAAAATGCCTCATACGTGGTAGACTTTAATAGTCAGTGGGGTTACGAGCCAGGAAGTCCTGTTGATTAATTTAACCAGGGAGCGAGAGCCAAGGATAACTCCTGTCCATAGCGAAACAGAAATAGCTATGCAAATTTGAAACCTGACACTTCGTTTCTCCAGGCATAGGAAATTACTTTCTGGTGAGGTCATTGAAGTTATTAGCTACGATGAACTGTAAAATGTAACAGAGTGATTGTGAGACCTTCATACGGATTGCCTGTGCAGCCACACCGTATTCTTCTATTTCTATGTTGTGTTGAAGTATAAAAAGCAAACATGTTTCACCCGAGTGACATCTTCTTGTCCTTAATATAAGTTTAGGAAGTATGACGTAATATTGAACTACAACATTAATCTATTTGATTCGGTCCAGTTTTGCTGCTTGAATTAGGCATTGTCGCCACCATGCCCCAACGGCCGACTGCCGCCACGGGTGTGACCTGACCTGACCCGACCTGACCCGACCCGACCTTTCCCCGAACAAAAGAAATAAAGACGAAGGTCTTTTTCTTGAGACCCTTTCAATTTCTAAAAAGAATTAATTAGCACGATTACCCAAGTCTCCTAACTTTGCCCACCCCAGTTGCAATGATAACTGATTCCTATTTCATGTGCGAAAACATATAGAAAATGCTGACGATTTTGAGGAGACAACACTTGTCTGACAAGAAATTAAAAGGCAGGGAAGCTACAGTTCTAAAAAGCAAGTTTAAGTTAAATGTTCGACAATGAAGCAGCAAAGGTTTCTTGTTCTTTTCAATCCAGACCAAACCTTGCACCAAAGTTTCTTTGGTTTTTGAAAATACGGTCTCTCCAACAAAAAAGGAGTCAAAAATTCACATTCGAAGTGCTTTCCCTCGCCATTGTTGGAGAATAGGGCGGCGCCGATCCCCGTGCCTTCGGGCCTTTGGCCACACAGCCGTGGAAGTACAGTTAATGCTGCATCTCATGGCTGGCCATCTAGTTGAACTTTGTCAAACTCCCATGCTCTTTCCCAAAGCACTGAATGCTAAGCTGGGAAATGACAACAAGGAGTGTAGGCAACGAATGCTGCGAAGGAGCGATTAGTTGTTTACCATGGGATAAATCCAATAATATCTTTCGACTTTGGTGGCCATTCAAAATTGCTATGAGGTCTCGTTAAAATGGAAGAAAAACTTAAGTAGTGGTTTGATTATCGGTCTTTAAGCGTTAACGAAATAATGTCCAAATAAACGAATAAGATGGCCGCCCTTTTCACGAGATAATCAGTCTGTGAAGGTATAGACGTTTCGTACCAGGGCACAGTACATATATGGCCTAGCTCTTATCTCGAAAATCATAATAGAGCCTAGTTAATAACAAAATACGTTTGCAGAACCAATTGTCTACTTAATAACTAAACGTCTAGCAAAAGGTATTAACTACTTAGCTATATATAAATGCGGCAAATTGAGTAACCAAGTTGCTGAATTTTAACAAGATCTTTTTGTGATTGAATGAAGTACATAGTTAGTTATGACAACCTATCAAGTCTGATGTCGGTTCTCCTTCCTTTCCGTGAGAGGGGCGAAGTCTGCGTGGGAGAGTTGTTTACGGTGCTACTGTAGGCGCGCACACATGCTTCACCGATAATGTCAAGTGTGGGGGGTCTGACTGGATAAACAGTTCGAGACGGTGGGATCGCACGGAGCTGCATTAAGACTTGCTATCAGGGTCTATTGAACTTATGAGAAGGACCGAGAACAGGAAAGAACGGAGAGCCGTGATCATCGATGTCTGCAAGACCAGACCGGACACTTGAAGAAGAATAATCAGGGCCTATTACTGTGTCTGATTATCTCCTCAAGCCTTTGCCATTTATAGCTGGCCCGCAATGCATAAGGGAATGGCCAGTTAGCCTAGCACTCACATGGCAAGGATTGCTGGCAAAAATAGTATTTTCACGAAGAGACAGAATCCCCAGCTCCCAATCAGCCACACCACTTAGCCATGCTGCTGCTGGTCCACGATTGCTGATTTGGTATCTCCAGACAATCATAGACTGCGCAACTATCCGCATCGTTTGACGCGGCGTCGAGTAAAAGTGACATTCCCCTCACCGAAAACGACAATGGTAGAGACCATGGCAATATCCACTGCCATCGTGAATCACCATTACCCGTTAAATGTGAATAGTAAACAATTTGCAATGTACACATTCCATGAAAAATGAAGTAGCGTTGATGCTTCCAACACCTAATCACACAGTATAGTCCCTAATGGCTCGGACTTCATCAAAGCAGCAAGGAAAGTCGAGGAAACCAATCACCCCCTTGGATTCTACTTAATCAAAATCTGGCTGTAACAACCTCGCCGCTTACACGGGATAAATTGAATACTTCTGTAACGAGCTTCGGGGAACAGCTGACTGGAAAGATACTCACCCTGCGCCACGGCATTGTGGGTTAGCGTGGCCACTTCTTTCACTCGAAAAATTTATCCCCAGGCACCAATGTACTTGTCATTGGACAGAGGGTGAAGTGAAATGGGCGCGAGAGTGTTTTGAACCCGTGGACTTCAGCACTGTAAACATAATCGGTATTTTAAACTACCCCCGGCCTGCATTGGCAACAGTAAATTGTCAAGCTTCAAGGCTACAAAAGAGTTCACTCGGTTTCCCAAGGATACACTACCCCCGTTTTCCTTTCTTTAGACACTAATCACAAGCAATGATACATGGTACAAAAGTTATTGTTGCACGTCCAATGCCATGTTTACAAGTTTATTGTTTATTGAAATGTTAAAAAGACAATACCTTCAATAGAGATTATGTAGTTAAAAGCTGCACGTTCCATAATATGAATACAAAGGACAATGAAAACTATCGTGAAATTACACTAGCATTTCGAAGGCTGCGAAATTCATGCAGACATAGCTTTTAGAGTTGAATCAAAACATGAAAAGAAATTCAAACAGAAGTATAAAAACATAGAAATGAATCCAATTAGCTGCAGCAGAATAACGTAAACATTATTCTGACATGAAGCATCAATACAGGTTGAAGTGAGCTATCCTGATTTCTCATTATTGTTTTGATACAGAATACATTAAGGTCCTAGATAAAATTCAGGACATGCGTTAATGCATCAGATTGATAGAAATCTATCCTCTTTAGTTATCTTAATTACGACTGGTGCATTTAAGATAGCTAGAGAGGGTAGATCTATATAGCTGTGTAGTGACTCAGACCTTGAAACTGGTGATTCCTAAAGCTGTGTATAGCTAGCTACTAGTAAAAACACACCTCTGCTATAAAGACACGTAGATGTAGACGTATGAGCTGGCATGGGCGAACTCGAGCAAGGACCACACCTTGCAGAGAGGCAAGTTTTTAAACAAGAAGCTCTTAAGATGGATGACGTGTTTTCTTTGCTTGAAAAAACCCTATGCTCTTAATGGCCAATTGTAACTGTAACCAGATGGGACAGACTATAGTCCGAACTTTTGTTTCGGGGGTAAAGCATCTCGTCGCCCCCTGCAGCTTCATGACTGCCGTCATGTAAGAATTGGTGCCGTAGAGAAGTGGCTTGAGTGTGCGCACTTACAGCCTAGGTTTTGTGGCTGTGAGTCATGTACAGTTCACAGGAGGCACTGTCGGTGTGGCAGGCAATGGGAAACCACAGAGAACATCCATTCTACGACTCTGCGAACAAACTTGCTGTCTTGCCTCTGGTATCTTCTAATCCGAAAATAGATGTGGCTATGCAGTGTCATGCAAGCAACATCTCACATCTGGTGTAACCAATTCGAAAAAATTCTAAATGTATTAGACGCCATCAAAACCTCGTTTTTTTCCAGTAGCTTTTTTCCTTTGCATTTCTCGTTTATTTTTGTGCGACCAACCAATTGTAAACAACACATTTAGAGACGTTTGCAGTTGTATGTTAGTTTATATTGCAAGAAATGAAGTTTGAAAAAATTACTTTGAAGCTTATGCTCTGGCAGTTCTTATTACCGAAATTACTCCTGCTAGACGTGTCACGTCCTAATGTCCACGGGCTAACAGGAGAGCCCTCCTTATTCACGTTTCTAGGCATTTTCTTAGCATCCTTGCAGTTCCTCATAATCATTATTATCATTATCATTATCATTATCATTATCATTATCATTATCATTTTCATCTAACCGATGTCCATGAATTCACAATGTCATCATTCGTTCTTTTTTTACTGACGTGGTGTAGTGGTTAAGCGTGCGGCCTCATACCACAGGGGTCATGTGTTCGAATCCTACACGTGTCAAAATAAACACAACTGGCGAGAAAGGCAACGGGAAACCACCACATAAAATCCACTTTCCTAGAAAAAATTGAGAGCCCTGTCTTTGGTGGCTACGCTTGAAACCGAATATGCAACGCAGTTTTTTTACAATCTATTCTTGCCCCTCCTCCGCATATAAGTGTCACATTCACAAACTCAACCATTGCGCAGCACTTCATTGATACTACTGTTAATGAATGGGTAGGCCGCTTCTCACTGAAAACAATCAGATCTGTTAGCATGATTACCGTCTATTTACATGATAATCTGAGCACCTTGGTCTTCATCGTGTACGAGAACACATTTTAGGCCGGTTTTACATACACACGTTCAACCATTATTAGCCATAACAACCTCCCTTAGACTGTCTTCACAAAGAGCCTTGATCAGCTCAAAATTTTTCCTCATTACCGAGCCAGCTTCCTCCAGAGACCTTGCTACGTCCTGTTTACATTCGAAAAAAAAACAAATGTTTACAGATACTCAGTTGTTTACTTGCATCAACCATGACACAATGCATGTTTTTAGCGTGCATGAATATATCCAAATTGAAGTGAAGAGATTCTACTAGGATACGATGGCTCATCAGACTGTATTGGAAATAGTTAAATAAACGGCGTTTGGAGATTAATTTGTGTAAAGTTGCGTTCAGTAGAAGTTAAAGCTCCGAGTAAGAGTTCTGAACTGAGAGTTAAGATAGCATGGTGCTATGAAACTAAAGATCTCGTCTTCTTTGAGAGTGCCTCTTCCGTTCAGCTTTTATCCTTTATGAAGTAGCATAGAGTAGGTTGGATAGAAAGTTCCAACACAGACGGATAATAATAATAATAATGCTGCTTCTAACAATAATGATAATAGAAATGGACCACACTATACTTCACAGCAGTTAAGCAGCGCATCCCTTGGATACTTACATACAGACATGCATACGTAGCCAGACATACATAACCAAACATACATGCGTTATTTGAAAGTGCAGGTTGATGCAAAGGCAGTTTGAAGCTGATGTGGAGTCGCAATTGCTGATTTAGTAGCACAAGATTTCCCTCTCTTTTTCTAAATTTCCTCCATTAATTCCATTGATCCTTTTCGTTACTTCCTACATTCACTGTATTCTCCGCAAGTGTGTCAACTTTCTCTACCTTTAAGAGATTCAAATCGCTAAACCCTCACAAATTCTCAACGATTTCGTCTTGGGTGTTGCACTTCCTACAGAGAATATGTCCATAACTTTCTTCATGATTTCTCTTAGCTAAACCACATTGATTTTTATGCACTCCACTATGCAAAAATGGTCATTAAGGCGGCGTTTACATTGTACCGAATACAAAGTGTTCCTTTTCCCTTGCATTCACACTGTACCGGTACAGTTTCGGAGCAGTGCAGGTGCAGAACTGTTCCTCTTTCCTACAAGGTACAAAACGTGACCTGATAGCAGGTACAAAGTTGTACCGGATCAATTTATCTAGTGTAAACGCATGGCTGATCCGTAATACTTCTGTATCGATCAAAAAGTGATCCGGTACAGTGTAAACGCAGCCTAAGATTGACGACAAGAGAAGGAACGTAAAAAATGACACCCGCCTCTAAAAAGAGTAACATTAATTCAATTTCACTTCGCTAACATTTAATCTATCTAACGAATAAAGAAAATCTAAACATGTCGTGTACTCGCTGGCAACTCCAGCCATATCCCGGCCCAAATCGCAGCTTAAAGATATAAATACCTACAAACCAACTGGTGATGTAAACCGTCCTTGCTTTCTGGTAGGATTTCCATGACGTGGTTTCGTGCGAGGGCTGCCCAGCGCACGGCGTCGACTCCCCATTGGGCAGTAGAAATGACGTCATAATGCATAACCAAAACAGGCTGTTGGTTCGGGCTCTTTTCCACGTGGGCGAGGCTACCGAAACACTTTTGCAAAAGTATATGTCACAAAGCAAACACGGGGCCTCAAACGAATGAAAGAGTTTTACCATTCCATTCACCTCCAACTCTCGTAAAACAAACTGTCTCGTTTCTGTGGAGTGTCATAGCCTATAGGAAACCTTTCGTCTGAATAATATTCCGTTCTTTAAAATCCTTTACTTTTTGGAATTCTGATTCAAACAATAAAACAAGAACGACGACCGAATTCTGAAAGGCCTAAATAAAAAGTATTCTTATTCTCTAGGCTTAACCTGTGCTCAATAGCCAGGCATTCCTTCCACCACACAAATTACACATAAGGCAACCAGTCGTTTCGAAGAAGGGTCGGCCTTACTAAGCCTCGTGAGGAATTTTTCACAGCGTATTCTTACTAAAATAGGGTCACTTAGCAAAGCGGATAGAGCCTGTCAGAACTGGGCTGAACGACCTGTGTTCCTCTTTCAAAAGGTCCCCTATCCATTGAAAAAGCAGTCAAAGGGTACACGGCGAAAAGCTGGGCGTCAAGTGCGGCAAAGAGAGCTACTGAACATGCCGGCCACAATGCCGTAGCTCAGGGTGGTGAATATACCAAGGTAGTCCACAAGATGCTTATTTCAAGTATGGGACACAACTCTTGCTAGCGCAACTATGCCTGATAAGGGGATATCATTCAATTGGCCGTCGTCCTGCCATAAATCAAGCAATTTTTCCCCAAAGAGCTATTACACGGCCTACTACAGTAGACTTGGACTTAAATCAATTGATTTAAAATTTTTGACATACGTATGAAAATAATTTTAGTACTCGTGACGTTCCTACAATAATTTAAGACAATCAAATCTCTTAAGCTGAGAAAAAATTACAGGTCATAGTCTCCTAATAAATCCACTCTCTAGCTTTTAGTTTGCAAGTCAGCCCCAGCCAAGACTGGATGGTGAGAGTGAATGGTGAGTGAAAAAACAATTCACCTGGAGAAGGATATCAGCAATTACACCAACCCTCTTCTTTGTTTTCAATACCAGACGGAACTGCTTTTGGTTCTATGATTTGCGACTTTGATGACTCCTGTTTCTTATCTTCTTTAAGTCCGGGTAGTGATCCAGCAACCTTTCGAAATAGCTACGAGATAATTTGGGATATGAGATAATGACGTGATTTGAAGAAAGGTTAACTCATGCTGGAGATAAAGTGTGGCAGTAAGAAGGTGAGCATAATCGAGATAGCCATAATCATAACCATTTGCATCATTATCATCATTTTAATCATTTTCATTATCATTATCATTATCATTATCATCATCATCATCATCATCATCATCATTGTCATCATCATCATCATCATCATCATCATCATCATCATCATCATCATTGTCATCATTTTCATCATCATCACTGTCATCATTAACATCATAACCATAACCATCAACATCAACACCATCATCATCACCATCATCATAAACGATCTTAAATCATCATAATCATAATCATCTCATATCATCATCATCATAATCATATTCATCATTAACACCATCATTATCATTTGACTCAATATCATCACCAAGTAACAAATGTCTTCAAATAGCTCGCAATTGTGGACGATCTCATGCTGATGCCAGGGCTATTTCACCCCAGCTTTCGTTCTTTTTTGTCAGACGCGCTGCACGGTTCATAGGCTGATAACAATGGTAGTTAGAGCGCAAATGCATTCTGATGATAAATAGCCTTCCTGGCTAAAAAACTAAAAAAAAAGCAAATTAAATCAATGCAAACGATATTGCTATCGCGTTTGTAAAATAGTCACTCCTCTCTGTTGAGTGACATGATCAAGGCTCATCTCTTGCTGGTAAAAACGTATCAGAACATAGTTAGAACGTGTTGATAAAGCTTACTCAACACACTGTTTCATTTCTATGATAAACCTAAAGGTATGGAGAAAACATGAAAACTTTCGCACGTCAAGTAAGCTGAAGCAGGCCAGGAGTGGGGAGAAAGGTCAGACAATACTGACACAGACGGTAAATGCGATGGGAAATGCTTGTCGAATACCGAGTATACACGGAAAGCGAGTCTTACTGGAGGCATTTGGGCTACCGATTGGCTACGATGCACTTCAGCCAGTGTATCAGACCGGTCAGATCCCCGTCAATGATAGGCAATGACGTCCGTAGCCAGACAAGAGACCTGTTGTCGAATTGTTTCGGACCGTGCTCTTCCCTTGAATAGGGATGAAAAAGAATGATGCCACAACTGATTAGGAACTCAGATCTAAACCATTCTAATGAGATTCAGGAAGAGCCTAGTTCTACGGACATCAAAATCTCTCGCAACCGCTAATACAACACAACCTCAGGAAATGAGACAAGAAGATCAGCAGCAATGGATTCTACACGCAATGTGGGTCTATGAGAAAGTCAGCCGAATTCATGAGGCTAGATATCCAAGTTTATCTACAGTCTGTGTAGAGTCACAGTTTGTATGGGAGAAAAGGCAGCCGGCGGAAATATCAAACTGAGCGTTCGCTTGTTTGCGCAACAATTCAGATCAAATCACGTCTGAAGGTCTTTTGGTTGGACGAATTCGATTATAAGAATGGCGATGAATGCTATAGGAAACATTGACCTCTTTCTTATCTGTTTGCCTATTAGCAGAAGAGAACATTGCAAGTCATTGTATTCTCGAACCTAGTCTGCAGCAAGATATGAAAGAATTTATGACATTGTTGACGAACCAAGATGACAACAATGACGACCATAATGATGATTAATTGATGGTGATGACAATGAAAATAAGTGATGACAGTGATGGTGATAATGATGCCGACGAGGGTTATTGCTAAAAATAACGGTGATTATGATGATCATTGATGAAGATGATGATTATCATGGCAGCAATGATAATGATGACTATGATGATGGCAATGATGATGATGTTGATGGTGGTGATAATGATGATAATGATGGTGATCATGAAGATGATCATGACGATGAAGATGTTAAAAATGACAATGATAATGCTGCAGGTAATGATTGGAATAACGATTATGATGATGATGATGATTGGAATAATGATGGTGGTGGCGATGATAATGATTACGATAATGAATGATGATGATAATAACGATGCTGAAAGCCATGTTTACAATGATGATAATAACGATGATGATAGCCATGTTCACAATGATGATAATGGTGACGATGGTGTTAATTACGATGACAAAAATAACGACAACACGGCGATGACGATGATGGTAGTAGTTGTGACCATGAGGGTGATTTTGACGAGAAAACGCGCTCATGATATGCATTGCATATCGTGAACAAAGAAGGAATTTTCAACCAAAGAGGGAAAAATCTTTAAAAGGATATCCTAAACCTACTCGCACGGACAGCTCAGTAAAAAGGCGTTTGCTCATTGACCCTGCGATCAGTGGTCAAACGCCACACCCAGTTTAGCGTTTACTTAGAACGATGAGTCGATAGCTCTCTCAAATTCCAGACGTAGGGATGATGAGATGCAATCGCCTCGAGAGGAAGGACCAGGTCACTGCCCGGTAAGCATCGCTTCTTGCTGTCCTAAAATCTACCAACGGAATCATGAGATGCGGCCACATTATGAGGAAGACCAGGTCACTGGTCACTAAAAACAGCTTCTTGACGTCCTAAATCTACCTTACGATGCTTGATTCATAGGAATAACGCCACATTATGAGACAAGACCAGTACACTGCTTGATAAGCATAGCTCTTTAATGTCATTAAGTCTTTTTTTGGATGCAAGACGAAACATAGACGAATAAAGATCGAACCGTGCATCTAGACAGAAAATACTGTGTGTGAGCCTTCAATTGAAATTTCATCAAGCTATAAAGAATGGACGCCAAGAAGATGAATCCTTCCCAGAGAAGGCATTTTCATCTGAAGGTATCCTTTGTTTCGCTTATCCCCTTACGCATTCCCCCTCCAAAGAAAGGAGCAGCATCTTTAAACAGGACCCTTCCTAAAACTTTCCTAACAGCCTCATGTTGCCAGATGACTAGGAAAGCAAATCCCAGCCAATCCTACGTCTCCGTAAAACAAAATGGCGGCTTTTATTGTCTACTTGCATTTTGAGAATACCGTTGCACATTTTCATTTACTGGTGCTTCTGCGTATGTCATCGGGTTTTCTTCTATTTTCATGCATGTACGGTAAATTCAAAGTACGATTCAATGAAATAATGCGGTACAATATGACAATACATTGTATTTGGTGAACATGGGTTCGTCCGTGTGAAACATTACGTCACAATTACGTTGTACGGATGGCATTCTACCTCCAGGCCAAACACGTGGATGGCAAACAAGGTTCAAAAAAGCTCAAAAGTCCTTGGGGCTTTGTCAACGCTTACAGACCATAGAGCTCTTTCAAAATCGTCGATTACAGGGGCTCAGGATATGGGGTAGAGGGAAGGGGCCGTAGAGCAAATTGATACAGTTACTGCTTCAAAGACTGCGTAAAAGGCTTCAATTTGTCCCTAGGAAAGTAGATTTTTATAAGGTGGTTTCCCAATGCCTTTCTCATTGACCAACAGTCCCTTATTGTGAACCGTGCAGGATTCCGATGTCGTTTAACTGCCAGCACTGTTACTGTTACTGCTACTAATACTAATACTACTATTAAGACTATTACTACCACTATTACTACTACTACTACCATTATTACTACTATTACTACTACTACTACAACCACTACTACTACTACTACTACTACTACTACTGCTACTACTATTATTACTACTATTACTACTATTACTACCACTTCTACTACTACTACTACTACTACTACTACTACTACTACTACTACTACTACTTCTACTACTACTACTACAACCACTACTACTATTACTACTACAACCACTACTACTATTACTACTATCATTACTACTACTACTACTACTACTACAACCACTACTACTACTACTACTACTACTACTACTACTACAACCACTACTACTATTACTACTACAACCACTACTACTATTACTACTACTACTACTACTACTACTACTACTACTACTACTATTATTACTACTACTATTACTACTACTTTTACCATTACTGTTTCTATACTCATTCACTACGCTGCATCCTCGCCGCCAGTTCGATGTAGGGCCATGGAGGATACTCAGAGAGACATCGATAAAATCAAAGAGCAATAGAAACTTGAAGAAAAATATCAAACTCTGGCAGTGAAACGCTCGAGTTTAACAAACATTACAGCTTACTTTTTCAGGTAATGCCCTTACGGGAGATTTAATACTCTTAGAACAACGCTGGTCATTCAAACTCACAATGATTCGCTCGTGGTTGCGACTTTGGCATTGAGAATGCAACCGATTATAGCGAACTCAGGCCATGACCCACTCTTTAGCTAGCTTAGGGTAGCTGGCACTGGTTTGTTGGTGAAAAGTCGGTCTACCGATTGGAATCTGAGGTTTTCTTTGAAGCAATTGGTATAGCTGTCGTTCCACTCCTTGTCTCTCGTTGGATACTTTACACGGTGGAACGAGCGTCTCTGCTTCTGCAAAGAATTTCATTTAGATTAACAATCACCTGATGGATGATTCAAATCAAAGTCTTCGAAGTAGCAACCGCTCATTTCTATAGTCAAAAGTAGCCCACAGTAATCGCGCAGTAGAACGAAAACTATACCAATTTACTGTTTCGCAAAAGAAAAGAGAATTACGCAGTCAGCTGTTGACTACTAAAGATCTATGTATGAGAGATCTGTTCATTCACAAGCGATTTCTCGCCATATTAATATCAGTTATCAAGTCTTTCAGTCACCCACAGTTGCGTTAACTTGGAATTGTTCTACATGAGCATTGATTTTTGATGCGATCTTCAGATTTCGTTCAATTAAATGATAAGATAAAGGCTTCGGCCGATTTAACATCCTTAGTTTATAAAATTCTCTCTCAATTGTAATCCTAAATCCAGTAAAAACTCCAAAACTTTATCCAAAAACCGATAAAAAATGATAATACGGACTAGTCTAAGCTCGCATTCACAATAAATAGGAAGGTACTCAATCGATATTTCATCGAATCTCTAAAAAGATTAAAAACACGGCTTGCTACGCATTAGCGAAAAACCGTCGATCCAGCGAAAAACAACTGGCACATAAACTCGAGGCTAAGCGATTGCGCAATAGATCTTTGCAAGCCAGCCTCGTTCTACATTTGCAAGGAAGGTTCAACGTCGTGACAAAAGGCATCCTGTCAATACATCAAATTACTCAAGTTAATATCGCTTTTTCATTACGTATTCTGGTAACCTTTAAAGCAATCTCCATTTCATGATTATACGACAGGAAGCTCGAAATAACACCCGTTAAATATCAAAGACACAAAGCTAGCCCTGTTCTATGTTCACTGAATCAATCAAATCAAGACTGACACATTTGACTCGCAACGGATGAAAACAACAACCTCTTCAGGATACAGGAATGCAAGCTATGAAGTATGACACCATACATCCACAATCCTTTCAATGACAAACACTATATTAATAAGTGTACAGTCATGTTCCCAAAACTTATGAAACTTTGAAGCAAAGTGTTAAAAAAACTTGAAAGAAATTCCTGCTGTTGTCTAGTGAAACCTTCAAACTCTAAAACTTGCATTTTCAAACTATAAAGGGTTATTTTATACACAAGATTCTACCTACATGTCAAAGGTAGAAATTTGGACACTGAGAAGCTTTTTGCCTATCGAGCAGTGTCCAGGTCCTTCCTCTCGATGTGACCACACCTCGTGATTCCTAAGCCTAGAATTACAGAGAGCTGGCGACTCTCCTCACTCTATGTGAAAATTTAGCTGAGGTGGGACTCGAACCACTGACCATAGGATCAATGCGCAAGAATCTTACCACTGAGCTATCATGACACTAAAAGAGTAAGTCACATTAGCCATTAGCAAAATTAAAATGCTAACATCTCGAGGTATGGTGCTTGCAAAGCGTTCCTCTTGGCCAGAGCCCTTTGAAATAAACATTAAACTATGCTAAGGGCATTGGGGGTTGGCAAAGTTAGGAGAATTGGGCTTCCATGAAAGTGCTTTAGACATATTCCTACAAGTTAACTTCATAAGAAAATACAGATTCGATAAAAAGCTCTTCTACAGAAACTGCAGAGAAATTTAATAAACTCGTGCACAAGACTTTGCAAAACTGCTTAGAAAGATTTAGTGTAGGCACATTCAGTAGGTGTTGCTGTCGAATAAAGAGATCGTCGAAACATTATATTTTATAAGAACTTGCAAGTTCTCGACCGCCGAAGATTTCTTAGTTTTCATGAGCATTAAGAGCTGAAAGTTTCCATAAACCTTCTTCGATTTTCCATCTCCCGAGGATACCACATGATCGTCATGTATATGCCACCCGTGATGCAACAAGAAGGACACCCTGCAACGGGCAGCCCTTGATAGTGATACAGAAATGCTACATGATTAGACGACTATCTATCAATACTCTATGCTGGAGTTTTACGACATGCTGGACATCTAAAAATTGGAGGATATTCTTCGTCTTTCCGAGTCAGTCTGAGATGCAATTGAGTTTTCATCAACGAGAAATTCTTAGCAACGATTCCTTCTGAAGGAAAGAGTCTGCAGAGACGCAAACCCAGAATATCATGGCATCACGTAGACGGAAACACTGCACACGTGTAACTGCGATTTCCGTGAAAGATCAAGCGACGACTTCCCGTTTAAAAGACGAATCGTCTGAAGGGGAAGCTTGTGACTATAATCCAAGCTTGTAAAGAGGGTTGTGTGAGGATTTGTTGTGACTGATGTGTTTTCTAGTTGCCAAGTGTCATTCTTGAGCGATGAACAAATAGAATGGTGAGAATCGATCAACACACGGATCCAAATAGAAGCTGAGACTTCCCTTTAAACAATGCACACACGAGCAAACCCACGAAACAGGAGTCCGAAATAAAACGACTCTTGACTAAGATTCTTAGTTGATAATCTCTGCTTAGGTTCTTTTGATACCCCGTAAACACCCGATGGAGGACAACTATGAATTTTGCATATTTGAGGTTATTCCTGTAAACAAGATACTCGTGTTGGTACCATTTCTACAAAATTTTCTTGTAATTATCTCAAATATTTTACTTTGCATTAAGGTCAGACCCTGCTTTGATGGATCTTTGAACTGTTTTTTCGCTTAATTTAACATTGTATTTCCTTCTTTCATTTGCTTCTTTTTCCCTTTTAATTGCGATTAGTGTTAAGTAGAAACAGTCAATTACACACTGCCTGTTATGAGAAAGGCGTGTTTTGTATATTAAATATGCAGTGGATGAATGGTTTAAAAAAATTAGCAATTTTTCATTGCATTCTAATTCAACACGAGCACTTCCCTTGCATAAACATGCATGTCAAAATAATAATTATTCTTATTATTATATGTCTACGTTCCTAATTTCCCATTAAGTATAATCTCTTGCCCAGTTATATCCTATAACCTAGGGCAAGAGAAGCTAAAGTTTCATGCATTTTTTATGACTGAGCACTACGATAATGTTAATCTTTTGATCCTTTCATTTATTATTATAATTATTATTATTTTTGCGCCTCGTTCTTTCAGATGTGTAGCGATCTAACCATTGGCAAAGCACATACTAACTCTATTATTACTAAATTAACGGGTATAATCACATACGCACAACTTATTACATATTCTGCATGCGCAATAAAACCTAGACTAACCCAGACCTTCTATCCTACTAAAAGTTTCTTTCATCCTTTAGCTCTTCTTCTTGAAATCGTTTACTTTCCTCCGATTTTTTTGCTTTTTTCACTAGAAATACCTGTAATTAGGCCAGCTGAATACAAATTACCTATCGTTAGAGAGATTTTTATTTGTATGTTTAATTTATATATCAAAATTGAGTTTTAAAAAAAATCCTTATCACCCTCTCTGCAAATGCAGAGTTTTCACTAAGGTGGGCAATTTTCACATACATGTTGCACTACCATCTTACTTTCACACTCCGCAAAGAATGGATCAAAAATTCGAATCATTTTTATTCGCAAATGGCAACACTGTCATTGCACTTGCCCTACTAGCGTAACATAGCGGGCAATCTTGCGAACAGAATGAGAATATCAAAGCCGATTTCTCATTATAGCAATGCATGCACTGGAACGATCATCCAGTGTAAAAATGTACAAACACTAATGACGACTTCAACACTTCTCTATTTTTAACAAACGAAAACTAAATATAAAGATACAGGTCGCACAATATGCAGACGAAACTCCGGTACAAAGAAACCATAAAAAGAAATCCGAAGAGTAAACAAATAACCGCCACCGGAGGCAAGGACAGCAAGTAGTACAGGTCTCTCTAATACTTGGTAGTTTGCATCAAGGCTGGCCTATTTACAGACGGTTTGACGTCACGGTGTCAGGACAGCTCCGTTGCTTTTGATCATATGGTCAGAGGAATTCAAGCGCAGCTCCAGCGTGACTCACGTTAGAGTGCGGAGGAGAATCACTACATCTCTCCGTAGGTCAAGAAGGCAAATAAAAAATCTGATACGAATGTTAGTGTAGAATCACAGTGAAGTAGGACAGCTAATATTACACTGTAATAAGTTCCACATTCTATGAGCAGTGCCACTAAACTTGCCAGAGATGGCTAGAAAAAGAATCAGTGCACCCAACTTTTGCTCAGTCGAATCGAGCGACTTGAGAGGGACCCACATTTCTGGCACTGGGTGATGGGGGATCTGGCTACCCTCCCCTCCCCTTGCAGGAGGTACCACTGCTTCACCCCACCCCACCCCACCCCACCAAGGGGACATGAATCGACAAGCTTGCTAACTGTAATACCAGGCAACGTTGCAATGCGAAACAATTTCAAAGAATAAATGAGTGAATGAAAAAGGAGTCACCTGTTTGACATTGTGACCACTTTTTGCACTTGTTTCTAGGAACATAACATCCAACTCTCTGGCCTTCTTTTCGCCCATCTCGGTTGATATTCGCCTGAAGTCAAAACGAAATGATTAAATTAGGCTATATGCAGGCCATGCAAAACAGGAGGGCGTGGGTTTGGTAGAAAACGTTGGAAGTCATCGCAACGGCTGTGCGTGCATTGATTTATCCTCTAACTACACCAACTGTACTCACACTAATGAAGCCAAAGAGGACAAAAATACGAGTATTCTCAACAAGGAGGAATTTATCGGCATAATTATGATGTGAGCATATATAAAATAGTAACGTAATGAAGTCTAGTTTGCTTCAATTCTATGAAAGTACTCCTTTCCGTGCAACTATAAGAAGAACTTCCCATCATTTCTCATTCACACTGAAAAGCTCTTAACAAAAGTTGTAAAAGCTGTTCAGTTGAGTCGCATTGGGGGATGAGGAGGAGAATTGAGAATGAGCATTGGGAGTACCTTGATAGGGAGGTAGCTACGATCGTGAGCCTGGGCATTGTGAGATAAGGTAGACAGTTTTTCCCTTGCTTTGGGGAGCACATTGATAGAGAGGTAGCTACCATCGTGAGCCACGGCATTAAGACGTGGGGTGGCCAGTTTCTTTCTTCGCCATACTTCACTCCCAGCTTTACTCTAGATGTCCAGATGTATTCTCTACGTATTCACTGCTGGGTGGACAGAAAGAGGACACAGAGAAACATGCACGCACGTGCCTCGTTCGCAGGACCTTCGACCCAGCATACATGTGCTTCAAGCAATATGCCAACAGACTCTTTAGATCTTGATTAGGTTTCACAAGACTGCATTGGGGACAATGCAGAAACCTCCACGTTGGTCTCCCTGGATATCGACCGCCAAAAGCGAAATCGACTCATTTTTTTCGGCTCGTAACAGATTCTGCAACCACTTTCCTTCAAAGCATATTTGAGGGAAAGACTCGACGAAGAAGAGATCGAACGCCTAATGCAGAAACCTCCACGTTGGTCTCCCTGGATATCGACCGCCAAAAGCGAAATCGACTCATTTTTTTCGGCTCGTAACAGATTCTGCAACCACTTTCCTTCAAAGCACATTTGAGCGAAAGACTCGATGAAGAAGATCGGTGCCACGCATGGGTCTGCATTGACTTGTCCGCCTCGATCAAACATTGCTGCTAAACCTGCATTCGCCAAAGCACCCCCCGTGCATTTTTATTCTCTTTTGTACCATCAAAGCTGATTGAAGTAATGGAATTTCTTGAACGTTAGGGATTATCAAAAAAAAGCTCACAACTGACAGGCAGCCTAAAGCGATAACTTATCTGAAAATATGGATTGCGCTATAGTATGAATGTATTTATCGCGAAACAGGTCAAACAGATAACTGAAAACAAAACACCAGCCCATATCTTACAGATAATCTTTATCATACTTTGGCTTTGGGTAGAGGAACCTTGGAATTACTGATAGGAATGTTAAACGATTATTCGGTATCTCTTTGATGAAAAGGGAACGAAATCAGATGTGCTTCGCTAATACTAATGATAACAGGTTCATTTGTTCATTTTCATTGCGAAACTACATAAACCTTTACAAGGAACCACGGCTGTGTGTAGTGGAAATGCTAAGGTTGTTAGTTCGAATCCTGTACGGTCCGCAATAAGAACAATATCAGCGAGGAAAGCAACGGGGAACCACCTCACAAAGTCCACTTTCCTAGAAGAAACTCAACGCGCCGCCTCTGGTCCTCCCTAAGCAGGAAATCAAGCATGCTACGCAGTTCACATGTGGTTACACTTCATCAGTACATATACCCTTATTTAAACCGCGTTGATTCCAGGTACCGGGATGTCTAGCATCCACCACCTTGATTGTGCGGCATAAAAAACCAATAGGCCTAAAAATATGACGTAGGGCAAATAATCAGAGCTTGGGTAGATCAGTATACGATACATGCCCTTCGTTGCACGTTGAACATCAGTTCTGAGGATTTCACAAATTTTGGCAAACAATAGACGATAAGGAGATGATGAAATGCCTCCGGCATGCTTGCATTCACTGGCAAACATTCAAAAGGCATCTCCTACGCAACGAGCAGACATGCACATTGGCTAGCGACACTGACCGTTCTCTTGCTATGAAAATACAAGTCTACTAGGAACCAAACACTTGGCCTGGCGTCTAGTAAGCATGCAATGGTACAAGTGCTTATAACAGCCAGTAGAGAATTTATTCGCACTATTGTATTATATTATATTATATTATATTATATTATATTATATTAAATTATATCATATTATATTATGTTAAATTATATCATATCATATTATGTTAAATTATATCATATCATATTATACTATATCATATTATATTATATTTCATTCTATTCTATTCTATTCTATTCCATTTTATTCTAATGTACTGGTTCCATGCATGTAATATGTGTCGGATGTCATTTCTTTCGAAGCACGACGGTCCCTTGCACACGCAAATAGCTCTGCCACGTTCGGTTTGTGGCCAAATGTATTCCTTAGCACCTCTCTGGTCGTGTCAAGGGAGGTGATTCTATACCGACCACGTGATCGTTTGCCTTTCATCCTTCCTTGAAGCGCTAAACATTCGGTTTTCTCTTTGCGAATCACGTGGCCCAGGAAACGGAACTGTCTTTTACTGTCTTTGCACAGATTTAAATTGACAATGAAAGTCGTACATTTAACAATAAGAACTCAGCAGTGAATCATAAAAATTTCAGCTTAAGGCAAGAAATCTTACTACAGATAGTGTGTTTTTGCCAATGGCAGAAAACTTGGGGCATTCTTTACATCCTACTGTGAAGACGGTCAGGACTTAAGAGAGAACATCTCCCTGCAGTAATAATCTAATCTAGAACCCAGATCCCTTTGGATAAAGTATCGTGATGTACTAATTTCAAGAGTGTTATGTTGTGTTCAGATCATAGAATGGCTACTATCGCTGTCTCTATATTGAAACTATAAAAGTATCAGGAGGAACCTATTGACAATTAATAACAAGCATAAACACAACACTCTCGGGGGAAAGCTTGGAAAACTTGCAAAACGAATGAGGCAAAATAAAAAGACAAATAGTATTCTGCCTGCATTTAAAATCATGTCTCAGCATTGAGTCCTTGATTGCTGTGCCTTATGCACGACGACCCATATAACGTAGAGATTGTGAGTTCGAATCTTGCACGGTTCACAAGAAAACTATCATTGACGAAGACAGTGAGAAACAACTTCATTCAACTCGCTTGGGAAAGACTGGCTGCTCCGCCTCTGGTTCCTACTGTGCTCGGAGTCGAGTATGCTACGCAGTTTTTCAGCACTTAACTCATTCTTCATTAAAATGAGACTCTGAGCTCGCTTATTCAATTTTTGATGGATGATTTATCTTCGTGGTAATGAAAACGATTGACACAAGGTGTTAACGTGACGTCGACACTAACAAACGATAAAGATAAGGGAACGAGAGACGGGTTTAAGTAGCAGATGATCAGCTGTCACTGAAACCTTGATTTATTTGTTGTGGTAAAAAGGTATTTGATAATGATAATGGTCAAGACAATTATAATGCGCCACGTATCCCCAGGGCTCATTTTTAGTCAGAACCACGCCAAACTCGAAGTTTCATCGTGCATTCCCACAATCGTTTTGCTTTTCCAACTGGTTACGCTTACCAAGAGGCGTACTCTGCAGAATTCAAAGAGGAGGGCCTATGGGCGTTCCCATATCACCGCAATGGCAGCGCGTCACGAAGATTGGCTTGGCAACACGACCCACTGCAAATCTCCGACTCGGCGTTTAGAGATAAATCTCCCAATTATTTGGGTCAATCGTACACAGACGCTACCATATTTGAAACGCAGGAAACACGAAGACCATTGGAAACAGTGCATCTTTAGAAGACAGTACGTGTTTGGCAGGCAGGAAAGAGGAAGACCGCTGTAAACAGGAAGACTACTGAAAACAGGAGGACCATTGGAAACACCAAGACCATTGGAAACAGTGCATCTTTAGAAGACAGTACGTGTTTGGCAGGCAGGAAAGAGGAAGACCGCTGTAAACAGGAAGACTACTGAAAACAGGAAGACCATTGGAAACAGGAAGACCATTGGAAACACGAAGACCATTGGAAACAGGAATAACATTGGAAACACGAAGACCATTGGAAACAGTGCATCTTTAGAAGACAGTACGTGTTTGGCAGGCAGGAAAGAGGAAGACCGCTGTAAACAGGAAGACTACTGAAAACAGGAAGACCATTGGAAACAGGAAGACCATTGGAAACACGAAGACCATTGGAAACAGGAATAACATTGGAAACACGAAGACCATTGGAAACAGTGCATCTTTAGAAGACAGTACGTGTTTGGCAGGCAGGAAAGAGGAAGACCGCTGTAAACAGGAAGACTACTGAAAACAGGAGGACCATTGGAAACACCAAGACCATTGGAAACAGTGCATCTTTAGAAGACAGTACGTGTTTGGCAGGCAGGAAAGAGGAAGACCGCTGTAAACAGGAAGACTACTGAAAACAGGAGGACCATTGGAAACACCAAGACCATTGGAAACAGTGCATCTTTAGAAGACAGTACGTGTTTGGCAGGCAGGAAAGAGGAAGACCGCTGTAAACAGGAAGACTACTGAAAACAGGAAGACCATTGGAAACAGGAAGACCATTGGAAACACGAAGACCATTGGAAACAGGAATAACATTGGAAACACGAAGACCATTGGAAACAGTGCATCTTTAGAAGACAGTACGTGTTTGGCAGGCAGGAAAGAGGAAGACCGCTGTAAACAGGAAGACTACTGAAAACAGGAAGACCATTGGAAACAGGAAGACCATTGGAAACACGAAGACCATTGGAAACAGGAATAACATTGGAAACACGAAGACCATTGGAAACAGTGCATCTTTAGAAGACAGTACGTGTTTGGCAGGCAGGAAAGAGGAAGACCGCTGTAAACAGGAAGACTACTGAAAACAGGAAGACCATTGGAAACAGGAAGACCATTGGAAACACGAAGACCATTGGAAACAGGAATAACATTGGAAACACGAAGACCATTGGAAACAGTGCATCTTTAGAAGACAGTACGTGTTTGGCAGGCAGGAAAGAGGAAGACCGCTGTAAACAGGAAGACTACTGAAAACAGGAAGACCATTGGAAACAGGAAGACTACTGAAAACAGGAAGACCATTGGAAACAGGAAGACCATTGGAAACACGAAGACCATTGGAAACAGGAAGAACATTGGAAACAGTGCATCTTTAGAAGACAGTTTATGTTTAGAGGGAGGAAACAATATCCGAAATGAAGTCCAACCTCTCTATTCCCTAGACCAGGGGGTTATCCTTAGCAAAACTCAAGTATAAAAATTGTTGGCTTGCCATTTGAGGTACCCTTAAAACAGGCAAAATTATTCCCATACTCCATCGACATTTTCTGCCTTGAATTGTTCGATTGTATGTAAATTTAAGTGTATGATCATAAAATGATTAAAAAGTTATAACTATTTTATCGTTTCAAAAGGGCAGTGCCTAGCGTAGCATACTAGAGATAGCGAAGGAGAAAAAATGCACTGGTTTGGTAATGTGACCAGACATCTGAAGGAACTTAATCTAGCTAGTACAATTCTGCATGGCCGCGTCTCAGGTAATCACGCCCGCGGCAGACCAAGAAGGAGCTCGACTGGTGAGACTGTACGAGGGAGCGGCATGGGAGTGGAGGATGCTGCTCGGGCATCGTATTCGAGAAATGGGTGGTGAAGAATCTGTCATCCAATTCCGTCTACGGACAGGGACGGTCTTTGACGGTGATGACGATGATGACGATCGTTCCATTCGGCTGTTACATTTAAAAAATTGCACGAAAGAAAATTTACATCAAAAAGTGGAACAAACCATTTTTCATTTAGAAGAGCCTGATATTTATTTAGGAAAACCAAAGGGGAAATACGGGATGCCTAAGGATGGCCAATGCCCTGGACAGAATCTATGTCCTCTGATAACACTAAAATCTTTGGCTTTCGTTGGCCAACATTCTTTAGAATTTTGTGTCAGGCTTCCTCAGTGGTAAGATCCTTGCCCATTGACCCTATGGTCATTGGCTCGAATCGAACCTCAGCTAAAGTTTCACTTAGAGTTAGTAAAGTCGCCAGCTCTCTGCAATTCCTGGCGTGTGAAAACTATTGGGGTTTTTTCATATCGAGATGCAGTACCTCCACGCTGCTGAGTAAGCAAAAAGTTTCCCAATAAGTCTTAAGATTCATTTTAGAAAGCTAGGCAGAAATCATAAAAACACCTTTCAACCTTAGAATTTTTAACAAAAATACGATTGAGGAAGGTTGACCTACCTTTTTTCAGTTAAATCAGTTTTATTTCCTACTAACATAATGACAACTTCAGGCCCTCTTTCTCCTCTCACATCTTCCACCCATCTGTCAGTTTGCTCGAAAGAATTCGTACCTCAAAAAGATAAAATCATAATACAGGCATCAAGGTAATAACTTTCTCGAGCATGTCCATGCACAAGGCTTACCGATTTGCAAGGAGGGTCAATCGCAGAGTTGTCCGAAATTCTCACAGAGGACCTTTTTACATCGACAAATAAAGTTCCTATAAACTTTGATCTCTGCGAGGGCAAGACCGACGGCAGGTGGGGCCATAATATGGCCACGGAGCCAAGCGTTGGACAATCCTGTCCCGGCAGAATACGGTCAGTCCATGAGCTAATGGGAAATCTGAGCACTAATGAAAGGAAAACTGTGACAGGAAAGAGAAGCGAGTCTATGTCATTTACACACTTAAATTGCTAGCTGACGGAATAAAACGTAATTACTTATTATGGCCGTCATCTCCGAAGTCCCATAGGCTGCGTTTACACTGTACTAGATCACTTTTTGATCAGATACAAAAGTGTTACGGATCAGGCATGCGTTTACACCGGATAAAGTGATCCGGTACAACTTTGTACCTGCTAGGAAAGAGGAACAGTGTTGTACCTGCACTGCTCCAAAACTGCATCGGTATAGCGTAAACGCGAGGGAAAAGGGACAATTTTGTATCGGATCAAAAGTGATCCGGTACAGTGTAAACGCAGCCATACTCTAACAGGTGTTGGACAAAAAATATCTTCAGTGTGATGCAATTATGCTTCTTCATATCAATCACGTCTACACTTTTCTGTGCAACATGAAAGTTTCACGGACAGCCATTATAAGAAGTTTCCTACTCTGAATACTATCTGCTGAAAAGATTTTTAGTTTGAGAAATTACGCCTCCGCTTCTCTGGGCAATGGTGAGTTAACGAATGGTATATGAAAAGAGGGATGAATTATCAACTACATAAATCAATGATGCATAAACTACGAAGTAAAATATATAAAAGGCATGGCCTACTAAGATTGGAAACATTAGAAAAAGAAACAAGAAAAACTAGAAGCATCTAAATGGGGCATAATCACTAAATCCAAGCTATGATTGAAAATGAAGACGAACAAAAAGGATTAGAAATGATTCAAGACATTTCTTGGATCCAGTTTGAAAATGTGCTTGCATTTCAACATCACAAAACTCTGGTTCAAATGACCTATTAATAATGAATTTTGGAGATTAACAATTGGACTAAAAGACTAATAGAACTGAAAGACTGAGGGAGCTACGAGTCAGGTTGAATTGGCATAATTAATTTAAAAGATAGAAAACGCTGCATTTCCATGACCAAAAGATTAAGACATGAAAAGATGTGACCCAAAGAGCTATTTAACGACTGGTTGTGCCCATAGTGCAGATGTTAAACAACTGTTAATCGGATTGGATTTCCAAATCCAAAATAAAGATCGTCATGTAGACATTCAGTGACGGATAAATAGATAAATAGATCGAGTTCCCGTCATGCGCCAATGGGTGGACGTAGTCACGGGGTACCAAGGAGCAGACAAGCAACGTACGCCCAACTGATGGTTTTGCTATCAGGTTCCCGGGGGTCGGGGAGGGGGGCTTGCTTGGTAAACATAACTTGACCTAGAACCTACTTTACGATTCGTGAATCACGGGGCCCCTGACGCGAAGTCACCTTACGAGAAACGACCAGGACACTGCTCGATAATCATAGTTCTCAGTTCCTGAAACCTACTTTGGGAATCACGAGCGATGGGTATTTGGACATGACATCATATGAGAAACAACCAGGACACTGCTTGATAACCATAGCCTTCTAGAAATATGCCTTAGGGTGTTTGGTAGAACATATAAAGCGAAGAATACACGTCGATAGCAACTGGTGTCTTGGGACTTCAGATTAGGGCATTGTGATGAACGGTTTCCAGAAAGCATTGTGGCTGTTTTATTTTGGATTGAATCCATTGGTTCATAAGGAGTAATCAACGTTGGTAGCTTACCATAGGAGCTTCTGGTCAAGGGGGAAGGGCTAAGTCGAAAATTCTGTCATAAAAAACTCTTCAGAATCGACTTGCGGTGAATTGTTATAGTCGCGCTGGTCGTCGTGATCCATTCAAATGATAATTATCTCACTAGCTGATGACCTAATACGATTACTATCATATACACTACTGTTGGATGATTTCAAGTCGGTAATCAAGCTGCCGAGTGCATGCAAAACCCATTTAGATGTGTATCGCCCCAGGCTTTTCACACGTGAATTTCAGTTAATCATGACACGCCCGAGGGATGAGTTCCGTTCTAGATATGATTCAATTGCAATGTCAACTCTCGATCCATCACAACTTCCCACGTCCCCATCCTGATTACTCTGTACGAAGTTAATCATTCGCATCCCGAAGATATCTTGCAAAATGAAAAACTTCTTACCAAATGTGAAATCAAGATTCCCAGCTAATTGGAAGATACTAATTATTACTATTTATACATTCTACCTAGCATCATAAATCATGGATCACACAGTAATTTTTAGGACATGCTCGTCGTACCGCGTCCTTGCTCTTTCTTAAAATTTGACGTCATTCTAGATCCTTCTGATTCGTGAATCATACAGAAATTGTTAGGACACTGAGTGACCATGCTTATCGAAGAGCACCCTGGTCCTTCAATCACAATGCGACGACATATCAAGATTTATATGACCGGAAAAGGCTTGTAAAATCAGGCTTATAAAATCGATGGACCAAGGAAGTTGTAAGGCAAGTCATCATTCACGCTAAAAATACGTGGAAGTGTCCGTTTGTCCGTGAGTGTCCGTGTAGATGGCTTGAGAACATTGCTTAAATATTTCTAGATTGGTGTTAACCCGTGTTAAGCCTGCTAGTCGTACTTTACATCAATCTTTTGAACGTTCTTGAAGAAAATCTTATAAGAAGAAACAATAATATTAAAATTTCATCGAATGCAGCCAATATCGAACATTTGAAAGGTAAGTAGTTTCGAACTTTGGTCTGTTTGCACATTGGCACACAGAGAATTAGGGACAGAATATTAAGTTAAGATAGTTGTCCACGTATTCGTGACGCTGGTTCGACCCTTAACAAGGCCTTCTGAAACGACAAAATTCCTTATATTGACAGTAATTGTATCTTGAGAACAACAGAAGGGGCTTAAAACGCATTTGACCGGCCTAAATAGTCTCAGACGTATCACCAGTTACGAAAACTTAAAAGAAAGAAACCTAACTAGCCTGTTTAACTAAGCCTCTAGCTCTTGATAGATTTCTTTTTAAACATTGTTAAGCTATATTTATTCTCGTATCCTTAAAAAATGGCTTGCACTTTGGTTTAATGGCTTAAGATTACGACGAACTCATCCCGTCGCAACAGTTGATGGTTCGAATCCTGCACTGTTCACGACAAAACACTATCGGCAAGGAAAATGACGGGCTGTTCTTCTTCTTCTTTGAGTGCCATGTCAGGGACTGACGTCGGCTACCAATCTTCTGAAATCGTCCTGATCCGCCGCCCGTCGCAATACCGCCACCTCACCGCATCCAACAGCCGACGCCAGTTCTCCCAAAAAGTTGCCTCTTCTTCTGCCTCGCTGCCTTTTCCCTGGGATCTTCCCTTCCAAGACAAACTTCCCTATTCCCCCTTTCCTTACTGAGTGTCCAACATACTTCAACTGCCGCTTCCTGATCGTGGCCAACAAGCTTCTCCTCATCTCTATCATCTCCAGTACCCTTTCGTTAGAAATTCTCTCCACCTACGAAATCCTCTTCATTCTTCTGTAGCACCACATCTCCATTGCCTCAAGTTTCCGTCTACTGCTCGAGTTCATTGTCCAGCTTTCACAAGCGTAGAGCAGTGTTGACCAGACGTAGCGCTTCAAAAATCGTAGCCTTTTCTGTTTTCAACTTCGTGTCTGCTGGGATCGACTTCTTCTCTGCGAATGCTTTCTTGGCAATGGCTATTCTTCTTCTGATTTCTTTGTCGCCTCTGCAGTCTGACGTAACTAGACCACCTAGGTATTCAAATGGACTGTTTCAGTTTCACTCCATCGAGATAGATATCGCTTTGAGGTGTTTCGGTCTTTTTGCTAAGCACCGTGATGTTTGTTTTCTTCTTGTTCATAGTCAAGCCTCTTTTTTCGCTTTCTGTTTGAAGTGAACTAAGGAGTTTCTGTAGGTCTTGTGCGAACTCATAACACAGGGATTTTCAGTTCAAATCATGCACGTGTGGAAGGCAACAGACAACACCAATCCTTCAACAGCATTGGCGAGGAAGGCAACGGGAAACCAGCTCATAAAATCCAGTTCCCTAGAAAAAACCCAGAGTCCTGTCTCTGGTTTCTGCACAGCTCGAAATCGAGTATGCGACGCAGCAACTAACTGCAGTAAATTTGTACCTGGCGTGCAGCTTGGGGGTAATGTAACTTAGTAAATGAACTCGCCACCCTACTTCACAAAGCCATGGCTCAGGATGATACCTCTCTGCAATGTAATCCCTAAAAAGGGGCCCTTGTTGATGGCAGCCCTATGGAACGTCTTGCTTTCTTCTTGCTTTTTTGAACCTTAAAACTTGCCATGGTTCAAATCTAAGATCAATAAACTTGATCTGATCTCTCTCTCTCCTCTGAGCCTTTCGCTTTCTTCTTTCTTCCTTTGTTGGGGCTTTGTAAGGGCCACCACGGCCTTACCTTAACATAACTAACTGAATCCTACAACTTGTCATCTTGCAAATCTAAGATTAATAAACTTGATCTGATTTCTCTCCCTTCTAAGCCATTCGCTTTCTTCTTTATTCCTTTGTTGGGGCTTTGTGTAGGCTACCACGGCCTTTCCTCAAAATAACTCACTAAAAAAACTTACAATCCTGATAAGGTCTATCCCGAATAAAAAAATTCCCATGCTGCGTTCAATCGCATGTGTAAATTGTCCCATTGGATAACGCTGTTTACATCTTAAATCCTTATCCCCATTTTTTCCTCGGATAGACGATTTCACATCTTTTGTTACATATTGTGTTTTCCTAAATAACGTTAAAATTAATCAGCCTTGTATTGAATGTTCACGTCACAGGAATTACAAATAAAGGATGAGAATAATGGCAGAGCATCCCTCTCTTTCTGGTCACAGAAACCTTTCAAACTGCAGATGGCTACTTGCTATGCGATTGAGACGCATTAGCATCTGTCTGTCTGTACACGCTGACGACAAAGCGTGTTTTCATTCTAAAAAGCGTTTAAATGTGTAAGTGTTGACTGATGCTATGGACTATTGGCAGGAGAACTGGAACGAAAGTCGAGCCCTGGCTGACGTTGGCGTCCAACCAAGCTTAAAGATCACCATCGGCAGTGAACACCCGTGGGCACACTGACGCATTTTCAATGAATTGCGAGCCCGTAAATACCTATGCGATGCGACCTCAAACGCTGGGGATGCGCCGAGAATGAAGAATGTCACCGACGCGGGGCGCCGTGCGACGATTTGGAAGACAAAATGACCTGCGGAGGCATCAACTGCACCAACGAAAACCTCTGAACACTTGACGAAATTGCCGAGACGAAAATCAGACAACTGAGGGCCCCGGACTGGTTCGACAGGACAGGACTGATGCTTGGTCTTCACCTTGACAAGAGCTAATTGTTGTAGATTCAAATGATTCTTACTTGATATGTCGTAGACAACAATGGCTGCTGACGAATCTCTTATGTAACTCGGGATCAAACTTCTGAACCTCTCCTGCCCAGCGGTATCCCAGATTTGCAATCTCACCTGAAAAAAAGATCTCGAGTTCAATACAATTTCGTCAAATCTAACATCAATACACTCGATCTTATCTCTCTATCCTCTTAGCTGCTCGCTTTCTTCTCTCTTCCTTTTTTGGGGCTTTGTATAGGTCACCATGGCCTTTCCTCAACATAACCCACTAAGAAAAAAAAAAAAAAAAAAAAAACAGGTATCCAGGAACAGGACCCAGGTACTGCACTACTTGAAATGGATCTTCAATATCAGCCCCTTTGAGTTGCCGCACTCTTTAATTTGCTGCTTCATGAATTCAAAATCAAGAGTACTGGCAGGGTGATGCTTTTGTGTGAAATAAGGGATCAGCATTAAAAACTCCGACCTGACAGCACATGCATTATTATCTTATTATCATTATCAAACATTTTTAACAGGTCAACTTTTTCAGAAAATACATTCTGCTATCAATAAAGGACCTGCGTTTAAAAGAAAAGGCTAAAAATAGAAATCAACATCTTAGTGAGGTTGGTAGTCCAAATTTACAGTTTAGTATGCTGGGTAGCGGGAAATCTGATGAGGGATCAATGGTGGTAGCAATTGCTGACACTATTTTTCCCTCTTTAAGGGTTCATATTATTTTGTATCATGGGCTCGTGCTGGCCTGATATCAAACGTGAAAGAGATCCAAGTTGCTACCTTATTGGGTCACATTTGTAGTTGTTTTGCTTTGTTCTCTTAATTTCCAACTACTTTAATGTCATAATGGCTATGGGGAAAGCTACTGTCTTCTTGCTACTCATGGCATCACCCCGACAGCGCATAATAGTGCAGTGATTAGAAGTATGGTAATATTCAATGCAATATTTTGGATGAATGTTGAAAAGGAAAAAATCAAAAAGAGCATGCCTCTTAAGCTGTGAATGAACTACATGCCCAATGCCTCTGAATTACATTCTGTAAGTATCCATAAAAGCCTCTATTCCCACATAGTAAGAATGATAAAGCCTCCTTGACTCCCTGGGATATGCCTGCTCAATAACACAGGATAGTTAAGCTATAGGTCAGGCTTCTTCTTTCTCTAGACGTCTTGAAAAATTTATTCGGCCATTTTCAGCACTTCCTCTATTTTTGGACCTTGGTAAGCATGATTATGGTCTCTAGTTCTAGGGGCTTATTATTATTATAACATTATTAATGATTAAATTACTGATTTTGTCTGTCTGTACAAAAATTACTGACGGACAAAATCAGGCACAAAGATGTGATGATGAAAGCGGGGACAACGGACATAAGAAGATAACATTTAAAATCTATGTAGAATTTTATCAGAAAAGGAAGCCTAGAAAAAATCTGTTTAACAGAATCAATAGAAGGAAATTGAAATAGAGGAAGACAGTGCACGCTATGGCCGACCAGTTTGGCTGATTGGATGCAACAGAGAGGTGTCGAGGTCAGAAAGCTGGAATTGATCAGGAAAGCAATGGGTGGGGAACTGCGGCGAGGAGTGATAGCAAAAGTCTCCTGACATAGAACCAAAAGAAGAAGGATCATTAAACTCCAATTGGGTTTGAAAGATACTTTTTGCTTCCTACAGAGAAAAATGCAGATAATACAGCCATATTTAACCACCTGATACGTTCACAAATCTCCATGAGCTATACATTTCCCTTTGCAGCATACTTAATTTTCTATTGATCAAAAGATCTCTGTGACAAGCAATAGGAAGAGCAAATATAAACTTATACTCACTGTACGGTCCTCCAAATACATTGTTTTTGACAAAAAGTCTATACCAATGGTGGCCTGTGTAATCATAGGAATGATAACTATTACACAATGGAAGAATGGATGGTAACATTGCACAGAAAATTGACAACATTATTGTACCACAGTAAGAGGTTTGATGATTGTCAAAGTAAGACTATGAAACTGAAACCCATATACAGCTAAAAACTAGTGATTGATATATAACCATATTCAGTGTAATATTTAAGCTTCTTCTACATCAAAGCATCTATTTATTGAGTATATGGCAAAACATGGCAGGAGGCGAGGTTGAGGTGGATGGGACATGTGCTAAGGAGAGGAGTCAACGAACCATGCAGGGTGGTGCTGGAGTTTGAAGTAGAGGGCAACAGAGGAAGAGAAAGACCCAGAAGAAGGTGGAGGGAGTGTTTGAAGAAGGACATGGAAATGAGGGGGCTGGAGGAGACAGATGCGCTGGAGAGGAGAGGATGGACAGTTGGGAACCGAACGGCCGACGCTAGGACAGTCTGGGACCAGGCTGATAGAAAATTATGATGATGGCAAAACATGGCAGCATAAGAAATATTTATGAAATGCATAAAAATGCTACAGGATATTGATTAACTTTAGCAAAATATATTCATTTGGACAATAAAGGAGAGGAGTTTGTAAGGTAGAATGAGGAGGATGCATTATTCCTCTGATTCATGTGAAATAGCTCATGTGCAATTTTTGGTACTTTGATGGCAAGGATAGCTAATGGTAAAGTCCTTTGGCTTGTATCATAAAACAAGAGCTTTGCATTTGGAATAAGCTAAAAAGTGATATTTAATCAAATATGAAGTATTGAGAAATGCATTGTGCTTTTTAGCTGTATCTCCCCTTCAGATGAAAAAACTAGCAAAAATAAGAATGATTGAGGGAATGCAAACAAAAAAGCACAGCCATGAGTAATATCTATTCCTAATAGTGATAACAACATATAATCAAAAAGGCTTACTTCATCAGGAATTAAAGAAATTTCTGCTGTCAACAAAGGACCTTATGTTGATTCTTGGGGCAATGGTCAAAGGAGGTATAAAGAAAGGGGTCAACAATCTTTTCAATAAAACAAGTCCAAAAAGTTTGAGAAAAAAGATGTGATTTTTGCAAAACTAAGATGTGAATTTCCATTTGACATTTTGAAATAATAGTTAAATTGCCTTACCTGGTAAGTGCTATCAAAACTATCATACATGAATCTTGTGATGAGGGATGTTTTTCCTACTGCAAAAAATATTAACAAACTTAAAATTTAGGATAATAACTAAGATACATTAAAAATACATGCTCAAAAGTCGTGAAATAACATATTCCTTATTTGGAGTACAAGAAAAAAGGGGATAAAAAGCTAAAAATTGATATGGTCAAAACCATTGCATCAAAAAAGATTTCTCGTTCCAATGGATAAAACATTGCTTTGAAAGAAAACTGCAGGAAGAAATATTTGGCATCATATGCTATCAAGGCTTTGAGAACTTACAAACTACTTGCATGTGGTGGCTCTTTCAATGCTCCTTTGGAAATGTTTATGGCTGTTATAACTAGCTGGTTAAATTTTGATTGGTCACCACAACAACTATCATCATAGATAGCTAATTCCTTCATAGAAATTAACTACTCTCTCTCTCTTTTCATTGTTATTTTGCTAATAATCTTACCCTTATTTTTGAAAATTGCATACATCATTAGGTAAACATGCAGTATAGTGCGAGTTGTCATAGAGTTAGTATTAAACATTGTATCTCCATTTTCTCTCTGGTGCTATGTTTCATGCATATTTCATGCCAGTCAGAGCGACCCAATGCCAGTATCAACTGAATAGCAAAGCTGCCTATCACCTTTTTGCTTGTGCTAGACCTGCAATGTTCTTTTGCCAAGATAAAGTGCTACAACTACCATTAGCTCCAAGCTGATTTGTCCCACAAATCAGATTAACCAAACCGAGGTACTCCTAAGCTGAGATTTTGGCAATCAGTACCCTGAACCTTCAGATGCCTTGGCAAACACTCTACTGACTAAAACTTGATTGACTAAGGATGAAATAGATGGGCTCATAGCTCGTCTATAGAGATCTAGCTTAGAACATGGGTCGGCAACCTTCATTCCAATGATACCAACAACAGATTGCTCTACATGGTTTGAAAATTCTATCATTCAATAGATGAATTTCTGTTGGTCATGATACGATTTGATAGAAAAAAACTATCACACCGCATTGCATAGTCAATGTCTAGCTTAGCAGAAACCAGAGACAGGGCCCTGAGTTTTTCTAAATAATAATAATAATACTATATTTCTAATAACCCTGAGTTTTTCTAGGGAAGTGGATTTCATGATGTGGTTTTCCGTTGTCTTTATCATCAATGGTATTTCTGTTGTGGGATGTGCAGGATTCAAACTCACAACCTCTGTGTTATGAGTCCACAGGCTTGACCACTACACCATGCCGTCACTGAAACTATGCGAAAAAGGCAAAATAAATGGGAACTTTAAGGCTTAGCAAACTGCCTCCTCTGTTTGAGAATTTAGATGGAAGAAGGAAATCTGCATCTTGGATTTTTGCTGTGGTTCAAAAGTGCCAATTTCACCTTTATTACTAAGAATCAACTACATGCAAAATTCTGATGAACAAAAGAAAAATCTGTATGACAGACTTTTTCTGAAATGTGGGTGTCAATAAACTCATTTTCATTCATGCACAACAGTCTTCAGCTTATTCTCTTGCCCCTTAGGGGGCTTTGCCTTCAGATCCCAGGAAAACTAGTCCCAAATTTTCAGTGCATATGCATAGTTTACTCTGGGAAAAAATATTTGCAACTCCTAAAAACATTTTGCATAGGTATGGATGAAATTTCAGTAGCCTATGACCTCTGTGCAATGGAAAATTAAGTCGAAGCAATGATAATTGATGACAATTGCATACCAATGGTAGACAATATTGACCTTGCATACTTGAACACAACATGAAGGTTGCCTGCGCCATCACTAACAAATAGTCGCCGGCTGAGGCAAGTAATACTCGGATGATGAATGAAGCAAAGGTACCATTCACCATTTTCTACCTCCAGCTGTTATGACAAAAAAGTTTCAAACTGCTCTATTGACGACAAGTAATGGGAAGAAAAATAATCGTTCTGGACAAGCTCCCACTGATATCTCTATTCCATACATTGTGAAAAAGCCAAGCGGAACTCAGATGCGCGATTCTTATTAGTGCTACTATAATAAATGGAAACATAAAATGCTACTTTTTTTAAGTTTGGGTGGGGTCCTTAGCATGGCGAGAGGTCAAGCTGGGCGATGATATTGCCTTAGGCCCAAGGTGATGAAGGCGATTAAGAAAAGTTCAGTTACTTACCGCTTTGCTCTCCTAAGAATACTAGCTTGAATTTGCGAAGAGGGTTCTCAAAATCTGCTGCCATTCTTTTATTTTGCTGTATTAACAGATTTTTCTACGACTTCTGCTGAGCTATCGACTCTGTCTGGTCCTTGGCTACATACGTCCCTCCTTTGATGATCCTGTTTATGTGGCGGAATGTTGGATGCAATTGAATACGAGGCTGGAGAGGTCGTTGAGAGGGAAGGGACTTTGGCTTGGGGAAAAAGAAGGACGTAGCTTTTGGAGCCTACCGCAGCGTCGTGAGTCCTTCGGCTTTGCGAAAGGAGATGATAATATGGCTTCCTTTGGCTTCCTTGTCCTCGTTTTCTATCTCCAACTGATCAGTAATCAAGTCCAACGACTTTCGAATATCTAGCCAACGGTAATATCCAAGCATATCAATATATTCTTCTTTAAGTGCTTTGTCTGCAGACGTCATATCGTCACATCAGCTGCTTTGCTGCTACAACTTGACCTGCATACAATAAATGTGTGTATGCATGTATGTATGTATGTATGTATGTATGTATGTATGTATGTATGTATGTATGTATGTATGTATGTATGTATGTATGTATGTATGTATGTATGTATGTATGTGTGTATGTATGTAGGTATGTATGTATGTATGGCAATGTATTTTTTTTAGTGGGTTATGTTGAGGAAAGGCCATGGTGGCCTATACAAAGCCCCAACAAAGGAAGAAAGAAGAAAGCGAGCAGCTAAGAGGATAGAGAGATAAGATCAAGTTTATTGATCTTAGATTTGAAAGATGGCAAGTTGTAGGACTCAGGAAAGCAAGAAGAAGGCAAGGCGTTCTATTAGTTGCATGTTCTTGGGATGAATGATGATTATGTATATATATATATATGTGTGTATGTATGCCTATATGTGTGTATGTATGCATGTCTGTATGTATGGCTATGTATGCATGCATGTATGTTTGTATGTATGAATGTGTGTAGTCAATGAGCTGTCCTTTCAAAGAAATCCATGCTTCTGGATTAACCGTCATCTCAATATCTGGGGAATTAAGTAGTTCCGTATATAAATTCATATGATTTTCTGTAGAACATTAAACAGAGCTTACTTATAGCAAGCTGATAAAACGCTTTGGATAGCTTGTAATGGGACGCTAAGAATTGTTCCTTCTCCTCTCTTTGGTTAGATTATTTATTTTTTTTAGTCAGCTATGTTGGGGAAAGGCCATGGTGGCCTATACAGGGCCTCAACAATGGAAGAAAGAAGCAAGCGAAAGGCTAAGAGGAGTGAGAGATCAGACCAGGTTTACTGATCTTGAATTTCAAAGATGGCAAGTTATGAGATTCAGGAAAGCAATAGGAAGGCAGGACGCTCTATACGTTGCATGTTCTAGGGATGAATGATGATTGCACGTAGGTATTTTGAAAAAAGGATTGATGTGCGTCTATCATAAATTACAATAGGGTTGCTATGCATTTCCACGTGCTTTATGGTGTCTTCTTGTAATCTATGTATTCCACTTGCTGATTTAACCTTTATATCCGCACGTCAAAAAAGCTAATAAGAGAGACTTTTGGGTGACAGTGCTGTGTTTTGCAGAGCATCCAGATATTTAAACAGTTCAATAGGAATAAACTGGCTGTTCAGCATATAGCACTTAAGTAGGCCATGACGTAGCACAGCGCTTCGCTCTGTTTTTCTTTCCAAAACTGCTGAGCGCTGAGCAATGGAAGCCTTTGTTATAATCAAACCGGGGCTTGAACTCCAACCAACCGCATAAAAGCTACACTTCATCATTAGGTTATGGGTGTGGGTAGAAAATGCTAAAAAAAGAAGGAATTACTTCATGGTTCTATGGACTTAAGTGGTGGTGGTGTGGCCGAGTGGTTGAGGCGCAGTGCTTCGAATCATGCGAGGTCTACTCGCGTGGGTTCGAATCCCATCAATGGAACCACTTACCACAAGCCAACAGTCAACTCAACTGTCCATCCTTTCGAGGTCGGTAAATGAGTACTTAGAAGTAGCCCTCAGGGCACAAGCACTGGACACACATTGATAAAAGCTAGTCTAAAGTTGAAGTGTTTCATCCAGTATAACGATTCGTAGATGATTAACGAATTAAGATTTAGATGGTAACGAATTAAGGTGCGCGTCTCTAGGACAAGGAGCCCTTTGTCCTTCATACCAATTCGAATTTGCACGAATAATACAAATTATGGCATACATATCATGCCATGCTGGTACATAAACGTCGTTCTAGCCTAGCAGGAAATCAATACAGCGGGCGGCACAGGGTGATGAAGAGAGAAAAGACTGGGCGAATGCAGACCAAACGCAAAATAGAGGAAAAGTTTAGACTGGCAGACAGTAGATCTAAGCAGACTACATACATGTAAAGCTAATATTTTGCTTCGTCATACGAGGCTAATTTTATTGTATCTTACAATGAACTCATTCTGTGGCGAATTCTTGCAAATATTGGAAGATTATATGATTTTTAATGTAGCAGGAATTTGGAGAATAAGGGGGTTGACCTTGCTTTGGCAGGACCTAATTGACAACAATATTGTACATACTGATGGTCTATCCTGTCACAATGTTCGTATACTACTATCATATTTATTATTATTATCGCTACTATCACACAACTGTCTTAGACTCATGTTCCACAGACCGAGCTACGGGCTCAAACTTTGCAATGATGCAAAAATGTCCGAACTCTTCCAATTATCTAATTTCTAACTCCATGATTTCAAATGGCAATTGAAACGATCCACTGTGTTTGCTTTGCTCAATTTTTACAAACAGCGACACCAATGTACATAAATAGGCAATACTATACACCGTGGTTACCTACCCACTTAGTTAAAAAAAGTAGCGGGCATTTTGGTTTGGACAAGTTTACTGTGCTGAGGGATTTTGACTGAGCCACACTAATCTCTGTATGAGGATGCTTTGTATCCACAAACCCACCAGTAAATGGGAACCTGGCTTAAAGCTGGGGGTAAAGTGCGACGAAGAAAGCAACTGGTCAAACTACCTCACAACACCGCGGCTCAGCAACACGTTTCCAACAATTTTTTTCAATTTTCTGACTTAAAATTACAACTTATTATTTACTTCGTTACTTCAAGGACTACTTATAACCATGCGCCATGGCTTTGACTAATCGACACCTTCTGACGAGATTCAAACATCATATGCGAACCATGCTTTCCTTTTTGTTTGGATTACGCTAAGATTAGCTGCGGTCTAACACCAATCTAATGTCTCTGCTCGGTAATGAGTCTTTCTATATACCAATTCACCCTTCCTCAATATGCAATCGTAAAACTGGTCTTCTGTATTTGTCATCGAATCACTTTGCGAGTCTGAATCGTACTCCAGCTTTACTACAGCGTCTGGTGGTGTTATCCCTTGCCACAGCGGCTTAGTGCCGACCGGGGAATGCTCTGTAAAGACAGTAGGATTATCTCGCCATATGGTAGCTCCATCGTATTCATAGCTGGCTTCGTCATTCTCACACGACCTGTATCCCAACGAATTGCCACTCTCTGCGACTTTATAGCTACTGCCAAATTCGCGAGCATTGGGCAATGTCCTCTTTCGATTCAAACTTCCAGGGCGCCTGTGATTTGCTTTGTTCTCACTTTCATAAATCGCCAACCGGCCAGTTTCATTCCTCTCTGATTCCCAATCTCTTCCATCCTTCACTGCATGTCGAATATTCGTTTGGCCTGGAATCTTCCTCTTCTTTGCACCACACAGACTGTAACCAATCCTGCGTCGTTCGAATTCATCTCTACTCTTTTCGATTCTTTGGCGATCGCAGGTGATTCCTGCTGACGCGCGTAACTTGGCATTGTTTGCCGCGTCACTTAGCAAGCCCCGCTTTGGGCTTACATTGGACATACCATCCGTGGTAGGCAACCTGGCATTTTCGCTTGCAGGTTGAGCGGCGAGGGAAAAGTTGGATTCCTTTGTTGATATCAAAACACCGGGAAGGAAAACTCCCTCAGGGTATATGTCAATAACGGTGCTTTTCTTCTCGAATTTTTCTTGAACACGATCGAGTGTATGCACCATTGCGATTTTTGGCAAGTTTTCAATGTCATACGCCAGACCGAATGGCTCATCTGAGCTTTTTGCCTCATCTTTTCTACGAGAGATGAACTGAGATCCCAATGCCTTCACTGCAAGTTTTTGCTGAATCAGATCCTGCAAGAGAAGCACGCCTTAATTATCGTCCAGTAATGACAAAAGTCAGCCTTACACAGCTTTACATTGCAATGACAAGTTTAGCAAGTGCATGGAACAGGAGTGATTCGGAAGTGGGGAGCAGTAAGCAATTCCTCGCGATTTAAAATCAATGTTATGGAAGCACACATTCATACAAAGGACAAGCTTAGTAGTCGCTATACAAGACAGGAGTAGTTGACCTGGTTGCAGAGCTGTGAACGCACATCTCTGAGGCTGAGGGGCTGAGGGGCTGAGGGGCTGAGGGGCTGAGGGGCTCTATACTCTGGTGAGGGTTCAGGGCTCGATCTACTCTTGCTCTCATCCCTATGACCCTGCTGTCTTTAGAACGAGTGGTAAATGGGCACCTGGTGTCAAGCTGGTGGTAAAGTGTACCGAAGAAAGTAACTGGCTAGTCTATATCACCATGCGTGGCTCAGGATGACACTCCTTCAACAAAGTGATCACCGACACTCGCTTCGAGTATGGGACTCAACTTTACTTCACTTTGCACAACTGAAAAACATTCGCACTTTATTGAAGCTTGCTGCTGCAGAATGGAATCCTAATCACCGTCATTATCCTATCATAGTCTAAGGCGATTGCAAGCAAAGCATTGTCTGGTGCCATTTTATGGTTTTAACAACGTCATAAAAAGCTCTATCTGGTGCTAGCTTACTGAAGGATAAATTCGTTTATACACGAATTTGCTTATTTTACAAAGCAGTTTTAGGATCTGGCAGCTCAATTCAGCTGATATTGGCCTGCTATGACGAAAAGCTAAAGCAATAATTATTACATTTTTTTCAAATAGATTCAGTTAAAATTCCAAAACGTTACCACCGAATAATCTACATGACTAAAGTGCTGGGAGCATGAAAATGCATTACAACCTTGAAACTATTACAGATCTTGATACTATATATAATATACAAACTACAGAAACTACACACAAAAAAGGAAGCAAATCCTCGCAGTTACCACTCCAGAGGGCGAACCCTGCAATTAAAAGGACGAAATCGGAAATGTCCATCTTAAAATTTAATACCCTTTGCGATAATTGTGACTTACACAAACTTTTTTTCATTCATTTCATTTTTCTTCTTATTCATTTTTTTTCTACTATTTTTCTACTTTTTTTCTATTTTTCTTTTTATTTATCCTCTTTCCTCTTAGCAACGTATGTATAGTTTAGTATGATTTAGACAGGTCCTTGATTGATAACAGCATTTGGTGAACAAGTTAAATCTGCGTAAATATGATATTATAATTATTACCATCATATCATTTTCAAAAAATTATTACATTTAGTAAGAGTTGAAAGCTTATAAGAGCAAAACGTTCAGTATAAATTTTCTCCTTGAACGAGAATTCTTGAGCCGGTTAAATTGGAGGTATGGGGTCGAACGGATTCAGCTCATTGACACGCCCTACCTCGCATTCGTGAAAAGGTAAACAGAAGATCACAAAAGTAATTAGCAACACTATTAAGATGGTCTTTTATTCTCGTGCTTTGCTAATTGAAATTGAAATGTCTGCGGGCAACAAGAAAAGCCTTTGAATGAAAATGGTTGCCATCAACTCGGTAGCAGAGACAGATCAGCCTTAAATACTATGCACTTCTTCGTGGCTTTTGTTTATCACAATACAATATACAATATAAAAGCCAATATTTTACACGAACTTTGTTTTTAACAGGATGGGATAAAGATGGAAAGCCTGCATTATCGAGCCAGCCCTAGCCCAGTATAGTAATCGTAACAAACAGATTTAAACGAAACCAAATGTACATTAAACAAAAAGAACAAAAGAAGATTCCAAGCCAAGAACTTGCTTTGTCGTATAACAGAATCATTTGAAACGATCTGCGTGGATCATGAAGCTTACGATAGCATTTGAAATAATCTGATTAGCAGTTTCATTTAAAGTTGTACTGCCACGTAGCAACACATCGCAGAAGTGATTGCATCAGGCAATTGCATTATACCAATGATAAGCATATCTGATGCGTCACATAGCAGGCGAATTTGGTGGAATGGGCAGTGCGGGTAAAAACGAACAGTGGATTCAGCTGTTTTCTTGCAGTTACATAGATGTCTTTCGCAGATAACAAAATCAATTTATGTCACGGTGTCAGTAACTCGAGAGTGCTAACTGATATTTGTTTGTTATTCCATACAGAGATTTCTCTGCTGGTGGAATTATTTGGACTAGAGCTGTTCTGAGCTGGGATATTGTCTAACAGAATCTTAGCTGATGATCCAATTGTTCTATAGGCTCACACAGAAAGGAAAGAAGCTCTTCGAATCCCCAAGTGAAGAGAAACATTCTTGCTTCGATACGTTTTTCTGCTTTAATTGGTAAAGATTCCTGTCCTCGTCAGGGATGCACCCATTCAGATATTTGTGAGTTTCACTATTGAATAATCCATAAAGAGGAAGAAGCATGTGATACCATTTTCGGTTGCGGAGCGTTTCCCGGCCTGGATCTCCTAGGCGTCTGTCCGTGTTTGTGCCTTCCATGATCCAATAACTGCCTAAGCTGCATCATATTCAATATATTCTAATTCGCGAGACAGAGGCATACTTTGGTCATGATAGATTATGTGTCCATAACCAACATGAAGTCGGACAAAGAGTTTACACATGTGATAAAGTATTTCCTTTGAAACGTATCGAGACAGAAAGTGGATAACTCCTATTCCATGCTTTGCCTTTACAACACTGTGGAATGTATTTTAGGTCACTACACTGGTCACGTGTCTAAGTGGGAGCACGGATGCACTTTTCTCACAGTGTTCAAGAATATAGTGACTAGGGTGGAACTTACATCAGAGAAAGCCGCTATGCAACGGGAAACCGCTATACGACAGACGAACAGCTGCAGTACACAACAGACGGACAGCTGCAGCAGCAAGAAGATATGCACCAACTACAGAGGTGTATATGTGACAAGAAGAAAAGCATTAATTCCAATGCACTTCATAAGTTATTTTGCTCAAGGTGTTGCTTTCAAAGAAAGAACATGCTATTCTTCTGTATCAACAAGACAAAAGTCCTTGCGTGTTATATCCCATCAAACCCTTAAGAAGCAGAAATAATGCAAGGACGAAAGCAGCTTAAGTAACCAAACCAATCAGCGTAAAATTACGATGGTATCTGACGAACAGGGATTGAGACAAACTCCTTTTTGGTCACGCTAAACCAGCAGAGCTCTTGTCACTGAGGAGGAGCACTACACCTGCAGTTAGCTCCCATGCAGTACATCGCAGGGGTCATTTCAAACAAACTATGCTGCTCAAACGCTCAGTTGGTGATTATTGATACCGAACTCAAGAGCTCTGAACATTTCTAGGCAAATGCACTCCCCACGAAGCTACTCACCCGTCGGTAATTGGCACCATAGTCTACCGAAACAAACACGAACGTGGCAAGTTTGCGAGAAGGACATTCTAATTTTATTCCTTGACAGTATCACGTGCAAAGAAGCTGTCTGTCCCACGCATGTTCCACTTAAATTTGACAGACCTTCCCATGCGCTATAGAACACAACTGCATACCAGCAAGGTCCCGACCATTGACTGAAGTGTCTGTGGTAAAACGTCTTCGCAATTTCATCTCATTGTGGCAGAAGTATCTTCTTAGCAATACATTCAGATCGATTTAGTGAAACGTAGCGCTCTTTCAGAATAACAGCGATTCTTGAGGAGCGTCTGGTCTTAAGTAAACTTATCTCGACAAGAAACGTCTACCATCAAGAGACACCATTCTGTAATAAGCGCCTGTTCAAAGCAGATGTCTCACTAGCAATGAACGCCTACCAAGATCTAAGATCATTCATTTTTACCTAGAAACATTACAAGAAATTCCATCAAATTCACCCCTCCACCAATAATCATCATTTTTGATCCAAACTGTTCTTCTTTTGAAGGTAGAAACCTTTCTAAGTTTTCCATACCTAAGCACCAGATAAAGGATAGATCTCATAATGAGATGAGATCATAAACGTAATCCACCCAATAGTCTATCTAATTCCTTTCTAATTGATTGAAAAAATAACAACACGGAATGGAAAAGAGATCATTGAAAGCAATTATAAAGAAGTTATTTCCATATTGTTAAGATGTAAACTGGGAATCGAGGTAGCCTGACATGAATTAGGAAATTAACAATCAGTATTTATATGCATGTATGCATGCATGTATGTATGCATGCATGTATGTATGTATGTATGTATGTATGTATGTATGTATGTATGTATGTATGTATGTATGTATGTATGTATGGATGCATGTATGTATGTATGTATGTATGTATGTATGTATGTATGTATGTATGTATGTATGTATGTATGTATGTATGTATGTATGGATGTATTTATGTACGTATGTATGTATGTATGTATGTATGTATGTATGTATGTATGTATGTATGTATGTATGTATGTATGTATGCATAATATGTATGCATGTATGTATGTATGCATGTATGTACTGTATGTATGGCTATGTATGAATGTATGTATGTATGAATGTATGTATGTATTTATGTATGTATGGCTATCTATGGCCATGGATGTATGGCTATGTATGGCCATGTACGTATGGCTATTTGTGTTTGTATTTATTGCTATGTATGGCTATGCATAGCTATGTACAGTGTGCATGCATATATGGGATCTAGAAGTCCCTCTACAATAATGCCTTCCCTCAGCGAACGCATCTCTAAAAGAAATAACAATAATAATAATGATGATAATAATGTTCTTATGCTGGTTTTGTCAGAATCACCATCATTACTTCTGTAAGGCGAGTCAAAAAAATGACCACGGGATAGCAGGAAAAAGATGCTGCATTTCGGTTCAAAAGATTCTTCTGCAATCTAGAATCACTGCGAATTCATTTATAGAACAGATGAACGACAATTGTTAATACAAGTCGCAGAAGCTTTGTCCGAATTGTTCTAAATGACTATGCTACCAACGGTGCATTTGTAAAGGAAGCTGCTTCCCAAACGAGTTTAAATATTCAAAGAATACCTTTGCAGAAATTTTAGGCCGTTAGGATTGGATGGGCAGCAAGGAAAGAAGTTAGTGGAAAAGAGCACATCTTACACAACTGCAAGCCAAATTTTTCTGCAGATCTCTGCTGAACTACTTTTTTACCCATTAAGCACTGCATATTGGTCCGCAATCAGTCTATCAGTGAAATAATTTTAGCATAGCATTTGCCACGACTGTGATAAAGAAAGGCAATGTACAACATTGTCTTCGATTCAAGCAACTTTGGAGAAGCTCAACTTGCTACTAACCCAAAAGTAGGCAACTTTAAGTTTCGCTCTTAAACAAGTGTATCTCTGACAAATGAAAGAGTAGCTTTGGTCAGTGTGTGCAAAAATACCTGGATGGTGTAGACAATTGATCCACAACCTCAAAAAAGCATAAGATATCAAAGTGGATTCGCATTTTTCCATAGCTCTTACCTTTGTTCTTACGGCTGCCTTCTTCATGACTTTTACTCTAGGTTCTGTCGAGCATTGGTAGAAAGTCCAGAGACAAAAAGGCAGGACTCGGCGCACAGCTACGTTGGATTCATGCTCGCCAAAATGTAGTTATGAAACGATATATCCTCGCTGGAAAGTAAAAAAGGGATCCGCTGTTTATTACGTTAAGAATAGGCACCTTAACCGAAACCAGAGCTATTCCCACAATTACTGCGGTGAAGTTCAAAGCATTCGGCCCGTTAGAAGATTTTTTACATTTCACAGCGCTATTCGCAACAAAGAGAAATAATCCTGAATAAGGCAGTAGGCTTTATTGAAGACACAACTGAAAGTGATCCGCTGTCAGTCTTATTCTTTCGCACTGCTTTCATGCTCAGTTTATGCTTATAACCTCATTTGGAATGTTCCGCCACGTTCTGCAATCACTTTCAAGTGTACCGAAGATGCTTTATGAAAGGATTTCATGGAATAAGAACTATGGATGATTGATAAACATAAGTTCTTGAAAAAAAAATAGCGGAGGTTTCAAAGGTTGCTACTATTTCATGAAAAGACTACCAATCAGTTGAAAAAGAGCTTAAAGCTGTAAAACTTGCACGATTCAGATGAAAGAAAAGACAACAAGCTATATATATCATAAGCGAAGCATTCAGGGAAAGAAGAAATTCAATTCTCAGCGTAGAGTAAATTGACATAGCTTAGTGTAGCACAACATAGCATGGCATAACTTAGTATAGCATAACATAGCATAGTAAAGTATAGTATAGCATGGTTAAGTATAGTACATAGTAAAATATAGTATAGAATAGTTTTGTATAGCATGGTTAAGTATAGTTTATAGTATGATGTAATATAGAATAGTTAAGTATAGCAAAATATAGTATATTGTAGCACAGTATAGTGTAGCATGGTATAGTATAGTGTAGTATGGTATAGTATAGTATAGTTATGTACAATATAGTACAATTCGGTATAGTTTAGTATATCATGGTATAATATAGCATAGTGTAGTATAGCATAGCTTTCCAGAATCTTACAACTCGCCATCTTTCAAATCCAAGATCAATAAACTTGATCTGATCTCTCTCTCCTCTTAGCCTTTCGCTTCTTCTTTCTTCCTTTGTTGAGGCTTCGTACAGGCCACCATGGAAGTTCCCCAACATAACTCACTATAAAAAAAAGCATAGCATGAAAGCGTACGTAGCATTGCTATGCGTTCTTTACGCGTATCTTCCGATCATTGTATCTTTATTACATCAGCATTCACGCAGGGCGCACACGAAAGCAATGGTGTGTAACCATCTCAAGGACAGTTCCTTTTGCACATTACATTATCGTATGATAGGGAGATAATGTACAAAGTCTCTTTTTTAAGGCGGCAAATTATGAAAGCTTACTCACCTTCGCTTTGCTGTGAAAAGTGTCAAATTGTAAGTCCTGAAATCCGGCCTACATCAAATGATCCGCGGGAAGTTATCTTCAAAGTTCCAAGTGTCTATTCAAGCTGGATCGATCAAGTGCAATGGTGCATTGATTTAAAAACAAAGCTCTGTCTATGGACTACAAGATAATGTGCTTCAACTACTTTGAGAAAATTGGCTGGTAGCAATGCAAATTTGGAAGACTTTTTGATGTAAATGATGTAAAAGAGAAAGCATTGGCTTTTCTGCACAGTTCAAATTTTTCTGTATGAGTTAAGAGTTTTGAAAAATAAATTTTTCACTTCTATCTATCTATCTATCTATCTATCTATCTATCTATCTATCTATCTATCTATCTATCTATCTATCTATCTATCTATCTATCTATCTATCTATCTATCTATCTATCTATCTATCTATCTATCTATCTATCTATCTATCTATCTATCTATCTATCTATCTATCTATCTATCTATCTATCTATCTATCTATCTATCTATCTATCTATCTATCTATCTATCTATCTATCTATCTATCTATCTATCTATCTATCTATCTATCTATCTATCTATCTATCTATCTATCTATCTATCTATCTATCTATCTATCTATTTATCGATCTATCTATCTATCTATCTATCTATCTATCTATCTATCTATCTATCTATCTATCTATCTATCTATCTATCTATCTATCTATCTATCTATCTATCTATCTATCTATCTATCTATCTATCTATCTATCTATCTATCTATCTATCTATCTATCTATCTATCTATCTATCTATCTATCTATCTATCTATCTATCTATCTATCTATTTATCGATCTATCTATCTATCTATCTATCTATCTATCTATCTATCTATCTATCTATCTATCTATCTATCTATCTATCTATCTATCTATCTATCTATCTATCTATCTATCTATCTATCTATCTATCTATCTATCTATTTATCGATCTATCTATCTTTCTATCTATATATCTATCTACCTATCTATTCCTATCTATCTTTTCAATTTTATGCACCCGAGATTCCAGAAAATTTCCCTTATATCGATTACCATCCCAAGTAACTTCACAATAGGCTGCAACCGCCAAAAAGACCAAAGTAATGCCCACTGGTGATAGGGAATTCGGCAATCACTTCAAATCAATGGTCAACTTAGAAGCACGAGGAACCAATTGGACTTTCGGACAACAAAACAATGGACAATCCAATTGGATTTTTGCTGCATTTACGGACTAAGAAGCTAAACTTCCATTGATTTCCGTTATAACGACGTGACTGAACCTTTCCAAATTTGTTGATAATGTGGGAATTACGTAGCTACAAGAAAACGATGCCTGACGCTAACCACAATGAATAACAGCTTTGCATTTTTGATGTTTTGGTGTCCACTGCTATATCTCGATCAATCAGAATATCGTCAATTTACGGTGAAATAGTATCAATCCACGTGAATAATTAATCAATTGGCATTTTAGGTAATCTTCCAGCCTACAAAACCTGGCTTTTCACTAAGAGGAAAAGCAGCGATGACTCAAAAGGATTCCTCATTTGCTGTCGGTAGGAAGAGAAACTTGGAGTCATTCAATTTTGCAGTCATTTTCAATGGTATTCCTAAGACAATTGTTGCTTTCACTAACTGTCTATTTACGATGTTTGAAGTCACTTAAAAGAGCAGAACAGAGCAAGAAGAAATCCTTTGAAATTAATCACAGGTTGCTTCTAGGCGTAGCTTCTTCAGTCTGAAATAGTAGCTAACAAGGTGCAAACTCAATACGCTAATGACTGACAAGCGTGGTTTTGAAGCGCGATGGCGCGGAATCTTGAACGAAGAATTCCCGATATGGTATCAGTGTACTTGTTTGCGTTTCCCTATCAGTGCCTAGATTAAGACAAATAGCATATCAATGCACAAACGAACATCAGAATGAGTTTATCATGATCGGTTTCTGGTGGCATAACGTGACTCGCGTTATCCTACAAACGCGATATGTTGACAGATATTTTCTCTCACGTTTGGCGCACACACAAAATTTCAAATTTTATGTTTTCCTTATTCACCATAACTTATGAATGAAGAAATTGACGAGGGCGTCTTCTGCCATTGACAGAGAATAGTAGCCATCAAACTAATTGAACAGTGTCTGCAGATCTAGTCTCCTTGTCACTGAATTGCAATGAGCAAACAGCAATCTCTATTTGTTGCCTTACAATTTTAATTATACTATAAATATTATATTATCTCAATCATTTTAGCTTTTATTTTTATCTCTATAATCATTTTTATCACTATTATTATTAACCAAAACCACCAAAATCACATTATAAAGAAAGCCGCGAGCCTCGCTATTGGGTACACATACTACGTGTTCTGTAGGAGGAATAAATCCTGGCCTAATCAGGATTCATTAGATTTTTAACTATTTTGTTCATTTTTTCTTTCCATTATCTTATATTTCTGTTAACCTTTTTTCGCTATTAATTTTCTTTATCATTGTATCGAAGCAGATAGCCAGTTGCTAGTTACTAGTAATTACTTGTACACAACCTGTTACTAGAGAGGTGTATAATTGTAGATTTCAACTATGCACTGAATTGAATGAATTGAAGTTTCAAAAAAATGTACGATCTCCTCTTCATATATCAGCAAAATAGACGCTTTGTCATCTCCGAACTTTCCAATAATGCTATTCGCACAGTTAACTACATATTTTGCTCCAGAAGCATAACCCAGCACAATCCAGATCTTCTTCCCTGTTAGACCTGTCCATTAATTTATATCTAATTATTTTCGCATGCATCTGTCATGTAAAATTGCTTTAAACCTACCTTTTAAACCCAAAACAAGGCTGGCCACTGTGAAACTACTTGTCTTAGACAAGTTTTTAAATTTTTTTTTGATTTGAAATCGAGTGGGGGCTTTCTATTATGATTATTATCATTATTGCTAGCATTCTATCAATTTAATATCCATCTTCAGATACATTTACATTCCTTTTGTTCTTTTCCCATCGTATTAGTTCTATATTGTAAACTCTAATCCAGGCAAGCCAATTTCAAACTACCTATGTATTAGAGAGGTTTGTGATCATAGCTTAAACTGAATTAGAATGAAAGGCTTCCATTATTACTATTGTTACTATTAGTCAACTTTTTCATTCAAATTTGGACTAAAATCATACCATTGTAGAAGTCATCATTGCGTGAACATGTATCCCAACACATCTGCACCTTTTTGATTGAATACTATTGCTTATTATCCTTACTACCATCATCAATACTTTGATCACCACTGTAATTATCATTTTATCATCATCATCTTTACCATGATCGCTATTATTATCATTTACTTATTTAAAGTTGACTTTTCTGAACGAATAGCCACACGAAGCTAATCAAAGCTAACTACAGTTAAAAGAAATCAAATTTACAGTGAAAAAAAGTAAACTAGAGTTGAGCTAAAATTCTTATGAAGATTGATTTCTAATGGCAATTTTCTTCTGAACGAAGGAAAAGTTAGCCGACGAGCAAATAGAAGGTAAGCAATCATAAAACTTACAAATGCAGATGTGCTGGAAAAGTTTCCTAGCGTTTTCCCGGCTGGACGGGGGAACCATAAACCAAGTAATTAGCAGCGCAGAAAAGATACGCTTCTCTGCTCTGCTGGGAAAATCTGGTCACATGAGTAAATATTTCCTCGGCTTGGTGGGATCCCGGTAGAGTTTAAAGCGAGATTTGGGACAGCCGGGAAAATTTTCACCCATGGTAACGCTCGCTTAATGCATTGCGGTGAAGCCATAACGAGGCAGGATCTCGGTTCAACTTTAACCCCCCGCCCCCCCCCCCCCGTTCATCGGGAATATGCTGGGAAAACCTTTTCCAGGCCCTTATCACGTGATTTTTCTTGCGATTTTGTGAATGCATTTCACTGTCATCATGCAACAAATATACTTGCTGCAACTGTTATGAAATTTACCACAATTAGTATGGGTGTTCATAAAAAATATTCAACGCGTTCATGAAGCACATTTTTGGAACCAGGAATGGGCGCAAATATGTTGGTGTGAAATGTATCAACTAAAAACTGCGTCGCATACTCGACTTTGAGCTTAGCAGAAACCAAAAACAGGGCTCTGAGTTTTTCAAGGGAAGGGGAACTTTTGAAGTGGCTTTTGGTTGCCTTCCTCAGCAATGGCGTTCTTATTGCGATAAGTGCAGGATTCGAACTCATGATTTCATCAGGTGGTTTCCCGTTGCCTTCCTCATCAATAACCCCCATCATTCCTCGGCATTCTTTTGATGCAGAAATGGGAGGATGCTTGCTACTCATTGCCCCCACCTTGCCCCCACCTTGCCTGCGCCACCGAGGAATTCCAACCAAAAGCCTGCTATGCTCTTTGTATATTGACAGGGAATCTTTTTGAAACGTCAATGATCCTTCATCGTTTAAAAGAAGCGATAAATTGATACCTGCAAATATCAATGGATTTCTACATCAAATTCTTCTTCTTTTCCTTCTGTCTTGGACTTCCAGTGGGATCATCGTTCCTGGTCATTGATTTCCAACGTCGACCAGCAGCTGCTTCTTGCTCTCTCTCTCTTAGTCTTCACTCCGCCAGATCTTCTTCCACACAGCCCAACCACCTTCTCCATGCTCCCCTAGTCATCTTCTCCTTATTCCTTCCATTTCCATAACCATGGCTCTTCCTGTCGCATGATCTTCCTCTCTTTGAGATTATGTGGTTCCTACAGCACAATACTTGGTGCTAATAAACTGATAAGCTTCGGGTACACCCTTGCGTACTGAACACAGCCATTTTATTGCAGAGTTTCGTGACGCTTTCTCGTCATTTGATAAAGATGGCAACGGGTACATAACAACAAAGGAACTTGCAGCTATTCTCAGATCACTGGGTCTCAATCCGACCGAACATGAACTCTGCTCCATCATCAACGAAGTGGACTTTGATGGTAAGTACAAGCTTGTTCCTTCTACGGTGAAAGTATCTACAACTTCCAGGGGAATGGAATCGCATACCACTGAAAACCAATACTGACGTACGTGTGCTCAAAATATCTAAGTTTTTTAAATTGCGTGGAGGGGGTGAAGGGCCTGAATTGTGAGCCACATTTCTGGAAACAAATGATGGCTTCTGCTAATGAAGCCGTGCCAAATATCCTCTCTTACGCGCGCGAATTAGCGAAACGTCTAGGAGTGGCGATCGACAAAAAACTGAGTCTCAAAAGTCATGTTGATAACCCATTTAAGCAAGCAAGAAGCTACATGCACATGCACTGACACGAGTGTCACGATATGTGGAAAACCACAGTAAGAATTAACAATGACCTTTTTTGTGATGTCAATTCCAATTACTGCCCACTTGTGTGGATGTTTCATGGTAGGAAATCGAATAACAAGACCAATATGGTCCATGAAAGAACCCTGAGAATCATACACGAAGATTCCCGATTTTGAGGAACTCTTGATTGAAAGTAACTCAGCCCCGAGAATCATGCACGAAATTAAGAGTCAATCATTGGGGATTATTCAACAGAAATATGAAGTCCATCAAAAATTTTGCCTGCAGCTGTAAATTGCGCACATGTCTTATTTCAAATCGACGTTTTTGTAATCAGAATTTTGTGTAACTTTGGCATGGTTGGTCTTAATTAGCTCAACGCTGTTGTCTCTGCCAATTTAAGATGAACAGTTAGCATTATCATCATAATTAGTGGACTTATTACCATGTCTTCTGCGGAAGGAATAAAGACTGGGACGATCCTGAGCTGATGACATTTTGAAAGTTCTCATTCTTTTCTAGTAGCTTTTTTTCTTCTTTCCTTTTATTTTTTCTATTCGTCTTTTCCTTTTCCTTTGTATTTCTCGTTTATCTTTGTTCAAGTAACCGATTTCAAACTATCTATTTAGTGAGGTTTGCAGTTGTGTGTTAGTTTATATTACAGGAAATTAAGTTTGAAAAAAAAATCATTCTACATACTGCTTCATCTTTGGTTGAAGACGATAAATTCTTTGAGAAACTTTCGTTGATAGGAAATGGGAAGATCGATTTTCCAGAATTCGTCAACATGATGGTACTACAAGGAGACCAAATGGCGTGGAAAGAGAAAGATCTGAAAGAAGCGTTCAGAACTTTTGACTCAGACGACAAGGGATTCATGCACGCAGCTGAGCTGAAGTACGTTCTCATGAGAATGGATGATCCAACTGTCACTGACGAAGATATACAGGAAATGCTAGAAGACACTGGGCTAAACATTAACCGGAAGATAATATTCAAAGGTATATATCTACAGTGAGGCTAGTTGGCATTTTGGCGAGAAGACATTCCTGCTGTTCTCAGGGTTCCGATTTCGAGATCCTATTTCTCTCGTCCAAGGATCCCTTCTACCTCAAAAAATAGCTGCAAATGGTTACCTGGTTTAAATCTAAGTCAAAATTCCTTCCCTTACCATTATTGGTGAATAGGGCAGCACCCATCTCAATTCTGTGCAATACGCCATTTACGAATAAAATTTTTCTGTGTTTAGAATTCAAAAGCATGGCCAAGCCAGAAATCAAAATCAAGGCACCACGATCTGATGATGCAGGAGGAAAGGACAAAATGATGAAACTGTTCTGAGTAAAATGAAGTTATCAAGATACTATTGTTACACCATTTTTTGGTCAAATGACTGTGCAAAGCTGGCCACCGCTTCTTTAATCACATGGATGTAAATATGATCTAAATGCATTAACTAGAATGTTATGCAATACAGGCCGTCTCGGCAGCAACTATATAGAATTTATCGTAAAGTTATACGTATACATTTTTCCTTTGAATAGCACTCGGCTTGAATTTTCGAACATTAAGCTTGCCATGTATATCAAAATTCAACGAAATGAATAGTGAATAAAAAGGTAACCAGCCAATGCAGAAAAACATTCTTCTTCATTCCAAAATTTTTTTCGCAGGAATTTTCAGTACTAATTTGCTTACACGATGAATTTTTCAACTGAATGAATCGATACATTCACAGAATCATGACTGCAGCAACACGACAATCCAAAAAGCGTTGCTGATTCCCGAAAACGAATTCGCGCGTGTCGGGTAAAAATAATTTCGACATAGCTAGTGCGTGATTAGAGGTGAGAAGCAGTGCAGTGGATAAGCATGCAGGATCGTAACACGAGGGGCGCGGGTTCGAATCCTGCACGGTTAACAGCAGCACTTTTGGCCAGTAAGGCCACTGTGATCACTTGATAATATCACATTGCCCTTAGAAACCGGTCGCACTGCCTCTATCTGGCTTGTACTGAGCTCGTAATCGAAAGTGATTCTACAAAGATGCCAAAGCTAGACAGACACTTGGACACTGAGAAGGTTTTTGCTCATCGAGCAGTGTCCAGGTCCTTCCTCTCGATGTGACTACACCTCGTGCTTCCTACGCCTGGAATTACGGAGAGCTGGCAACTCTCCCCACTCTAAGCGAAAGCTTAGCTGAGGGTGGATTCGAACCATTGACCAAAGGATCAATGCGTAAAAATCTTACCCCTGAGCTACCATGACACTTTTTAAGAAATTCACATTCCTAGAAGAAAGAGAAACCGTCCATCCGGGCCGCGCAAGCAACACGGTTTTTAGCACCCGACCCTGCACACGAAAATTGAATTAAGAATCTTTTAAAATGAAAGAATGCGGCAATATGCTTTAAAATTAGACATTTCAATGAAAACAACATCAGCCCGCAACGCAAACAATCCGCAAAACGTATTACGAGACGAAACCACAACAAAGGCCTATCGTATATACGTCTTGCGCAAAATGTGCTGCAATAACACACCATCTGGTCACCGCTTCTCACTCCAACATGATGCCACGGGGAATGCGTTGAAGAAAATTCGAGGAAGCATAATGACGCAATTTATGTTCGATCCAGTGGTACAGCAGTGGTGTATTGCAAAGTTAATACGATAAGTCAATGACGAGAAAAGGACTTCCTAACTTCCACTTTCCAAAAGAATTTCACGTTCCAAAAGAAAATTGCGACACCTTCGATTCAATAGGCTTTAAAAGTCTTGACGAGACCCAGGTACATCTGAAGAGCCAGTGCTCCAATCAAGCCTGTGTACAGGAACTTAAGCAACAACAGGGCCCAGGAAGTAAAACCAAACAGGTAACTAACCAGCCTGAAAAAAGAACAAAGAAAAAGATGATAAGAAGAAGGGCATCAGAAAAAATTCACTGAATCACTTCCTCGCGGTCAATAAAAGCGGCTCTGGCCACACTGGCAACGATTTCAACGTTTCATTCGTTTCAAATGAGTGCCTGTTTTCACACCTCCATGTGGGAGAACATCATCACCTACGGTGGGGTGGGGTGGGGTGGGCAGGGGAGTAGTGGTCCACCGGTAGCTGTGGCATTGGACGGAGAGTGGTGGATGCCGCAGGGATAGCACTTTACGGCCCGCACGAGGGCTGCAAGTAACGGGGCTCCCATTTTTCACCAAATATCTGAGACCTGTTGCCTGATAAACGCGAGGCTACCAACGTACACTAAAACTCAAAGTCCAACTTGACTCTCCGGTAACCCATCAAGTGCCAGGGAGCTAATCTCTATGCTGGGGGTCGTCAGGTTTGACTTCCGGCTCTCACAAAGCCACTCCGGTTTGAAACTGCAAATAGACTAAGTTTCCCTACATCGTATTGCTAACTTGATCGGAACAACAAAAACAGTTTTTTTTCGCAAGCTGAAATAATGGCACAATGGAAGCTTACTACAACAGCACGAGTGCGCTCTGGTCTTGGGAAGTAGAATGATAGATTGAGAGTAGCTGCAATAATAATTGAGTGCAACTTCAAACGTTTAAATGCAATTTACAAACAAAGTCCACCGTTTAGCTGATGCCATCCTGGATTGAATTCAATCTAGAAAAAGCCCAGCAGAACAGTTCTAGCTTTAAATGGGACGGCTTGTAAATTTTACCGCATTGGTATGATACAAAAACGTTCAAAAAATGAAGCAACGTTTCCTACTCAACCGTCAGCACTTTGAAAAAAGCATGCTTTCTACTTAAAAAGATTCGAGTTACGGATACATTGCTGTTTGTGGTCTGGGATTCCCTGTCGTTGCAAACATGTGGCTTTATGTACAACGTATTCCGGCCTATGAAAGGCAAGGGAATGTACTGAGACTTTGGCGGATTTAAACCGTAATCTGACGATTTCCCCTTGAAAATGTGAATCAAAACATCGAAAATGTGCTAATCCGGTAACTTACTCCAAAATAAGGGGTCTGTACGAAGCAAGTCCTAACAGCAACACGACGATTGGCAGATATGCTTTCTGCAAATCAGTCCTTCCCAACAGCCAAATCAAGATTGCAACGGCAAGATAGTGAGCCTGGAATGAAGGAAATTCTTGCACCTCATGAAAATATTCAAGCATTTAAGACGAGAGAATGAGAAGCTTGCATTCCATAAACTAGGTCTTTGCAAAACTTGCACATTCATGAAATCATGCCTCTTACGGCACTAGAATACCATTCATTTGTCATCAGAACGTAGGCCAACAAATATCATGAATAAAACGAATCTGCAAAATTTTTGCAAATGAACATGAATGGCATATCCATCCCTAGAACATGCAATCCATAGAGCGTATTGCCTTCTTCTTGCTTTCCTGAAGCTTACAACTTGCCATCTTTCAAATCTAAGATCAATAAATTGATCTGATCTCTCTCTATTAACCTTTCACTTTCTTCTTTCTTCCTTTGTTGGGGCTTTGTATAGGCCACCATGGCCTTTCCCCAACATAACTCACTGAAAAAAAGATGCCCATTTGCAAGCCAGCAATAGCATGGGAAATTCTTTACAAAGTAATTGTCCATCAAAGCACTACTGTGCTTCTAGAATCCCTCTTAGACTTAGACAGAATACTAAAATCAAATTATTTTGAACCATCTATACCGTGTGGATATTAATACATACCAAGATTCAGTTGAGAGTCAAATTGTTAAATCACAAGGACTATCATTTCACTTAAAAGCAGCAGTACCTCAGCTTGTAAAGTGTACCAAAGGGGTCTCAAGGTTTGGGTTGACACTGAGTGATCTGATGTCAGTATCAGCCAAACAGCAAGGAGGTTTACTCCCGTTTCTTTTTTTGCACAAGATTAACGGTTGGCACTTACCAGGCTTACATTGGAATCCAGACTCATTTGGGTGTACTTCCAATCAAATTCAATACCTTTTGCACCAACCCAAAGTGGTATGAGCTTTGTGGTTAAAAACTCTGCACTTGCCCAGCCTGTTGAAATGACAAGAATGAAACATATTTCTATAAAAATGACAGTCATTGAAAACTCCTTCAGAAAACCAACAATGTTTCGTTAACATTTTGACACTGGATCAATACTGAACACAAAGCCAGCCAAACCCACATGAAAGGTCAATAGGCTTCCTTTTCATCGAATTATATCTGGCAAATAATACACTTGTCAGTGCCTCAGCAAAATGTTATCAGACGTCATACTGCATTTCTATTCAAGCAAATATAATTTTACCAAAAATGTTTAAGTTGCCAATATGATACATCTTTGAAGTGATTTTCACACAGAAAAGATTACTTCTTACTTTTTGACATCAGATAAGACTAAAATTTACCTTTTCATGTAGTTTTCTCTCCTCTCTACTGTGATTTTTTAATTTTAAGTGACTTTCATGTGGGAACTTCAGCAAATCAGTGTATATCTAGTCACCTTTTGATAGGCACAGCAGTTGCGTCTTTTGACTTCTACTTCTAAATCATTATATGTAAAGTAAATATCATACCCAGTCCAGCAACTAAGATCTTCAATTCTCCTCTCCCAGGGATTTTTGTCATCAGGATATGCAGCCCTATGAGATCAGCTAGATCCATGGTCGATTTCATGAATTCCTTTGTGATAAAAGAGCAAAAAGCTTAAACGTCACTTTCCAGTCTTTGAATGCCATTGAATCTACTCGACTCTGTGGCTCACCTAAGCCATATTCTAATCTCATCAATAAAATTACAAATTTGCTTCTATCAAATCTTTGTACAAACAAAATCGAATCATAGTCAGAAAAAGGCAAATTATGAAATAAAAATTGCAACATACCCCTAAAATGTCAATTTTGTCATCTTGAACGTCAGACATTGGAAAGAAACTAGCCAGGATTAACATCTAAAACACAAGAAATCAAATTGAAATAGGATGCCATAAAGCAAAACAAAAAATAAATGTAAAAATTAATCAATTTGTCTTGGAGGGAGAGAAGTGGCTCAGACGGTTTGTCTGTTAGCAGAACATTCTGCTGGAACACTCAAGGTCCTTGGTTTGACAATGGTCCTTGGTTTGACACCTGTCCTTACCAGCTCAGTGTACAAGTAGCATAGTTTTTTAGCTGATGGTGGGTGTGATACTCTATCTTGAAAAAAAGAACTTCCAAAATCTGGCGCAAACAAATAGGTGATGGATTCCTTCATACCTTGGCTCATACTGACAGAAGGGGAAACCAAATGACTAGAGCCTTGGTGGAAAACCAATGTGCATTTATGCTAGAGGATAAAATGGTGCAGTCAACACAAAGAGAGCTTTGATTGACTTCCATCTTGCAAAGCAATCCCCACCTCTTCAGTGAAAGCAGTAGTGGATAGCTGCATTACTGATACCTACAAACAGTTACTCTGCCTTATTTTCACTAACCGGAGGAAGATGAAACATGTGACTTCGAAAAAAGATAATTGCTTTCAGAATTTTACTCGCGATTTGAAAAAACTAAAAACAACTTACTTTACAAAGTTGCGTTACAAAATATGCGGCACCAGCTTTGATGCATTTCCAGTATGAACTGTATTCCGACCTAAAAGGGCAAAGAAAAGTAACTAAAAACAATGAAAAGCGTGTAGAGCAGGAGTGGGCTATATTTCCTCACGGAGCCACATCAGATGGATCTATTTGATTTTGTTGGCTTATTTAATTGTAACTTACTCTATGGGAATACCTCTTGAAAATCAGCACTTGTGCTAATGGGCTATGCTCCCCATAGTTACAAAGGAAATAAACTGAGAAACAGAGGGTGTCATGGACGGCTGCACTGAACTCAATTTTACATAACATTACTTGTATTTCTCCATAAAAGTCAGTGAATAACATTGTTTTTACAAGCTGGCAAGAGTATATATCAAAGCTAAGCAATTAAAAATGAGATTGCCTTACAAATAATGCCGCTTATTCAATAAAACTTTCCAAAGGAGTAAACAAGACTTAAACATTTTTACAATCTGTGACTCACACCATGTATGCAAATAAAAAACAACTTCAACATAAAGTCAGTGCAACTTGAAACCACACATGAGATTAAACCAAAGATGTGTTTATTTTTTGTGGCTGGTCAGAGTCAAACAAAATGCCACACCTGGCCCACGGGCTGTGAAATGGTCTGGTCTGGTCTGCTAAACTGCACCTTGGACTTTCAGATTTCAAATAATGAGGGCAGCTGCTTACCATAAGCTCTAACCAAGGGGGTCAACAACAAGTTGTGCCCATTGAAGATTGCAGATTATGGCTGTAGAAAGAGCCCCCTTTCAACAAGCATTTACATAATTCAGATAATTGTTAATTAATTGAGCTTAATAAGCTACAATCAAACGAATTTAAGACAGCAAGTAAAAAAATGCGGACGAGTATAGGGACAAGTAGTGCTTCTCTTAAAGTTCCACTTAATGAAAAAAGAAGATTTTGACAGGATCATAATTAATTATGCGGGTTACACTTACAGTCCTGAAGACCAGTAGAGAATGAAGTACGGTCCACAGCTAAGAGCCAAGCAGTTTCCAAAGTGGAATAAAGTCATCTTGCTAATCGCTTGAGCAGGAGATAAGCACGAATTGATTAGGCCAGGTCAAAACACATGCATCCAGCTGGCTTTGTCAAGGTTAGGCCAGGGTGAAGGAGAGGCGGGCCTCCTTTCCGACGATTACTGAGTGTCGAAGTTCATTTTCACAGGGAACTAAGGCGATTAGGCGGACGTCTTCGCTCGGGTACGGCCAGCGAAACGAAATGGCGAGCAGGAAAAAGCAGGAGGACAAGCACCTAAACATATTAAGAGAATTAGCTGCTCAACCGCATAATAAAAAATGCTTCGACTGTGGCCAGAGAGGTCCCACATATGTGAATATGACGATTGGGGCCTTTGTCTGCACATCATGTAGTGGTTTGTTGTGAGTAGTGTACATTTTTGGCACATTATTGAACCGGCCTAAGTAGAGACCCAACCCAGCTTTGCTTCTAAATTGCAGTTGTCTTCGTGTTTTGTTTCGAATTCTGTGCTGCATTCTCTATAAAATTTCAATTACTTGTGACATTGGGAAGCAAAGTTGCGATGTAGGTGTTAAGTAGCTTGTTGAAAGTGATAACCAAGGAAGTAAATTAAACCAACTGCAAATTCACCGAGTCCTTTCCAGCCAACTTCAGTGATTGGGAAAGATAACGTACTTTTATAAAATAGATTGATGCAACCAATCTAGGACTCTTGCTTTTCAAATCAGTTGATGTCAAGGGGCTTGAACTTTTTGTTGCAGAATTTGAGATAGATTTGAATTAATGTTAAGGTTTGGCACATGTGTTACTATGTAGATCCATTTTTTGCAATTTGCGATTATCCATTGCAAAGCAGGCTATTTTGCCATTCATATCGTAAACAAAAATTCTATGCTTAAATGTTTCAGACGAGGATTGAACCCCCCGCATCGAATCAAATCAATTTCTATGGCCACCTTTTCATCTAGTGAAATAGATTTTCTTCAAAGTCATGGAAATGAGGTTTGTACTTCAGCAATCTTTCTAGAACATATCAAGGTTTCGTTGCATATATTTAAACAAAGGGGCACTTGGCATAGTGGTAAAAGCACATGTCCACAGTAAGGGAGTCCAGGGTTCAAGGCTTCTTCACAAATGTTTCTAAATGGGTATCTGGGGTAAAACCGGGGGCAAGGTACTTTTTTAGTGGGTTATGTTGAGAAAAGGCTATGGTGGCCTAGACAAAGCCTCAACACAGGAGGAAAGAAGAAAGCGAGCAGCTAAGACGATAGAGAGATAAGATCAAGTTTATTGATCTTAGATTTGAAAGATGGCAAGTTGTAGGACTCAGGAAAGCAAGAAAAAGGCAAGACGTTCCATAAATTGTTTGCTCTTGGGATGAATGATGATTTGTGAGATAGAGTTCGCGGATTAGGCAGTGAAACTCGGAAAGGGTGTGAATGAGTTGAGCTCCTGGTGGTCCTGACACGCCTCAGAGGACCTGGAATAATATTCCTGATCTCCTGAGAATAATGTCCGTTAAAGTATCTGTAATAGATGGAAAGATCTCCAACTAAACGACGATGGGAAAGAGGTTGGAGAGAGACAGAGAGTAGATTTTGGAGCACCACCCAGACGTGGGAGCAGTACTCTAAAGAAGGACGGATTTGGGACTTGTATATAGCAAGAAGGTGAGAAGATGAGAAAAACCCGCTGGCTCTGGCGAGGAAACCGAGCTTTTGAGATGCATGTTTAGCAAGGGAATGGATGTGAGTTTTCCAAGTGAGATTAGATGAAAGAGAAAGACCAAGTTGTGTGAAAGAAGCTGAAGTGTCCAGTTCATCACCATTCATGAAGACAGCTGGAAAGTTTTGATTACGTTTGCGTGAAATGACAGCCTGTTTCGTCTTGCTTTGGTTGAACGAAACTAGGTTGTCTTTACCCCACTTCTCAATAACTGTCAGATCATTGGAGAGAAGCGAGGCTGAAATGTTTCTGTGGAGTTGGATATCGGTGGAAGCATGGTAATTTGGATTGAATGAAAATGAGGAACTTAGGAAGGTATCATCAGCAAAGGAGTGAATGCTAGAAGACGTGGAGGTGAGCAGGTCATTGATGAAGAGGATGAAGAGTACAGGGGAGATGACAGAGCCCTGGGGTACACCAGCATTGATAGAGTGCAGATTGGAGAGGAAGCCGTCCACTCTGACGGCAATTGACCTATCAGAGAGGAAACTACCAATCCAATTAATGAGAGTGTGATGGATACCAAACATCGGCAGTTTAGCGAGAAGACCCTTGTGCCCAACGCGATCAAAGGCCTTGGAGATATCGAGAGAGATCACTCTGCTCTCACCACAGGATTCTAGAGCAGAGGACCAGACATGGACAGCATAAGCAAGAAGATCACCAGTAGACCTGGCTTTTCGAAAGCCATACTGGTGATCAGAGAGAAGATTGTTTGTTTCAAGGAAGGTAAGAAGTTGTTTAGTGATGATGGTCTCCATAGTTTTAGAGATGAGTGAAGTGATTGCAATGGGACGATAGTTGAGTGGATTAGACTTGTCGCCTTTTTTTGGGATAGGAAAGATGTGGGCTTGTTTCCATGAGGTGGGAAATGTGCCAAGATTGTAGGAAAGCTGGAATAGTTTGTTCAGAATATGGGCAAGCTCAGGAGCACAGGTTTTGAGAACTATTGCTGGAATACCATCAGGGCCTTTGGATTTGGAGGTGTCAAGCTGGAGAAGGGTTTGGCGGACTTTTCGTGTGGAGAACTTAATGGGCAACATAGTGAATTTTGAAGGGGGGAAGTGATGAGGTTGGACCCCTTGGTCGTCCAGGTTGGAGTTGGAGGCAAAGACTGACGCAAAAAGATTGGCCTTGGATGAAGGAGTGGTAGAAGAAGAGTCAGAGTTGTTTTTTAATTTTTTATTTTTTTTTTTTTTTTTTTTTTAGTGGGTTATGTTGAGGAAAGGCCATGGTGACCTATACAAAGCCCCAACAAAGGAAAGATGATTGGCAAAAGTTAGTGGAGGGAAAGATGATTGGCAAAAGTTTTGGGAGACAACTTTGGCCATAGACCAAAAGGTATGGCAAGGATATGAACTGGCCTCTGTGACGCACTATGCTATGGCTCAGGTACTCACCTCCAACGCTCCTTTCGAGTATGAGGCTAAACAATTGGAAACCAGTGGGGGGCTAATCAAAGGTAGAGGACACCCTGCTTAGTGATAACTGATATAATTGGGTACTTTTTGAAAATTGTTGTAGAAGTAACTGATTACGTTTATTGGTGTTTGGTATTGATCATCACCATTTTATGATACATTGATCTTGGCATTTCTTTCATTTACAGCAGACTGATTTTCATGGTCTGCATGGCACTTTGGATCGGGGTCTGCCTCTGTCATGTTTGCTCCTTTCCAATTTTACGAGTTCACCACTAGTAGGTCTTGTATGCCTTGTGATATGTGTGAGCACTATGGATGGGGGAAGTTTTTGTTAAGGACAATCTTAAGCAGACCAAAAGATAAGAAGGCAAAAACTGTGCATTTGATTATATGTGGGTGCATTGGCATTAGACAAAAATTATGTTTTTAATTCAACCTTAGTTGCCCAATGCTTTCTTCCTTCTCTCACAGGTTTGTAAAAGTACATGGCTTGCCCTCTGGGACTCAAACCATGCACCGGAACCAGAGTCTAGAGATGAACAGAAGGTGAAGGACTTTCTCATAAAAAAATACGAAAGAAAAGTATGGTATAGTAGTCAGCCTAAGCAAAAACCAGCAGCACAGCAAAGTGTTCCTGAGGTCAAACCACTGAAGCAGCTGGTAGGAGAAACTTCCGCAAATAGCCAAGTTGCCAAGCAGATATCTAGTGTAAGACACTTTCATTCATACTTTTTGGTATTTTTCCCATTTCCTGAAACTGATTGCATGTTATCTACGTTTATGTGAACCTCAGCAGCCTTTGGCATTGGATGTTGTTGGTCTTGAGATAAGGCTGTTTATCTCAATCTCCGTGGACACTTCCTATCTTTGCGATCTTGTTTAATGTGCAGAGAATACAGAGCTAGAGAGTTTATGAGTTTCACTGCAGTCTGATTAACTGATCTGATGACGATAATGTGCTTATTTACCAACATAACAATGAGCAAAATTATTCTAATACATCAAAAACAAGAAAGAGCAAGAAGTTCTAGCTGAATTCACGAGAGTAGATGGATAAGTTCAGCAGCAGTTTTATGAAGGCTAGCAGAAATTGGCATAAAAATGAACATATAGAATTTCCAAAGTGAACAAGAATCAATATACCGGCATAGGCATTTTTTCAAATCTAAGATCAATAAACTTGATCTGATCCTTGTCAACTCTGAGCCTTTTGCATTCTTCTTTCTTCCTTTGTTGGGGCTTTGTATAGGCCAAGGCCTTTCCTCAACATAACTCATTGAAGAAGAAATAGGTAGAAATAGGAATGAGGTTGAGAAATTCAGCATTGCTTAAAGCATTAATCACTAAATAAACTGTATGCTTCATTATTCCTTTGAAATAAAGCAATTTACTACCCAGGATTATCGATGTACTCATTTCTTGTTGTTGCTATAAGAAATGCTTCCTTTGACTTTTTATTAAATTTTTTAAATGGAAAATCTTCCCCAAGAAACACCCACATCTCTCCTGTCAGCTTCAAGGTTTAAACAGCTAATTGCGTCATCTTGAGATGATTTTGCTCTGTTACTTAGCCACAGCCAAAAGATCAAGCACAAAAGCCAGTACCAACAAGGTTGATTGAACAGCAGAAGGCACCTGCATCCTCTGGATTTGATCTTCTTGGTGATCTGGGAAGTGACCCATTTGGGACTTCAGGTCCAACTCAAAGTATGTTGTGTTATCATCATGTCTACGTCAAACTAAGATTAACAGATGCTATCAGGATGATCAGTTTGCCATTTATGGTCCACTGGTAGCATGGTAGCTTTGTACGTGGTAGATGGGGTCAAGGCTCTGGTAGGATTGTACCAAAGAGTTGAAAAATAGTACATGCCTTTTCTCTGCTTAGCATTCAGCATTTACGAAAAGAGCGTGGAGCTTAAGGTATAGTGCTACCAGCTGGTCAGCCGTAGACTGTACAAATTGACTAGGCTTGCTCAGCTGTGGACCCAGCATCCAAAAGAGTGAAAATGGTTGCCACTGTAGTAATAAAAATGACAAGGGAAAGACTTTAGCCTTTCTTCTTTGGGATAATTGCTACAACTCGTTTTGGTTCATGTCTTGTGTTGAAATATGTTCAAGAACTTCTTTTAAAATCATTTCAGGCAGTTCTCAAGGTTTTGCCTCATTTGACCAGAAGCCTGCACAGCCACCATTTGGAGGCCAGCCTACACCGTTTGCAGGAGGCCAGCCGACACCGTTTGCAGGAGGCCAGCCGACAGCATTCGGAAGAGACTCAACAGCATTTGCTGATTTTTCACAGTCATCTCCCTTTGGTGGCCAGCCCTTGTCCAGTCAAAGTGATCCATTTACATCTGTTTCTTCTGCTCCTTCATCTTCGGTTTCCTTTGACGCATTTGCTCAGAGCCCAGCAAAACAATCTTATCCTGCTTCTAATGGTTCAAATGATTTCAATGCCTTTCCAACACAACCCCAACAATTAGGTAAACAAATTTTTTACAATTTGCTATCTTTGCCAATAATAAATACATGCCAGCCAAAGTTGTTTCATTTTTATGTTTTGCCGCTACATTGCAGATGTCTTTTTTATTGTTGACCTTGTTTGTTTATTTTGAATATTCTAATCTGTTTATTCTATGTACTATTGTAGTTTTCTATTGTGTTTTACAGTGTGCCATCATTGCATTTTTGTGATTTAATTTAATTTCCTATATGGTTTTGAAGGGGCCCTCCATTGAAAATGGTTTTTCTAGATGGTTCATGCAATCCATACGAACTAATTTTTAAGGAACATTATCTTCATAATATACTATGGAAATAATCTAGAAAAGGGGATTTTTAGAATTCTTTAAATCCAGTTTTGACTCCCATCAAATTTTTGTAATTCATAAGAATTAAGAACAAAGAAACAAAATATATGACATGCACCAATTACTGGGAGAAGAAACGTAACATCATTTTTTCCAACTGTAAATAGTTCTTACAATAAAAAACATAATCTATTACATTTGAAAATGAATTATTTAAGTTTGATTAATATTTGTCCCACATTTCACCACAATATTGCTCTTTTCACCAAGAGGAATAATCTACCTTGACAAGCTTTCTGTTTTATGCTTTATTATTTCCAATTATATTCATCTTCTACAGATGTCTCCAATGCTAAGTTCTCACCACTGCTTAAAAGGCTTAGATATTTAGTCATCAGGCTTGGTTTTATTTCTATACAGGCACTGGCTCAGATCCGTATAAAGCATTATCAGAACTAGATGATGTGTTCAGAACAAGTAATACACAAAGTGTGTTTAGCTCATCAGCAACTGGTCCTAATGCAATGAACATCACTGCCAACCAACACCCCAATCCATTCATGAGTCCTGCAAGTGGCACTAGTGGCATTGCCATGTTTCAGCAACAGCAGCAAATGGCGCAGAACCCATTTGAAACTGGAGTTGGGAATTCTCAGGTACAGACAAGTAACTGGGGATCAATGTCTTCTGCCCAAGGAAGCAGCTCATTCAATACTAGCCAAGGTAGTTTTGGAAAAACTCCAGCTGGAGTGCAAAGTCACAGTCAGTTTCCGTCTGGGCAAGGCTTTGGAGCAACATCAAATGCATTTAGTACTGGGCAGCAAGCATCCTTCAGTGGTGGCAGTCAGGGCGCATTTGCAGCTAAACAGTTAAATGCATTTGGAAGCTCGCAGCAGCCTGGCATAGCTGGTGGGCAGCAAGCCTCATTTGGCGGTCAGCAAGGTCAATTTGGTGGACAGCAAGGCCAATTTGGTGGGCAGCAGGGTCAATTTGGTGGGCAGCAAGGTCAATTTGGTGGGCAGCAAGGTCAATTTGGTGGACAGCCAGGCCAGTTTGGTGGGCAACAAGGTTCATTTAGTGGGCAGCAAAGCCAGTTTGGTGGACAGCAAGGCTCATTTGGTGGGCAACAAGGCCAATTTAGTGGACAACAAGGTCAATTTAGTGGACAGCAAGGTCAATTTGGTGGGCAGCAAGGCTCATTTGGCGGACAGCAAAGGTCAGTCAGTGGACAGCAAGGTTCTTTTGGTGGACAACAACAGAGTATGTTTGGTAGTCAGCCAGCTCAGAGTGCCTTTGGTAGTGGGCAGCAGCAGCAGCAGAATAATTTTGGTGGCAGACAACAAGGACAAGGTGGGCAGCAAGGGTTTGGAGCAAATCCCGGATTTATGGGACAACAGCAAGCTGTTAGTCAACAGCAGAGCTTTCCTGGCCAACAATCTTCAAGTGGGCAGAATTTCGGAGCTAATCAAGGTTTTGGTGCTTTTGGTGCACAGCAGCCGCAACAGAATTTCCAAAGTCAACAAAGTTTTGGAAAGGATGCATTTGGAGGTTTTGGAGTGCAGCAGCAAAAGCAGCAGCAGCAGCAGCAGCAGTTTGGATCATGGGGACAAGCCAACGCAAATGCAGCCGGGTCATTTGGGATGGTAAAATCTTAATGACATTCATTGCTTCTACATACTCAGCCTATTGCTTGATAAGTCGTCCTTTGCGTAGGTAGCGAATAGCATGTTTGACTCGCAAAGTATGCGCGTGGAGTCCTATTAGTGGCATTGGTTGCATTAGTAAAGGCATCCAAACATGATAAAATATGATTCACTCACGTCTGACTCCGCAACGGAGGCACCTCTCCCATCCATGGGTAAGGCTATGCCTTCCTGGGGGATACGATAGGATTAAGATTGAAGGGAACCTACTGTCGTGTGGCTTTTTGTACTCGCAGTGAGCATGTCTTATTTGGAAAGTCAAGGAGGGAATCTTTTGCTAGCAAAAATTCTTCACTTTCTAATGTCACTTGTCACAGGAATGATGTAGGCTGCGTTTATCCGATACAAAAGTGTTCCTTTTCCCTCGCGTTTACACTGTAACGGTACAGTTTCGGAGCAGTGCAGGTGCAGAACTGTTCCTCTTTCCTAGCAGGTGCAAAACTGTACCTGATAGCAGGTACAAAGTTGTACCGGATCACTTTATCTAGTGTAAACGCATGGCTGATCCGTAATACTTTTGTATCGTATCAAAATTTATTCTGGTACAGTGTAAACGCAGCCTTAGCGTGATTGTATCTTCCTTGATATTCCTTGCTAATGGTGCATGAGATAACCTGGGCAAAGTATAGTATACCAATACATTGCTAAAAAGTATTGCTACATCTTGACATTGACAGTAGTCCATCGGTTTTTCTCCTTCTGTTTTGATAGCTGTCGAGTCAGGGCATCTGCACACCACATTTTAATCAAACGGTTTTCTCTTTTCTACAGACAAATGCTCAAAAGTCAACAAATCCTTTCATATGATGGCGGATTTTTGCGAGATTGTTTATGGATAGTAGAATTGAAAGATGTTTAATTGCAATCAAGACGATGACTAATTGGCGTATTTGGCTAGTTTGTTGTGACACCGATTGAACATACTACGGCGTCATAGCCAACTATGCATGATGTGACGTGATCAAATATGTAGACAGTTGTAAACGACCCCTTGACATCGCCACTCAGTGCATGCTCGTTCTGATTTCATTTCAGTCGAAATTCCCAACGGCTAAATTGCGCGTTGAATACTGAATCAATCGTTCTAGGTGAACGTTTTCCCAGTATTTATTTACCAGTAGTAATTGTGGATTAGGTTGTCGCAGGGGAGGCGCTTTCAGCCAAGCAGCGTGCACTGGGTAATGAGTCAAGATTCAAAATAACCACGTGGAGCCCAATCCACATCACTTATTAAACGTTCTCATATACCGCAAGGTTTATTATATTCTTAAAGATTGTATCGTTGTGTTATACTGTCAATCTTTTGTAAGTGCTGTTTAATTGCGTATAGGTTTATCTATTGCGATTTGTTGATTGTTGTGCTGTAGGCCACAAAGCTACATGCACTGGCACTGTCGGAACTAGGTGTGAATTTGCATAGAAGTATCTGTTTCAGACAAGTTGTTTTAGGTGGACCGTAATTTCCATTCTCATGGTAATATATTGCCCATATTCGTTGTCCAAACGGATCACGAAATACTGGTCCAAGCTTTGTTGCAAATTATTTATAAACGAACAAAAATTTAATCATACGATCCCAAAAACACTTCAAAATTCCTTTTCATTTTTAAAGATTTCGTCCGTTCTGATGACGAGAACTTTTCTGTCAAAACAAGGCATGGTTTTATGAAACGTTACCGTATAGTGTTGCGGAGGACAGCATAACATCGATTATACATTATAGCTGTTATCACAAGCAGCAATCATTAGTGGTATCTTAATCCTTTCGAAATCCAATAAATATGTCCCGTCACCCAATGCTCAAACCACGAAATGATGACTAATGTAACTGCACGTATTCGGAGTCACCATCTAATCAATGTAGCTCGCAGTTTAGCGAAAAATGTTACGCTGTTCTTGAAACAATAATTTAACTAAATTTTATGTTGTGCTGCATTTTTCGTATAGCACGGTAGGTGGAGAAATATTCTCATCCCTTTTGAAGGCCGTCAATTCTAGGCTTTTCGGGAACCCAGCGCAATAGAAGCCAAGAATTCATAGTACACGCATTTCAAAGTTGCTCTTAGTATTGATTAATTCGCGTTCAAAGGAGTCACAGTCAAGCAGTGGTCTTTAAACCATCTCAACGGCCTACCGTGGTGACAGACTATTGAATTCATTTCTTAACAGTGGCTGTATCTTTACAATAATTATGTTACACGGTAGCGTAGAGAAGGGATATTCTATACGCAAGCACACGTGTTCTATCATTGTAGACAGTAATATTCTTTGGAAAATCAGGGGTATGTTATCAGTTCATTGAAGGCTAAAGTCTTGCCACGTTGCTTCGTCCATAGATTGCGCCTTTAGCTGTCCGCCAGTGTCTTAAGAGTTTTCGATGTAAGGTGACGTCCGTTATCATAATTCATTTTTACGTTAAAGATGTTTTTCGTTTCATATGCTTAAAGAAATACTATCTATTGTACTGTATGTTTTGATGGTGTTTTTTAGTTCCATCAACCACAGTGCAGACTTACGAATTGAGGCAACTACACGAAACGCAGGCAATATAGAGCTAGTTGTATTGGTAAACGGTGTGAAGCTTTTATAGGTAGAATCCTTGCCAATCGGCATCATCTAACCGAATAGATGTCATTTTCTTAATCGTTTATCTCTGTTTCCAAACGATAGTTAGGTGGAGACTTGGTAGCGGTTTACCAACGGCCTGGTGTGATAAACCTCTGCGAATAGAGGGTACGTAGTGAACATCCATCAACGGTTTTCTTTGAAACATGTTACCAACTAGACTCGGTCATTCATCGTTATCGAAAAACCCACCAACAGGCACATGCGCTGCATTGGTGGCGCTTGCGGAGGAGCAATGAAGGATTTTACCAAACCAGGAACAACCCCGTTTGAAGCGAAGTTACGCCATGAAAATTCGATCCACATAACATACATACATTATTGCACTTTTCAAGGTCCGTTTTGTTTATTTCTTTTTCCCACCTTTTTTCCCCGATTTCTTTCCTTTTTTGCCCTTCTTTTTCTTCTTCTTGCTGTAAGGCCCAAGATGGCGACGGACCATAACACCGCGCCACCAAGACTGAATCTGCACGATGAAAATATAAAAGCGAACTGTCAACCTCGTAAATACAAAAATCAAATGATCCACATATTGTATGATACAAACACGCGTGCTTGTAAGCTTAACGCGTAACTGCTACGGGCCACTATAGTGGCCCAACCAAAATGAGGCTTATAGCAATATAGCACTATCGGCCCTAATGCCTATTGTTTTACCTATGCTAGTTTCTATACATATTTCTTAATCACATTATGTTTCACTTGCTTTTCTGGCCAATCATAGCATGAATTTCATTGTAACACAAGAATCCCGGCACTTATTGCCGTGAACAAAGGAAAAGTCTAAGTTGAATTTCACCATAGGCCACTAATTTTCGCGAAGGATTATCAGCTGATTCTGAATCTCGTGTTTGAATTATTACAAGAAATCTGCAATTGATTATCCCGAGAACAGGTAAGATTGCGTGTTTGTAGTTTTAGTTGTGCTTTTTATCTGAAATTGCCACAGGGTTGCTATGTATTGCCATGCTCCCTGTGGAGTTGCCTGTAAGTTTTGTGTTGCAGATTGTTAATGAAATACGAATAAAGAAGAGAATTACGTAAGCTAGCTTTTGGCGATGAAAGGGGTAAGAAGCCACTTGATTTAGGCTGCGTTTACACTGTACCGCGCCAATTCTGATCCGATACAAGTGTTCCTTTTCTCTCTCGCGTTTACACTGTACCGGTACAGTTTCGGAGCAGTGCAGGTACAAAACTGTTCCTTTTTCCTAGCAGGTACAGAGTTGTACCGGATCACTTTATCTGGTTAAAACGCATGGCTGATCCGTAACACTTTCGAATCGGATCAAAAAGTGATCTGGTACAGAGTAAACGCAGCCTGAGTCTCGACAGGTCACGGTCAGTGACGTCTAAAGCCGATCCCATGCTCGAATAAACAGGGAGGGTAAGCGATGGATGCGGATTGATTGAATCAATTCAGTTAATGATAATAATAATGATAGTAACAATGTTTACACATAACGGTAACCTCGTCAACAGACAAAGTACTGCTATCAACAAGGGCGCTGTTAATCACAGCCATTCAGGTTACAAGTCATTTTCCCTCGAAAAGGAGTCCAGTCCACAAAAATGGATGTAAGTCGGGCAATACACCAGTTCAGCCTCCGAAAGACCCGTGAATAGCTCCGTGATGTCGATATGGGTAGAAAGCATTCCCTGTTGTGCAGCGAAGCCAGAGAAAGCAAGATCGAGAAGCTTTTTTACAATCATTTCAATGGAAAAGATGGCGTATCAAGTGCTGGTTCAAATACAATATTGTCTGTTTTTGTACCAAAGAGTATGTCAAGATTTGATGTATCCATATGACGTTAGGTGACACATATACATCCTTTTATGCATTAAGGGTGACTGTGGTGGATGGTGGATGCTGCCCTTCGGCTTGGTTTGGTATCCTGATTCGAGTGTCGCGTTTGATAGGGGTGGTTGCGCGAGAGAGCCTTTCTCCTTGCCATAGAATCGTGCTCTTCCAAAACGCTTCTTATTGGGTATCCAACTCGCCATGTTGTTGTCTGACTTTTCAGATGTGAAACAGATTTTAGCTCTATTTTTGCATTTTTCCCTCCTAGTACTGTATGCATTTTATTTTTGCCTTCCTTTCAAGTGCTGAATATCATTTGAATCGCAAGGACTTCTCACGACGGGAACCCCAAAGACGCTTCTATTCCCACCATAATATGCACAGTAATTGTACAATTTGGGCAGCAATTATATTGCGTCGTAGTGAAAAGAAAATGATATACGTAACGGAGTGATAAATGAGTAAATCATGACACAGAGTAAGATGACATACTAGAAGGGGAAATGGTTTATAAATGGAATATCTGATTAGCTATTCATTGCTTCTGTGACAAAATCGTCTCCCTCGTACCTTGATGCAGGATCTCAGCTCTTCTAGCTCCTGTTCTGCCTTTTTCCTCTCGATCTCCTTTTCCCTCTTGTCTTCCTTCACGACTTCATCGTACTTGTTGTACTGTAAATAAAAAGATCAGCTTGATCACCAGAATGAAAGACGTGGTTATTTCGAAACCTTTAATGGTATCAGTGTGACAGTACAATTCTTTCCATGCATGCTATTTACCTAGCATTCAACGGTATGCTCAATGCCCCTCATATCGAATAGTGTTCTGCTCAATTTTCATAATGCGTTGTCATTTCAGGAATCCTCTGATTCACGATTCTTAATTAAGACTTTAGGACCCTGACAGCTATGTTTGCTGAGTAATGTCCGAGCCTTTCCTCGCAATGCAACCACACCTGATTCCCAAACGCTCGGAATTATAGAGAGCTGGCGATAAAACTCACTCAATGTAAAAAATCAAATTCGAAATGTGCTTCAAAAATGCCTATCATTGTATCTACAACCAAGCTGTCTTACCACTAAGCCATTCTAGCACGCTAAATTACTCTATCTCAAGGCATGATATATCTTAAGAGAAAAGAATGTAAATTCCTCCATACCAGTTGTGTGAGCTCTTGCAAACGCTTCAGGTCATCAGCTTTGTTTGACTAAAACAAGAAGAGCAGCTCAAAATGATAATCCAGGCAATAGGAGGTAGGATGCCTGGGTTGAGATTGAAAAGCAACTGCGTAATGAAATGGGAAGAAAAATAATACGCTTGTCTGAACCAATGATACAATCGTCAGGTAATTCAGGACGACAACACAATCTACTACCAGGTAATACAATCTAGCGTTGATATGAACTTATGTGGTCATAGGCAAAAAAAGGTTTCCGTAATGATTGGAAAAGTGGTTGAAAAATGCAAAAAAAACCACCATCAACATCGCAAATGAGCAGAAAAAAAACTTCCTCGTGCAGAAGACCTTCTGACGTTTCACACTAATGAGAGTGTGCAACGTAGAGTAATGAACCGAAAAAGACCACGATGCGGATGCGGAGAAAAACGTGCAAATGTGAGCGGCTTGATGTTGTCATTTGGTTGTCTGATTCGACAAATGTCTGGGCATAAATTTCATACTCTCATTTTGCATTTTGGAAATCATACGAAATTTCACACTCTGATGGGAATCAAAAGAAAGATCTTCAGTACGATGAAAATTATGTTGCCACTGCTCTGCTCAGTATTAAGGGTTTGCACAGCAAACAACATTCAAAAAGGCAATTTTTCCCAGGTCCGTACCTTAATAACATCTAATTCATGTTGCTTTGCATCTACATCACTGTCATATTTGTCTATCCAATATTTCAATTTTTCCTCAAGCATCTAGGGAGTAAAATAATGAGTTCATTCAAAGTGAGACCAGGATTATGACAAAAAATGACTCAATAAGAGACCACTGCAGTTCATTCTTGTATAAATATATCTATATATCAATATGAATATATCAATATAAACAATCGGAATACTTTTTAAGGCAAATTCATTGATTTGTAACATCAGACGTTATATGTATATATGTATATTCATGTATATAAGTATATACAAAATGGAAATCCACAATGCAAGCAAACAAGCAAATATTTATAAACATTTGAATGCGTCCAGGAGACAAGTGAAAAAATTAGCGAGAGTGCTCAATAGTGGAACTAGAGCGATATCATAGTACAGCAAAAGAAAGCAAACGTTAGTTCATCACTAACACGTATTCTGAACTAACGCTTATGGTTCTTTGTTTGCATTGTGGAATCAAACTTAAATTATTGATACCATTGGTCTTGCTCATAGTTGGGAAATATCATTATGGCATTTTTAAGCAACGTAGAGAAGGTTCAACATGGTAGAAAGATACATGAGAGAAAAATTTATCTGTACCAGAGAAAGATTTTAGTTTCTAACGCAGCTTTTTAGCACCGTTGAAAATAGTTGCCTACTAGGACTGACTCAGCCTCGATACCTCTACCTCATTAGGGGTATGCTTCTCATATCAAATAACTTTGCTTCTTGTTTTCAATGAAATATAAACGCACCTTGTAATGTTGTCTTAGAAAAGATTCAATCTCGTTGTTTACTCGTCCTTCTTCGTCAATCCTCTGCTTAAGAGTCTGCAATAAAAACATGCAAGTCAAAGGAAAGTTTTTGTAGCTTAAATGACCGAACATCGAATAGTTAGGAGCCCTGAGCTCAAAATTACTCATTCAGACTGCAGAATACAGTATGATTCTATTGTAACACATTAGCATGGGTGACTTCAAAATGATACGCATTCAGCACTTCGGGAAAGAGCATGGAAGTGAAATACCCAGTGCTACCAGATGGCTAGCCCCCCCCCCCCAACTGTAGCATTCACTGTTCCTCCACAGCTGTGTAGGCCAGAGGCAACAGGGGCGGGGGGAAATGCGCCCGCATTCATCTAGACAGTGATGAAAGGAACTTGAACTTATCATGTGCATTTAATGACCGCTTTGTCGTCCTCTGTCGCGTAGGAATGAGGGGAGATGATCTCGTACCAGATACGTCAGCGTGCTACATACGAGAATGAATCATAGGCTAAAGAGTAGTAGCGGTTTCACACTTTGATGAATTCAAATGATGGCGTAAGGGGAAGCGCAATAAAAAGGCTTCGGTAATTTTCATGGAAAGTACCTCAATTTCATCTTTCAGATCAGCCTCCGTCTTCTGGCTATGCTTCTGGGCACAGTTGACTCTGACCTAGCACGAACGAAACCAACGAGTCGTTTGAAGAAAAGATCAACAAATTAACAGACACGACATTTTGAAACAACTTGAAAAGGAAAAACAGCTTCTGGTATTAAAGGCGCTTCGATAGGGCAACGCCAAAGGATGTACTGCGATCAAATATATTCTGCGTAATCAGAGCATTCATAGCTTGCTGCAACGGTTTGCCAGTTGATTGATACAAAATTCACATTGCAGAGCAACATCCGTAGTACCGGCTTTGTACACCCAACCCAGGACCTTGTACCAGGGATTCTCAGCCAAGCGAAGCGACCGTTCGTCTAGTCCTGATGATGCTAAAGCGTAGATCTAGCAACAATTCATAACACGAGATATATCCTCTATCGTTAGAACTCTCCTTCAAGCATCAATTTCTTTGATAGCAGAGAGAAAAAATCCGAACTAACCTCTGCATCTTTTTTTATGTATTTTGTCTCCATACTTGTCTTCGCTTTCGTCTCTTGAAGTTGATCTTTTAAATGAGCGATCATTTCCTTCCGTTTCTACGTGAACAGAAGCATCATATGAGAAAAAGCACAAATCACATATTACAGCGATGTTCGTTTACTGAGCTATAGCAGACGCAGGTAAGGAAAAACAAACTGTTCCTAGCCTTGTTCATGTTTATTAAATGAGATAATAAGTGTTCAACGAATAATCAAACGCCTTTATTTATGCAGCTTTAAGTAGTTAACGGTAACAAAATTATTTTTAGTATAACATTAACGAGTGCGAATCTAAAGGAGCCATTTTCTGCAATCAAAGCACCATACAAAAGGATTCTGCAATTATATGTTGTTATGCAAGTGATGGTTCAAATGTTCATGAGCCATTCATTAAGTGCCTCTTTTCAACAGTTCAAATACAAAATATATTTAGGGAGCAAAAGCTCAACATATGGATGATACAAATAAGATTTCCCTACGATAAATATAAGAAGAAACAGATTTGCTCCCAATTATTGGCTTGCTCGGTTTTCGCCACAGAGTGATATGATATGATGCATGTACGTATATCATTATTTAGACTGGATAACACTGTACAATTCAAAATTGATATAAATAGTGGTCCAGCTGATTAATATCAACCAATCTAACTTTCGAACCAACGCTAACGGTAGAACTGTCACATACATAACATCATCAACCAAAAAAGGCTCTATAACCTTATACCCCTTTCAACTTAAGCATTACTTGGTACAGGAGTAAGAGTCTACCTCAGCTATATTGATAATGCTAGGGAAGATATATGCTCCAACCTATCCATTTGTCCACACGGCAGCAAATGGATACATGGCGTAGCGCTGCGAGTATATTTTTTCTATGGCCATTTCATATAAGGGGACATTCGTACTAAGAGTGGATTGGCAGTGAAACTTGGTGATGAAGGGTGTCACTCTGGCACTCCAAGTCGCTGCTGCTTCCATTGAATGTCTCTAATTATCAGTCAGTCAGAGTAAATTGTGACAAGAGCGGAACTTGCTACGATGCCTCATAATATTGTAGCGCAGGATGATGCCTGTAGCAAGGTGCTCCCCAAAATGCCCAAATAAATTATGGGAATCAACTTAACTTATTTATCTAAAAAATTTACGATTCAGTGGTAAAACAATCACAATCACCTGAACTTCAATTTCCTTTTCTTTCTTTACATCAAGAAGCTGCTTCTGCAATTGCTTCACTTTTTTCCTGCTCTGTTCTTCTCTAAATTTGTATCAAAAATGAATCTTGAAGACATGGCTTTCAAATAATTCAGCTCAAATTCGTAGAATTATGGGTCAATAAGGGAAGTCAGCTTTATCAAACTTCCACATATCTATTACAAATTGCTACAGGTAGTGGACAAGATTCCAAATTAAGATTTTGGGAGCACACACCAAAAGCTTTCAAAATCATGCTTAGGGACAATTCATTATTTACACCTCGAGTTGGGGCTGAAGAGAAATAGGTTGGGTAAATGATTTTTCAGGCAGCCTTCAGGTTGGGTATATAATTTTTGTTGTCTTTGAAGGATTGGGTAGCATATTTCAATAACTCTATGCTGGTTGGGTAATTCATTTTTGTAGTCCACAAGGTTGGGCAACAGACAAATTTACCCAAGTAAACATTTCTCTTCAGTCCCGACCTGAGGCATAGATAATGAATGTCCCTTACTTGCTTAGCATTCAATCCTTTGTGAAAGAGGGTGGAAGCAAAACATACAATGCTAGACGAACACTGAGGTGAAATGGCTTACTTGACAATGATCTCTTGCAATTCTGTTTTCTTCCTCTTTTCATCTCCAACTGCATTTATCAATGTCGTAAATGTCTGGTTTGATCTTACTTCATTTAGCGTCTCATTTAGAATTTCAAAGAGAAATTTTCTGCAAAAGAGGTTGCCACATCATTCAACAAGCAAAAAAAGCATTTGACCAATTCACATATTCTTTTTCAGGTTTCCATTCCATTGAATTTGGATTACTAATGCAAATGAGCATTCATCTGCACCCAAATGATGCATAGTTTGGCATGGGAGCTCCCCCATCTTACAGCAAGATGCCGCTATAAATGCTCTTAAAACACAACACCAGTGGATGGAGTGAGCAACCAAGGCACAGAATTCTACAAAAGTCATTCAAAAAAGCTTCATGCTAACAAAAGGGGATTTCAAGCTATGAAAAAGCTAAAATGCTGTTTTTGACTTTAGATGTAGATCACTGCCCTTATTCTAATGGCTTGGCATGACTGTAATTTAATAGCTCGTTAGCAGTAATTCTTTGTAAAACAGACTTAATAGCTTTAGTAAGAATACTACCTATCAGCTTGCACTTTCTGAAGACTATCATTTGCACCAGATGACTGTCGAAAACTTTTGTTTAACGCTACAAGCAATTCAGAGGAAGCATTAGGTGCAACACATATGCTGCATTTAGCAAATGTTGAATAAGAAATTTATTCTTGTAAGGTAAAGTGTCAACACCGATAAAATAGTAAGGTGGCATCCTTTTTGCTAATTGAATTTTCATATCTTAACTGGCAAATGGATAGCAATCATTCCAAGCTGTTATCTTTGTATTAATGTGTGAAAAGAATTCAGCTTTAGATGTTACTTTTTTGAAGGGACAAAATAAAGTAGAAAGATTTTTAGTGGAATTGTTAAATGGAACTCCTTAAGCTTCATGTGGAAACCATGGCTTTTTTCAAGCGTAGGAAAGTTCCCCACTTTGTGGGATAGGGCTTGATTGAAGCAAAGACTACAGTTGGATACCCTTTCTATTGGTACAAATATCAGTAATGAGATCTAATTGAGTACTTATTGCTTATAAGTATCATGTGCAATCTGCTATGATATTGAAACAAAATTTGCAAATAGCTATTTGGTACAAGGTAACCTTTCTTTTCCACATTCTTTGAGTACGGAAACGCTTAAAACATTTCATCAGATCTTCAACAAAATAAATTGGGCATAGCAGTCCTGTGCTAGATGGGAGCACCAGGGAATATATTCTTAAAGGGATACCATCATGGGCTTTGGCATTGCTAGATATGGTGAATAGTCCCTTCCTCATGGAATTTGTCACTAGATTTACTCCTGGTGCCCAAATACTCTATGGGTGGAAAAAGGCTCCCAGACATGGGAAGGAGTATGTCTTGAGCCAATGACGTTGAAGCACAAAATTTTTTTGCTCCAGCAAAAGTGCCCAGAAGACACTTATGTCACACAAAGTACATAGAAAAATAAATATGCCAAAACCTCTTGTGTGGCCTTGTAATGCTCGAGAAACTGACTCTATTTCTTCTCCTTTGTGACCTTTGGTTGTAACTAACTACAAATGATAGATTTTGGGAAGCTTTTAATCAGAAATGCTCTTGGAAATGTCTTATAAATTGATGGCGTGAAAAGTAAGAGGGCTCGTGTGAATGAGCTCTTCATAAAAGGAGTAATCAAGCACGCAAAATACTGGAACAAAGCCCTGAAATTTTGCCAATGAAAATTTGATTCATGACTGAAGGTAAATTTTTCCAATTATGACAACTTACATTTTCATATTTCCTCTCAAGCTCCTCTTGGCCTTCTATCAACTTCAGAATTTCATTGCTGACAAGCTAAGGTATTAAAAGCAATATTCAAACCACTGGGAAAAAACGTTTTCTTGAGATTCAGACTCCATGACTCAAAAGACAAAATCTCATCAGTTGAAGGCTGGATTTAAAATATCAACTTGATAAAATGGCCAAACAATGCTCCCATCCAAATATTGCAGTAATTGAATCCATCATTTTGTTCATAATCCGATGAATGCTCATGAGAAAAACAAATGGCCAAGAAAATGTTGTACATCATTTTGAAGTCATTAATTGCATCTCTGAAAAATTTTCTTGGGCAAATTCTGAACTCAAAAATGAACATCATTTAACTCTTACAAAATCAAAACAGTACAAGATGTCAGAAAAATAATTGCAGATCCCAAATCAGGGAACTCGATTAAATCTAAATCAAAAATAAATAGTTTCACCAGAGAGGCTCTTTAAGTTAAAAACACAAAAAATTCATCACCTGTCCTCGTTGATGTTCAACGGACACTGGCAAAATACTGCCAAGTATTGCCAATTGATCAACGCAATCTTCTAAGACAGCACTTACATGAACTGTATCCAAAGCAGATAGTTTTTGGCTCATCTTAAAGTATTTTAGGTGATACTCCTAAGGGTGAAAACGCAAAGAACTTCATAAGGCACAAAAGAGTCAGATGTGCGAGTAGCAGAAACCAGAGAAAGTGTTCTGGGCATTCTAGGCAAAAGGTTTTCAAAGTATTGGAAAATATGTAATACTTATAACCTTTTGTGAACACCCAACAAAAAGGCTTGAAGCAAGGATCAAGTAGCTGATATACCATAATCCCAGCGCACACCATTACTTCTAAAATTTTTAAAAACATTATGAAACTTCCCACTCTGGCCTGTCACCCTGTCATAAGCAAGTGGCATTAACTTATTCAAAAAAAGACCAAATCAGGTCTGAATATAATCCAGTGCTTAGATCATTTCAATCAATAAGACTAGTTGAAATTCATTAAGACTACAGTGCAAGTTACGGGTCACTTTCTCACTCACACTTCATTTTCAATTGAAAAAAATATAATTCAAGATAAAGATCTAGGTGATATTCGAACTGGCTTGGCATTGTTGGCGACCTTCGTTGTGCTAGATTTAGGAACGGTTTTTAGGCCTAATGGGTGCATCGTTTACAAATACATTACTTTGATCGTGTTAGGCTTTATAAAGATACACAAACTGAAGATTGATAATGTAAGAAATGTATTAAAGATTACTCACAGTCACTGGGATTATTCTTCGGTCGAATTCATCAAAATTTATGATCTCGTAACAACATGATCAGGACCATATACGACTCCGTTGCCATGGCAGAATACACGCAGCGGCACAGTGTGAAAGCGCAGCGTCCAAGACAAATAACTTGCTTTTACTTGGTGTATTCAAAATGAAGATCTGTAGTAGATGGCAGATGAGACAGGATGGTCAAGAAGATCAAGTACAGAAGACTAGCATGGGGTGGTCATGCTCAAAAACTATTAAATGAAACATCTGCAAAATGAGGACTAGAAAGCTTAGATAAGAGAAACAGACAGAGAACAATGTGGCTCCAAACCGATGAAAATAACAAATTGGGCACCAGTATGAGCTCAAAGAAAGACCTAGCAAATCAACTGTATGACGAATCGGCATGGAAGCAGAGATTTCATAAAGCTTTTGCTGATAGAAATAAGAGCATAATTGATGATATGATATGATTTGATATGATATAAGTGTGAAATGCATTATAATCTAGAATAGATGGCAGTTATTGGAGGGTAGATTAAGGTTGGAACAGTGGGGGTGGAAAAGGACACCAAAGCTCATGAGGAAGTGTTAGTAGAACATGGAAACCTTAACAGGCTGTGGGGGGGGGGGGTGCTATTCATCTTCAGCGTTTATTGTATCATAATACAATCTTGATAATACATCTAGTTTGTTTACAATATCACACATCTTAGAGATTGTTCCTGCATGGCGTCTGCTAAAGGAATGTGAATTTCTCATAGCTGAATGTTTGACAATATGTTGCTTCTTCTGAATTTTGGGTTTTCCTCTGGGAATGAAGGAAATTTCTGGGTAGAACAATTTTTTAAATCTCCCTGCCATTTTCACTACCCAAGTGATGCAAGTTCACAAATGGGCACTAAACTTTAATCTAGTAGGCTTAGCACAAGAAAAATGATAGTTATAAAATAATCAAATAATCTTCTATTCAAGATAGTCCAATCTAGCTCAAATCAGAAAAGATTAGAAAAGAGCAAGGCAATTGCTACATGCCCCAGCAATAATCTAAAAAGACTGGAACAGGTATGGTGCCCTTGAGTAGACTCTGGAATTTAGACAGACAGTCTTTGGCATTTTTTGCATTTGATGGGTGCAAACTGTATCTCTGAAAACTGATGTTAGTTCCAGAATCAAATGACCTCAGTTACCAATCATGGAAGGATGGAAAGATGACTTGGTATCGCAAGTGGCAAGACTGGACAGCAGGTTGGACTTGCTTCCATGGGGTTTGAGCCGTGATTTCGCATAAAATAACAAAGCACATGATGTCATAGCACAAACCCCATGCCATGAGTATTCAGCTGAAATCTTGATCTGAATGAATCACATCGTGTAAATATATATTTCATTGTAAATTGAAGATTTTCAATCATGCTTGGTTTTGCTTCAGCTATCTGGTAGCCTGACCAACTTTCAGCTTCAAATGCATTAAAAACATCATCAACTCCGATAAGAATAAGAGAGCTTTATGCTTCACTCAACTTGACCAGTTGTGGGAGTACATTCTCTGCCATACTGGTAAGTACTCTTTGAGTGGTGTTGATACTAGCCTCATTCCTGGAATCCACCTTGCAAGGCCATCTAATAATGAACTGATCTTTGATTTGGAATAGTTGTCATAGAATGGAGACCTTAGAAGGTAAATGAGCAATGTGGCTTTCCTTCTTAGTATTTCATCCCTCTCATGTTTGTGCAAGGTTTGTTTTGATTGAAGATGGTGAAGACTACTCAAATCAATGGCCAAAGATAGCAGCCACGGCTTCCAAGAATTCTCTCCGCAAGCAAACATTGTCAATAAATGACTAATTGGCTTCAAAATGTATGCTAGTTCAGCAAATTTTTCTGTTGGCTTGAGGTCTGTGCTTCTTTTGAAGTAACTGACTCCTTGCTCATCTTCAGCGGCTTGTTTTTTTGGCAATTTCCAGTCCCTAAACCCCTTCAGGGGGGCGGAATTCAATGATCTTACTGCTCTCCCTGACCTTCTCCCAGACCATATCTCACACTTTTTAGCTGATAAGGACACCTCTTTCCATGCCAATTCCATAGCTTCTTCCTCAGTTTGAGCTTCTCTTGGCATTTTCTCATGTTGAACCTTTTCACGAACAAATGCTAAAGATGGTGAATTTTGCATTCCAGAGTTGTAATAAAAAAGTAGAACTATCTTCAGAGTTGCTTTGAGTATCTGGAGAGTGAAAGTAAGCAGCCATTTACCAGGTTCCCCCCACAGCCGAGTGGCGCCAATTTCAAGAAATGCCTCGGTGTATTCGATTACAGTAAGGATTGATTCTAAGTACGTTTTGTCGGTCCACAAGAATTCATGAATCTGAGCAAACTTCCGTCTGTATATGAGATCGTGAAGAAGTGCCAGCATTTTTGTTGCGAAATAAACAAACTCGGAAACAACATCGGAAGACTTGAAACTCCCTGGCAGAATGAATGAAGTTATGCTCAGAGCAGACTCGAGCTTTGCAACCTTCTCGGGGTCATCGATAACCATTTTCTCATAAGTGCACAACAAGCTTGTGAAAATTTTGCGAACACGATCCAAAGATAAATTCATCGCAGGATGAACCCTAGTCAAGGCTTTTAAAACTCTAACCAAAGTATTCTCACTCTCCGTCGACGCCATGTTGTTTGAGTTTTCAATCAAGTCGAAAGTGTGTCTGCCTCGTTTTCAATAACAATAACAATCTCGTGAGCACTACAGTTGCTACGAGCCCATTGAAGACCCCTGCATAGACGTTGCTAAAGTATTCCTTGAAAACCTTTGAAAATAGAGAAAAACATCGTAAATTGCGCAATCCTACCCTCCCTTTACTTAGCTTCAATTTCACGTTACCGGGTTCACAAATCTCGCACTCCAACTCAATGCACAGCAGCTAAATATTGCTACTGTGAAATTGTTCTATTGGTGGCAAAATCCGAACGTAAATTTTGACGATCGCCTAAGAGCGACGAGCAAAAAACAAAAACGATATAGTTCTTTGAAACGCATATCGTAAAGAGCATGTATCGCTAACCCTTCTGCAAGCACAGAGCGTGCTATCCTGATCTTGACAACTGATACTGACTCCCAGCGTGGCCGCTCCTTTATCAGACGTGCAACCATAACTGTCTAGGACTGTTAGAAAGGGACCATTTCTCTGATCTTCTTTTTCACGAGAAAAAGCCCTTATTTTTCAATTTATCTGATCAAAATTTTAATTTGCTACCCCTATTGCGAGGAAACCTAGTTTGTGTCAAAAATTGAATCAATTCTTTTAGAAAGAAAAATTTTCTTAGTTTGACTAGTCTAGCACTGTCATTCATTTCTTTTTCTAAACCAATGCCTCCTAGCTGCTGCCAGTACATTAATGAACGGTCCTCTTTAAAGGAAATCTAGGAGAGCTTTTAAAAATGCGCCCCTTTTTGAATTTCTCAGTCCTAGATTTCCTGCAAATGAAAGACCCTTTCCCTAGATATTCTAGACATGGTTACAGTAATAGATAGAGATTAAGTGGCCAGGCACTGGCTCAAACTCTTGACTAAAACTATCCAGACATACATGTATATAGAAAAGCAGGTTACTGTAACGTGGACATTTGATAATAGATTAAATGCAAATGTCGATGTGAAAGGAAATTAGATGTTAAAAGGGAAAAGGTGCTAACCATGAGAGGGGTGGGGGCATTTCCTACGGCGGAGTTTGACGAAGAACAAGGAATAAGAAAAGCATAAGTACACTCCCTTACAAAAGCATTGCACAAGCTGAAACAAAACGGGTGAAAAAAGCAGAAACTTATTTAGGCCGTCCGCCATTTATGTTTGGAAAAAGCAAATGACTGAAGCAGATGAAAAGTTTAGACGAAAACGAGGCTGCACAAATAGGGTTTCTACACTACACTATTAGTTTCACATGACTGAAAGCATTCGAATGCTGATGCGCAGCGGCACCATCTTTCATACACGACTTGCACAGATGCGGTTTTATGATGACGAACAAATCATAAGACCAGAATTTCTAGAAATTTCCATGCAGCGTTTTATATCCACAAAGATTCAAGGAAACCGAGTGTGGAATGCTTCATATGCAACATCAGGCATTTTGGTAAGCAGAGCATTGTATCATATCAAATGCAATTGATCTGAAAGAGAATGCTTGTTTTCACCGAGGGCAGCTAATTAATGATGGCTAGTAGTGTATGCACTGCATGGAGTATAACTAGAAATGGCATAAATCATAAATATCATAATTTCACATTGATGTGACATCTTGGAATGCAAGGATAGAGTTAAATCGATGTTTTGTACGTATGCAGTACGTATTGTTATGGAGTTTTGCTGCTCCCTTAAATTAAAGAGACATCTACAAATTTGTCGCTATCAAGCCTTGAATAAATTGACCCTGGTGCGACTAGCTGCGATCCAAATATTAAGACACTTAATATCGAAACTACAAGCCTTAAAAACTTGTGGGAATGACGCAGATATTCCTTTAAGCTAATCAAGATGACGTCCACTCTCAAAAAGCTACCCCTGACAGGCAGCTTCATCGAGCAGGCTCTTTTGGACAATTTTTCACTGAAATATTTTCTTTTAAACCAATATTCTTATGCTTTTATTACTTGTCGGTGATTTAACAGGCTCTTTTGGACAATTTTTTCACTGAAATATTTTCTTTTAATCCAATATTCTTATGCTTTGATTACTTGTTGGTGATTTAACAGGCTCTTTCAGACACTTTTTTCACTGAAATATTTCCTTTCAAACCAACATTTTTTATGCTTTAATTACTTGTCGGTGATTTAAGTCCTGTCATCGCCATGTTTAGTGAAGATAGTATGTGCGCCTACCGAGTGGGCCACTTATGCACAAATAAATACTTCAGCCTTCAACATCTAAACTTAAATGTTGCACAAATAGTATATCGACAACTTTTTTAGCAATTATGTTGAGGAATGGCCATGGCGACCTATGCAAAGCCTCAACAAAGGAAGAAAGAAGAATGTGAAAGGCTAAGAGGATAGAGGGATCAGATCAAGTTTATTGATCTTAGATTTGAAAGATGGCAAGTTGTAAGATTCAGGAAGGCAAGAAGAAGGCACGACGTTCCATAAATTGCATCTTCTTAGGATGAATGATGATTTGTGGGATAGAGTTCGTGGAGTAGGCAGTGAAACTTGGAAAGCATGTGAATGAGTCGAGCTTCTGGTGGTCCTGACACGCCTCAGAGGAACTGGAATAATCTTCCTGATCTCCAGAGAGGAATGCATGTGAAAGTATCTGTAACAGACGGAAAGATCTCCAACTAAACGACGATAAGAAAGAGGTTGGACAGATTCCTAGCCTTTTTAAAGAATAAAAAAAGAATAAAAACAAATTTTACTGATTTTCAATTAAGTCGTGTTTTAAATTTGTAGACGTGTCCAGTTCAAAAATTCTAATACTGCTGTTGGATTAACATGATGCAATAAAGCCTACGATATGTTTTACTGTTAGGTTACGCTATCGACATTTTTTAGAACATCAACTCAAAGCCAAACGAAAAGAAATTAAATGTCAAGAATCTTCAAGTGAGTACAATTTTCTATAGATAGTGACATGAAACAAAATTCTGATCAGATTGCTAGTGCTTTGAAAGCAGTGTAGTTGCTACTTATCATCTCGTCTAACTGCGAAATAGGAAATATCCATAGTCGCTTCCCATCGCTCATTACCGTGATGATTACTGAATTGTATGATGATTTGCAAGTTGCGTTACAGGGCGCAGATGTAACATATATGTGTTGTGTTAGGCCTTGAAAAAATCCAGTGGGGAACGATATGCGATGCCAAGTTAGGTGGCCTAGTAGAAATGGCAAAAAAAGGTTCCAGAGTTTATCAAACAAGGGCACTGAGAACAGAACACACAGTAAATGCTCGATAAATTTGGCTTGACAACACGAAATAGGTTGCATTGTTAATCGCGTTTGATTCTATTCGCCTTCATCAGGAAGAAAGAAGTCGAGGGCCTGGATGAGCCTTGGAGGGCCTTGGCCGCTTGGTTCTTGGGACCAAAAGCAGAAAACAGAGTCGAATTTAATAATCTTGTATTGTCGGTCCTCAATGATTACGAAGACTACCGTGCTTCATACCAACCAACCGATCCATTGTACATAAGTGAAGATGTGAAATATTCAGAAGCGTATCAACACGAAATTCAAAACTTGAGAGATTGCTTAAAAGGGTTGAACGCATCATTGAGGGATTCTGTACCATTTTTCAGTTCAAGGTATAAGGTACGCACCATTGATTACATCAATTTGTTAAAGCATACGCTAACGAGTTTTTTTTTAGTGGGTTATGTTGAGGAAAGGCTATGGTGGCCTGTACAAAGCCCCAACATAGGAGGAAAGAAGAAAGCGAGCAGCTAAGAGGATAGAGAGATAAGATCAAGTTTATTGATCTTAGATTTGAAAGATGGCAAGTTGTAGGAGTCAGGAAAGTGATTATTATATAGGGTAAAGACTGTTGAACGTCAACGCTGCTTAAGGTTTAGGGTTGAATCGGTATCCTGTAATTAGCCGCTTGAGCCCCGAATTGCGTTTAGCTTGGCGATTGAGTGTGGAGAGTTACTGGTGTCAGGATAGCTCAATGTTAAGAGTCTGGCACATTGATCCTATGGTTCAAATCCACCTTTAGTTTAATCCTTACTAGTTTAGGCCACTAGCTCTCTATAATTCCATGCGTAAGAATCACGAGATGTGGTCGCATCCAGGGGAAGGACATGGGCACTGTTTGATAAGCAGCAAGCTTTTCAGTGTCCAAATGTCTACCTTTAACACCTAGCTAGAATCGTGCATGCATGTACGTCCAGTGTGTGTAAACAAGAGTCACTGGTCCTCTATTTTTCCCTGCCATGCGAATGATGAAGTTTGGTCACATCAAGAGGAAAGGCCAGTACACTACTTGAAAGGCAAAGCTGCTAATTGCCCTAAAATCTACCTCCAAATTCTAGGTATAAATAATGCAATGGTATTTAGACGGTACCCTTACCAGGATTTAAACGTTTCCAGGTTTCGATGGAAACATCTGGCTTAGATTTCTTCTTTCTAACGATAAGAACATTCTTTTCCACCTTTGAATACGACTTTTTTGGCTTTCCTCTTTTTCTACTCAACCAAAGTTTTTCCTTCAAAAATTTCACTCTTTTTCACAGCCTGCTAAAAAATCCTTGATTATGCTCATCGATTATCAAAAATGAATATGGTTTTTTACTAACGTTAAGAGATGAGTGTATCTTCGTATTTGATACCACTTCTGCTCTTCACGTGAATAGGGCCACATGGTATGGGATACGTCTATACCTTCTCTCCTTGGATACATTTCCGGTCTGCTATGGAATCAAAACAATGTGGATTCCTCCACATCCACTGTTACAACTTTGCTAGAGATCGCTGTTGGAAAGCAGCTTTGTCAGATGCTTGGCTTCTCAAGAGGTGAGTACAAGTCATCAGCCATGTTGAGCTTCCGAGTATCCCCTCTGCTGCTGAAAATCGAGATGGAAACTTCGTTAATACGTGCAAATAAGCTAGTAAGCTGGACAGCAATATTGCTTTCATGCCTCCAAGCAAGTTTATTTAAATCTAGTCAAATTGGGTATGATGTCTGGAAAATCAACCCCAACTCATTCTCATTCAAGTTCCGGTCAATGCCAGTGGAAGGCAAGATCTAAGAGGCATGTTCCCACTTTACATAAACAGTCTTTCATGATTCTTTCCTAGCATCTGAAAGTAGATTTTTGGACACTGAGAACTTTTGCTTGTTAGACAGTGTCCAGGTCCTTCCTCTCGATGTGACCACAACTCGTCATTCCTTCACCTGAGATTACAGCGACCCCCTTCACTCAAAAGGAAAGTTGAGCTTGAGGTGGATTTGAACCATTGATCTGGGGTTCACCCTTCGAGAGATGCCAGCTTCAACGGAGCAATACGAAAGCATAAATATATTCGAAATGCAGCCAATATTAGATACGGTTAACTAAGCATCAAACCCAAAATCTATTTGTCTTCACAGTGTTGAATTGTCTACACTACTAACCAAAATTATGCAGCCAACTAAGCAAAAATTGGAAAAAACAGATTTATTTTCGTTTTTGAGCATTTTTGTTGCAAAACAAGCAATGAAAAGTCAATCTTAAACTAGAACAAATTTCTTCCAATAATGCATAGACTGCCATGTGGTTAAACAAAAATAGGACACGAGTTTATTGGTGCACTGACTGCTTTGTCCCAGAACTGCTTTAATTCAAAACTATTTTCAGAGCCGGGGTGGCAACTTAATTTTGTCCAGTAGTGTAGTTCCCAATTCATTGAATTTAAAGTAGGGCCAGGTAAAGATTTCGTTAGCAATCTTCGATATGAAGTTCTCACATTGATCTTAATGGGTGATAAAATGACTTTACGGGGGATAAATGTAAAGATTGCCGATGGGAAGATGGCTGCTTAGTGATCCTATGGTCAATGGTTCGAGCCCACCTCCAGTTAAACTATCACCTAAAAGAGTTGCTAGCTCTCTGCAATCCCAGGCAAATGAATCACAGGGCACGATGAGATCAAGAACAAGGACTAGGTCGCTGCTCGTTCAGCATAGCTTTTCCGTTTTCCAAAATCTACCTCCGGATGCAAGTTAGTAAGTACAACAAGCCAGCTTTGATCAACTGAAGGTGTTAGTCAGTTAGTAAACAGGGATGATCTAAGTTTTATGCCTCAACCAATGACGTCTTTTTCAAAGAGCTAGAAGCGTCTCTGGAGAAGTGTCTCAAGGAGCGTACACCTGTCCTTTTGCTGGTAGCAATTATTGGAACAACGGAGGAGAGCGCAGTTGATCCCGTTGTTGGTATGGTAAAAATTAGAGAAAAGTTCAGAAAAAAGGTCAGCACTATCATTTCTTCATAAGTGGATTACCAAAAATGCGATATCTAGGAATTTTACATGCAGGCTTGGCTCAGCTAGGCAGAAGGAAACAAGGATGTGTTGCAAATTTGTTCTCTATGAATGCACAGCAAAACAGAACTTGCTGACGTCAATTGGCACACCAATACGTGTCAATTGAAAAGCGAGTTGACAACGTCAAATCCACGATTTTTTCATCAGACATTTTATTTTGCAAACAGAAACACAGAAATGTTGTGACAGCATGCTAGTAAACATTATATCGTCATTTAAGACTGGTTTAGTGGCAAACGTCTACAAAGGAAACTGATTCTGCCGTTGCTGATGATGATAATTATTATTATTGTTATTACGATGACTGCCATCATCTTGAGCCTGCGAATGCTTATTTCCAATTGCATGCAACATATCAATAGGACAAAAAAGAAAAGCCATTCCTTGGCTCCGTCTTCGTTCTTCCATTTTTTCAGTGAATTGTTTTTCTCGCTCCTTTGAGTTCGTCCTTTGTTGACTGCTTTATACGTTTCCCATCTAGACGTTTTGAATGTCTTGATTTGCGTCGTCGTCGGCGGAAGATATCGTAACGTGCAAGTCCCGTGCAATTAATTTAATGAGTTTCTCACTTTTTAATTCTTCCTCCAGTTTGACATTTGCCATTCAGCACTAACCCAACAACCCCGCATTCGATGTAATTGATCTCGTATGGATATATTGACATTATGAGATCAATTGATTTCATGAAAACAGAATTAGGTCCGGTACTCGCTGCGAGCGTTGGGAAGGTACAATCCTGAAGCACGACATTGTGCAGTAGGATCGCAAGTTCCTCTTCTTGCCACACTTGTAGCTTCAGCCAGGTACCCATTTACTGGCTGGTGGACCGATAGAGAACATCCAGAAATAGGGAAATGTCTGACCCAGCCCGGGGACCTTCAGCACCGTATGCGCACTTCAACTAGTAAACCACTTACTATCTGCAATGAGGTAGATTCGTAGCAATTTGAAAAACAAGCAATTATTTCTTGACTCAACGGCATAAAGAATCAAACGGAGCAGACAAAGGCAGCAATAAGAAGAAAAAGGGGGCAAGAAAAAATTTGCAAAATCAGATCAGGATTAGGCTAAGATTCAATTCTACAATGGAAAATGGAATATATGTAGCTATACAGTATATGCAGATAATGGAGACTTTTGTGATGATGAAATTAATATTAATTTTTTGCTTAGATCGTTACAAATGTCTATGTGAAATCAAAGGAATGACGCATTGGACAGCTGGTAGATAATTTGAAAAGAACTCAGTAAAAATAAAGGAAATGATGATAAGAATAATAAGAGTCATAACCATGACAATTAAGATGACAATGATGCAAATAAAAATTTTCACATTTAGGCTGTTCTCAATGCATATATTTTCCTGGAATTATGACGTCAAAAATTCTGGAATAGCACTGTCTTAAGAGTCGTCACAAGCAAAGGGCATGTTTTGAATGACAAGAAAGTGTTTTCAGAACCTCTCTAAATTTGAAACTCGATTCACTCAGCTGACAGTTTGACTCAATTTTTTGCTCTTCCAGGGCCTTAACTTCTGCATACATGCTGACGCGGCCTGGGGTGGATATCTGACCACAGTCCATTTGGAACCAACAGGACAGAGAGCCAAGAGGTTCTCAACAAGAGACGACGCTTTCCAGGACAACATAGGACTGCCGACTATGCTCATTCGAAGGACCCATTCCATCCCAGTACGTTTGACTCCACAATTATTATTATTACATCTGTCTGTGAACCGTGATTTCTATTTCAGGTCCGAAGTCGAAAATGCTTTTGGAGTGGAGCCCTTCAGTGACTGTCAAGGATCAGGTGGCTGACAATCAGAAGTGGACGGGGGCAGGCTGCTATGAATATTTATGCTGCATCCCCGATTTAAAGAAGCCTCTATTTCAGTGTGCTGAAGCTTGGCCCCGTCAGCAACTTTTGTAACAGAATTATCCCCGCTGCTGCTCAAACAAAGTCAGCTGCGGGAATGACCATAGAGCAGCTGTAAATATGTCCACATATCAATCGCGATTCTCTTTGAAACGGTCGCATCAATTGAAAACTGGCGGAAACTTGGTAACCATCAACCCTTGAATTACTTCTTGAAAAACGAACCCTACCATAAGGAAAATTGTTTTTTGTATAGCTTACACCAAATTTAACATGAAGTATACCCTTTTGCAGACAAGGTTGCATTCCGATCCATTCATTGATTCGTTGCAAGAAGCATCATTGAAAAAGCAAAAGAAGGTGAACACTTTCAGGCAGCGCCATCCAGCCCACCAGTCAGATTTTGTTCCAAGTTTGCCGTTATCGCAATATGTGGTGACGCAGTTGAAGGGGTTAAAACGCGTGGATACAGTAACTACAGACCCGCACAAGGCCGGGTTTTGTGTTTACCCGTCTGGAGCATTGTGTTATAGGAATGGATCCATGCGGGGGTTCATTACATTGGCTGCACCTGAGGTGTACCACGGAGAAAACGACCCATCAGTCGGTGTTTATGGAATTGAGGGATCAAAGCCTGGAGCAGCTGCTGCAAGTGTCTTCCTTTCTCACAAGGTACGCCTAATTCTCGTTTATTTAGACAATTTGCCAAATTACCAAATCAGTTTACCGAATCATTTTCGCCGTCCGCTTTTATGCCTCATAGCATTCTCAGAGAAGCAAGCTACCATTGGTTCCTAGTTGTCTCTTAACGGGATACCTCGTGGAAACATTCATCGTGATTGTGCACCGACAGCGTTCCTTAAGGATCATGCTCCTTTTTACCATGAAAGATCCATCGCTTATTCGGGGATAAGAATTGTCGGGTGGAATATCCCATCGCCCATTAAGAACCACAAATTTTCAGGCTTCCCTTTCGGTGAACCACTCTTTTTCAGAAATAATTGTCTGTAAGCAAAATAAGACCTATTCTTAAACTTTTAGTCTCCACATTATAGTGTATAGTGAATTTGATGTAGATATAGTCCAGCGTGGGAAATTTGGGACAATAACCATAACTCAGGGGGGTGGATGATGTGTTCTTTGATTGAAAGTAGAAATATTATCTTGCTAGTCAATTGCAACTGTAATCAGAAAGAGCAAACTGCAGTTAAAATTCTATTTGGGGCTGCCCCCGTGCCCCCCCTGCGGTTATGTGCCTGCATTGAAGGCAGCTCTTTAGGAAAACGTCAGTCAATCAAGCTAACTTTTTGCTACACTTTAACGAAATAATGCCTCCCAAGGGGTTCAATCTAAATACTTGCATTTCCTAACAGGTCATCGGATTGGAAAAATTCGGCCACGGACGAATTCTTGGGCAGTGTAATTTTGCAGCGAAATTATTCTATTGCATGTGGCAAACAGTCGCAAAGGAGGCAGATCCATTCATTTGTGTCAGCTTTATTGAGAGCAAAGCAAGTAATGTGCCTGACATTAAGACGTTCATCAAGGATAACATACGTGGAAAGTCGGACAAGGAAATATACAATGTATGTTGATGACAATTTTTAGAAAGAGCGCTTCAAAAGTACGTTTGACGTAGAATAGATATTGCTGTTGTAGTAGGGAGGATAGTCAGAACTGCAACCGCTATTGTACAGTAAGCAAGGAAGCGTCCAGCCCTTGAAACGAGCGTCAATAGCGTCTTGTTAGAAATTTACCATCAGGAGCCAAGATACGTTGTCAGGATTGCTCAATGGCAAGATTCTTGCGCATTGATCCTATGGTCAGTGGTTCGAATCCATCCTCAGCTGAACTTCCATTTAGAATGGGGAAAGCCACCAACTCTTTGTAATTCCAGGCGTATGAATCTTGAGGTGTGGTCACAAAGAGAGGAAGGAAATGGACAGTGCTCGATAAGCAGAAAGAGTCTCAGTGTCCAACAGCAAGATATTTAAAAAAATGATGGTGATGTTGATAATATTGCTGTTTGTTCCAGCTATGAAATCTCGATCATATCCATTGTCACATAATTGACCTGGGGTGATAGCATAACGTGAGCAATACCACGACAAAACACGAAAAAAGGCAAGGTGCAAACCAGATACACCACGCTGTGTCACGCTAAGCAAAAAGCTTCTCAGTGCTCAAATGTTTACCTTTGCCATCCAGGTAGAATCAATACCACAAACCACTGAATGGCAAAGTAGTGCTTTAGTAGGCACCAATATGATTACCTATTCCTTACTACCTATTCCTTTAAGTCAAATTTCCTGTTGTCATTTTTCTAACAGCTCTTAATCAAACGACCACCAACGCTGGTTAAGATCTTGCCAATTCAGAGTGCTTGTATCTACAGCAACTGCTTTTTTGTCTTTCTTCAGAATGACGTGGCGATGCAGTTTCTTGCTGACATAGGCCCAGATGCACTCATAAACACCTTTGTAGTGAACATTAGAAACAGCGATGGATCGATCAATACCAACATAGACATAGCAAATTCTCTTCAGAATGACGTATTTCGGGAGCTATCTGGACGTGTTGGCATGCCCACCAAAAGAATTCCTTTGTTTCTAACAACATCTGAATTCAATGCAAACAAGTATGGAAGTGCCCTTGATCGTTTCAAGGAAAAGCTTGGCGTAGGTTGAAATTATTAATTTGAAGCTGGGACGCATACTTAAATCTTTCTTTCTCTTATACATATGATTCTACCTAGATGCCAAAGTTGATGGCAAAATCTATAGCATTTCGTAATTCAATTTGTGGACTAAAATACCCAATTAAAAATAGCTGAGTTTCAACAAAACCTAGCCAATTGTAACATCGACTTTACCACCCTACCCAGCCTATTTCCATACAAATTGCCCCTAGTCCTGGTAACTAGTCTCTTAGAATTATTAAATGACGTAATTACTACGTGATAAAAGGTGTGTTGTGATCAAGTTATTCTTGTCAAGTCAAGACGAGTCATAAGCTTGCAGTGTACTGCAATGCATGCATCTTTCCTGAATCATACAACTTGCCGTCCTTCAAATCTAAGATCAATAAACTTGACCTATCTCTCTCTCCTCTTAGCCTTTCGCTTTCTTCTTTCTTCCTTTGTTGGGGCTTTATATAGGCCACCTCGCCCTCCCCTCAAAAAAAAATCAAGAAAGTGGCTTTCCACAACTTCAACTCGTTCACTTGGAACCCACGCGTTTTAAAGGCTATGCAGACCTAGAATTCGATCGCCCCGACAGGGTGAAGATAAACGTACACGATCGTGCCTCTGAGCCGGGATTGACCGTGCAGCAGACGTGCGATCTTACTACTATGACCCCTTGACCCCTTGGCTTATGTACTCTGATTGCTGAATGGTCCAGTGCTTCTCGATACAGAATACTAAGACTGTTGCATTCCTGTTGAAGACTAAAACTCAGAGCTCATTCTGCATCTAACCAATGTTTTCTATATAGATATTCACTCGTAGTAGCTAGATTTAATCTCTTCCAAGTGAGGGCCATTTCCAGGACGTATTCTTGTCCTACTCCCCGGAAGCACGTCCTCCAATCTTTTCGTCCCCAGGCCGAGGAATTTCTAACGGGGGTATGACTCACGTAATACCTACGGGCGATAACATTTGAAGCTTTAAGTGATACAGGTTATAGTACTGTATGTCATACAGAGGGAGACAAGAAAATTAAAGACATTTGCCTGCTATACTTGACTAAAAAGCTCAGCTAACTCGTCATACAAAAACAGTACGTTGACATTTTTCTATGAGAACTCATTCTACCCAAGACGAAGAGAACCCTTAACCCTTTGCCTACCACAAGTAACGACTAGTTATGAGAAAGTGCTAAACAGCATGTCGAAGTATAATGTCTCTGATGTGTCTCCACAGCTACGAGATGAAAAAAATGGCAAGAAAAACCTCAAATTTTTGAGAAGCACGATCATGAATCCATTTCAGTCAAGCAACGAATTTGTTGCAAGAATCGCCTCAACATTCAGAAACACTGTATTGAATTGCGTCGCAAAGGTGACTGCCTTTTTCATATCAAAATATGTTACTTCAGTAGTTGGTAACTTTATTCGATGATACATGATATCAGATTTGCAGCAGGCATTCGTTAGTGAAGCCAATCAGGTTTATTCTCTTAGCCGGCGTACCAAGAACAGCTTTATGAGAACTCAGGCTAACAATATCTGGTGGCACTGCAAAATTTACTCTCTGTCTTCTCGACAAACTCCAGTCCAAAGTCATTCGTCTCATCAACAATCCCAACCTCACCAAATCTCTCCAACCTCATTCTTATTGCCATTTAGTTGGAGCTGTTTCCATCTTTTACATGCACTTTCGCGGGCATTGCTCTCAGGAGATCAGGAAGATCATTCCTGTTCCTCTGAGGCGCGTCAGAACCACCAGAAGCTCAACTCATTTACACCCTTTCCAAGTTTCACTGCTTACTTCACGAACTCTATCCCACCAATCATCATTCATCCCAAGAACATGCAATTCATGGAACGTCTTGCCTTCTTCTTGCTTTCCTGAATCCTACAACTTGCCATCTTTCAAATCCAAGATCAATAAACTTGATCTGATCTCTCTCTCTCTCTTAGCCTTTTGCTTTCTTCTTTTCTTCCTTCCTCCTTTTTGGGGCTTTTTATAGGCCACCGTGGTCTTTCCACAACATAGTTTACTAAAAAAGGAAGGAAAAAGATACCATGCATCCAAAAGAAGGATACTGAGAAGCCATTGGTATCGTGCAGTGTCCTGGCCGCTTGCCTCGACGTCGTCACGCCTCGTGATTTCTACGCCTGAAATTACAGAAAGCTTGAAATTCTCCTCATTCTATGTTGGAGCTAAGCTGAAGCAGTTGGACTCAAAGCTACTGACCATAGAAGCCATAAACAAGTAAACAAGTGGCACTTTCTAGTGAACAATCATCGTACCTATTTCACAGCCTGATAAATTTATCCAGTTAGAAATCCTTCCAAAGTCATTCTCATGGCTCAAAACTCTTTTACAGGTCCAAGACAAACGAATTACACACGATTTCGTTGGAACTTATCTCAATGAGGAGGGTTGTATGTACATTGTCAGCATTCCTTCCCTTTCCGTTGATGAAAGAAAATACGAAACAATTTTGAAAGTCAAGGTAGCTGACGTATGGAAGCTCGTGCGTCTGATACAGCTGCAAAGAGCAAACGCTCCCAAGTGCCTGCTTCTTCGCACTGCAGATGCAAAGAGCATGTATGGGATCGTCCGCCCTGTTGAAAGGCAAAAGTTTGACATATTCTTTGCGTGCAACGAGGCTAAATTAGAGCTGTGCATGCGGAAAGTTGAATTCAAGGTGGAAGACGTCATCAAGTTTGTTCACCTGGAATCGAATTCTGCTGACGTTGACTACCCCATGTGGCAAAAGTATTTCATCTTCGGAAACGAAACAGAGGCCTACCTCGCTCATGCCATCACAAAGGCTCCCGACTTCTTCCAGGTATTGTGTCCTTACCTACAGACCATTATTTACAGCGGTCATTGCTTAAAAGTCCAGGGATAGATCAGTGGTAAGATCAGTGGTAAGGTCAGATGAAGATGCGCCCTTTCCTCCCAATTCAACAAATGCACAGGTTTTTGAATGCACCTTGTATCCTGTCATGGCATGAGTGGGAGCAGTGTGTTGAAGGGTGGCTGGGTTAAACCGAGGTTAGCGATATGATGCAGCATAACGTATTGATCTTCTTTGCTATTGCAGCTGATTCGGCTTGATAAGCTACCACACAGTGTGCCAACCGCTGTCTTGGATCTTGGTGTCGATGTTGCAATTACCGGAGTCCATGGGTCACCGTTGGTCCATTCTGGAACGATTAGAGATCCTTTGCAGGCTGATAAGTATTCGGTGACACTGCGGAGCATCAACAACGTAGAAATATGCACGGAAATCAACCTGCATGAAAACGAAGCAAAGTTGTGGTTTGAGGAGCTTCGATAATGCTACTCAACTGAATGCCACGTGAAACATTAGGCAACAGCTTAGTTGATACGCTCACCTTGAACAACGCTATCCCTGGCTATGTAGAGGTCGGCCGAGTCTTCCATTTCCAATCCGATCTGTTCCCCGCCATTTCGGGTGTTACTTCCCTCGACGTCATGCCATCCTTGAGGATTTTGTTGCAGTCATTGATGATCCTCCTCTCTTGTGCTTTCCAGTAAGTTCTAGATTTTTTGCTGCTCGGCTTGCATGATCGCAGTCTCTTCGTAATGTATTCAGCACCCCCTGGCAAAATCCTGATCGGATCGTTAAAACAGATTAATTGACCCAAAGTAAGCACTTGTCTCAAGAGGTGGAGCATGGGGTACCGTAGCATCGTGTCCCCCCTGTAAGCTAAACATTTGACACATTAATAAAGATTTTGATTTGATTGATTGATTGATTAATGGATTGATTGATTGATTGACCGTATCTTAAGGATAGAATCAGTAAAATGGTATGCAATCCTTTGCTTGCTGTTAAACCGTCATATTAGTGTTACATCATAAAACAATGACTGTATATTCGTAACAATTTATATACAATAAGGCAAAAGTGGTAATTGTTAAATCATTCATTCATTCATTCATTAGAAAAATATACGTTTGCAGTGAACATTTACATGATCTGGGACCTCTTCCACTACTGCCTTCTTTCCCGTGTTCTCTTCCGTTCTTCCCGATCCGCCGCCTTTAGCCATGCCTCTTCAAATGCCAGGTCTCTCGGCCGAAGCTCGTTTAGCTTTCTTTCTGCAAGATTCTTCCCTGGCCTTCCTCTTTTTCTCTCAAGTTCCTCAAGCAGCTTGAGAGCAGCTTGTTAAATCGTTGAATTGTCAAATCGCTTAATAGTTATTGCATTGTATTCTGAGATACTGTCAGTTCGGCCATTAGTCATTAATAATAATAATAACAATAAAGGCCATATTTATACAGGCAAACTCGTTCAGCAAAATAAAGTTGCTGCTATCCACCAAGGACCTGTGAGTGCTATGTTCAGTTGTGATTTAAGCATTTTTTTAAGTCGATTTTTATATCAGTCAAGTTTTTACAGCTGCTATTCAAAGAGAAATGGCCATCTTTGAGAAACAATTGTCTCATTTGTTTTCTGTGTACCTAGGTTGATTAAGTGTAAAGAATTCCACTGTCCTTTGTTTCATATGGTAAGGTACAGAAATGTTAGATTGAAATTTTTTATATCACATGATCGATCAATTCGTTCTATCAGTTGGATTGAACAAACAGTAATAGTTATCATAGATTCAATGTAAAGTCTTTGACAGAAAAGACGTATTTTTCTCTGCCTCGTGGGTTCAATTCTCTGTTTAAGAAGCCTCAAGTTAATGGTAGCTGAAAACATTCATGGCTTGCTTGCGTTCGCAGTGACCTAAGCTGATTCCTTTGTAATCACCCATACTCTGCTGAAATTTTCGATTCTGCTTGACCTTGCAATCGATTTTTCTTACGACAATTCGACACAAAATCTCATCACATTGATGAGTCTTTTCTGCTTTTTATTTCACTGATGCATTTGTGCGAATCTGGCTCATTGCTATTTTGTATAAAAGCATGTGATAGTTATTCAGAAAACATTCAGACAACAGGCAACTCACCGTCTTTCTTGCTCCGTGTTTTCTGTGTGCATTAAACCTGCAATTACTGATTGGGGTTGTCAAAGTAGTCTATGAAAGTTGAAGCACACAGTTTTGGACAATACGGAATTTTCTAAAAGTGCTTTGCAGTAATGATGGACACTGCAGCGTTGCCTACTTTTCTCCCGTGTATTTCCTTTCATATTCTATTTTGGTATTCATTTTCGTAGACTTCTAGTGCTATTGCATATTTGCAGGGTTGTGAACAAATACATATATTTGCTGTATGTATAGTATTACCGACGCCCTTCGAGAGCCAGCTTGGGCCCCAAGGAGCTGGGCTTGAGATGAATTTCGAAGGCGCATTTACGACAATTTTAAGGCATTGAGAAAGATGTTAGCTGTACTGGACGTTTTACAGTTTGTATTGTAACCAATTTCTATTGGCTGGAATTGTTTACGGGGGCTCCTTCCAGCCACGAGCCCTGGACCAATTACCCACCCTACCCCATCCCCCCCTCTTCTTGACACTCCTGGTGTTACCTCACGAAATTTCTTAGTCTATTGTGTTTATCTATCATGGAATGGCTTTATCAAAGATCTCTGTGGTCTGTTGACAAAAGCACTGCTGCTTGTACGTATTCACCACAACAGCAACACAAGTGTCACTCCAACCACCTTCGCTGCTATTCATAAATCCTGCATCCACTTTGCGGCAAAGATGGAGGCCTTGATGAAACTATACTCTACTGCAAACCCTTTGATAAAAGCAGGAATTATTGATGTTGGTATTCAGTGGGGACTGTGGACGGTAGCTGCATACTTCAAGACGGAAATTTTCTACGATCTTGCTGGGTCCTCCACATTCTTGTTTCTTGCGTGGAAGTCACTCGGCTGGGGCAATGCCTATCACACCCGACAAGTGATCCAGACGATGTGTGTTTCAGCGTGGTCGCTCAGACTCGGCTCTTACTTGTTTGTACGTATTATCAACGACAAGGGTATAGACAAGCGATTCAATCGCGTCAGAGGCAGTCCATTCCTCTTCTTTGTTTATTGGACTGTGCAGGCTTGTTGGATCTGGTTAACACTTGCCCCAACGATGATTCTCAACACGAAGCGAGCGGGCAATCAAAAAGAAGAGCTAGGCATGGCAGAGTATGTTGGCTGGGCAATGTGGCTGGTTGGTTTCCTCTTTGAAGTGGTAGCTGACACCCAGAAGTCCTCTTTCAGATCGGACCCTAGCAACCATGGCAAGTGGATTTCAACGGGCCTATGGGGAATTTCAAGACATCCAAACTATCTAGGAGAGATGCTGTTATGGACTGGGCTTTTCGTCTCTGCCACCAGTGTATTGAAAGGGAAAGAGTGGCTGTGTGCATTCTCTCCTGCATTCGTCATTTATCTTCTTACAAGAGTCAGTGGCATTCCACTTTTGGAACGACAAGCAGAGAAACGCTGGGGACAACTACCTGAATATCAATTATACAAGAAAAATGTAGCATGTTTGATTCCATACATTTGGTAGCTGTATTTTCCTTAATCACCCATGCTTTTCCATTGATTTACTTCAAGTGAGCTTGGATTATTTGTGCTGCTTTGTGTGTTTTAACTCTCCTTTGACTGTACTTGGTTTTCTGCAAAGCTTCCTTAAAATATAAGCTCATCTGTGGACACCAGAATCACAAACAACAGAAAATTGTTGAAGACACATGGGAATTTTTGGAAGGCCTTATGACTTCCTGTTTTTCCCAAAAATCGGATGTGCAGCGCCCTAAAAATTTAAGCCAGTTTGTTCATTTTTGTGTGAAAAATGCAAAAAAACCAACAGTCTGGGCTAGGTTTTCTTACTTTGCAGAGTCTTCGAAGTTTTAACAAAGGAGACAGACACTGTTATCATTCCACTATGGTCCATGATAGTTATTAATGGTCTTGTCAGCGATCCATTGGCTCGCAATTTTTGCACGTATACATTGCTCTGCACACTCACGTTAGGAGATCTAAAAAGGTATTCCTCAAAATTAGCAAACTAATTCATAAATCATGTTACATATACAAATGTTAAGAACAGCTCTAAGGTACAAAATTATAAGTAGCATAGTATGTGGTAATGAATAGAACAATCACATGAAAACATGACAAAGGAATTTCATATGAGATGAAATAGGGGTCCAAGATTTGACATGTATCAAGAGTTTGCTGACAACGATGAAAAAACTAAAACAGAGCAGAAATTAAATATTTACTCTGTATGTGAATCTAATAGCTTTCATGATACAGTGAAAAAATAAATACTTTGTTTTTAATGAATGATTTTGCATCCTGTGAAGAGAATACCTTATATCTTAAAGTCAAGAGGCGGTTCTCTGTTGGACAATGGAGAGAGGATGAGCTTTCCATGGTTAGAATAAACTTAAGACAATAAAATTATGTTGATACTGATATTGAAGCATACTTTGATAATAAATTGACTCAATCAACAAGTATCAATGACAACCGTTTTGTTCCATTTGAACAGTTTCCAGCTAACATTATTTACCTTTCTTCTTTTTCTTTTTACCTTTCTGTGAATCATCTATTTGCTCAACTTTCATTGCATGTCCTTGCTCCCTGATGTGCTCAAATAATTTAGTTCTTGACGGAAATACTCCTGAGCAGACATTACACTTGGCTTCAATGCCTTGAGTTTTTTTATTGTCTCTTTTTTTGCCTTCAGTTTTATTGGCAGCAGATGGAGCCAAAAGTTCCTCTTGTTTGGCTTCTACATCTTCATTGGCTTCTTTCTCAGCCTCACTCTCATTGCTTGATAACGTTTCTGATATTTTCCCAAGATGCTTTTTCTTTTTTGGCACTTGTTCCATTTTCATCTTATTCATTTTCATAGAGTCATTCAGCCTTGAATGCCCCAATTTTGCTTCCTTAAACCCTTCATTCAGAGTTGTAGCATTTTCTGGCTCATCTATATCTTGGGAATCTGAACTACCCATACGCTTTAGATTGTCCCTTTTCTCTTTTAACTTTTTCTTACTTGAAGCCTTGCGGGGCAGATTCAGTGAGTCTTGGGCTGATTTTCCTAGCCTTGCATTGATTCCTTTGGCCATGAAATTTGCCAAGTCATTCAAATCAATTGATTCTTCTGTGCTCCCAGTTGCGGGCACAATGTTTTTAACTTGACAAGTTTCTGGATCTTGAATATCACCATCACTGATGGTATCATCTAAATCAGGATCCTTTTCCTTAGATAATGATTGACTCCATTTATCAACACCCAGTGCTGTCTCTTCCCCTCTTGAGTGTCTTTTGACCTCCAAGTTGACATAATTTGATGGCAAAGAAACACTGTCAAGGTGATGGTAAGATCGCATAGCTCCACTTTGCTTCCCTTTATCACCATTCAACGGTTCTAGATTACCATTCTCACTCCTACCTTTGTCACTTTCAATGTCAACATAAACTTCATCATCAGAATCGACTTCCAAGGAGTCTTGACTACCACCTGTATCTTCAGTCAAACTTGCGTTAACATGTGTATTCACGGCTGTAAGCAAATGATTCTCCATTTCTTGCTTTATCAAATCAACATTCTCCTTGTGCTTTTTCGACTTCTCGTGATTAGTTAATGCCTTTTCTGATTTGAAACTTTTCTCGCAAGCAATGCAGTAAAATTTCTGAATGTCCTCTGCGTCATCTGAATCAGAAGCTGCCTCATATATGAAATGCGACTCAATTTCATGTAACTCTTTCTGCATGTTTGCAAATGACATCCAATCCTGTTCTTCATACTCCTCTAGCTTCCTCTGCTTTTCCTTAATTTGCTCAATCCTCTTTTTCTCTGATGCCTCTTTCAGTGCCTTCTCTCTCTCTTCAAGTTGCTTGATGTAAGCTCTCACACGTTTGTCCCTTTTCTTAACAAATGCAGCCAAAGCTCTGACTTCTTCATTTCTGTTTCGTCTCGCTGCATCCCTAAGTTTTTTATTTTCTTTCTCCATCAACCTTAAAGTAGGTCTATTTGCAGCTTGTCTAATATCATACTTTTCATGCCAGACATAGCTCTTCAATGTACAGAAGTTTTGCCAGTAGTTGTAAAAATCTTTAACTCCATCCGTATACAGTGTGTCTGCTGAGCCGAAATCTGGACAAAATGATACATGTTCTTCGTCCCTGTAGGGATCATCTTCTTCATAGATCTTCTTGAAAACCCAGCTATAAACTGCGTAAAATCCTTCAGGATTAGAGCCGTAACCTTTGTAAACCGATGGGTCAAAGTATTTCATCAAATCAAGCTCGTCATCAACAAAATCTTCACCTCCTCGTAAGATCGCCTCGCGGTGCTTGTCATAGAAAGCTCTCTCTTGAGGATCACTCAAAACTTCATACGCCTGTTGCACTTCGCGAAAAATTCTTGTGCTCTCTTCGATGCTGTCGGGATTTTTATCAGGGTGGTACTGCAGGGCTAGTTTCCTGTAGGCCCGTTTGAGATCGTCAGAGTCAGCGTCTCGTTGGACTCCCAGAACAGCGTAGTGGCAACGCATCTTCTCCTTCAGAAATGATAAGGAATCCTGTTCACTAAAAAATTATCAAACTTGTGAGGTTGGCTAGACAGCCGTGTCGTCTTTTAAACATTTCCCTTTTCGTGCCTTTTGGCCTAAGTTACAATACCTTCACACCATGCCTTGTTGTTTGAATGAGCCGTGGGTGGCTCTTGCGGGCTCCTCCAAAGAGGTTGGCCTGGAACTGCTGGTGTGAAAAGAACTTTCAGATACAGTGGGTTGTATGACACTTGTTATATCATATGCGTACATAAAAATATATGTATAAATACATCTTAAGATTTTGATGATTGCCAAGGCTAATTAATGCTACAGTTGACATCACAGGGCATTTACTAAAGTCATGCGAAGCTCCATTTCATGTTCCCTAAAAAATGACGATATGCATTTCTTGAATGCGCCACATTCCCTTTGAGTTAACTTAGAGTAAAATTTATTAACCGAGAAGGTTGAAGAGCAGAGAATGCCACAAATATTACGTAACACTAATGATAATCTTGTAGCGAGTTTCCAGGAACATTTTAAACAACCCATGCAAGTAAATGACGTCATTCAATAAATTTAGCCAAATGAGTCAATCAATGAATTGTCTTACTAGTGGTCGAACACATCCTATTGCTAACCGTGAATACCTCACTTTGAAATGCTTAACATATCAATGGTAAGTTTACTGACGATTCAGAAAGGACCCGTTTGGGAAGATCGAATCGTTAGAAGTAAGTCCCAAAATACGGATGTCAGAAAGGCAATAATATTGAATCATAACCTAAGCAGAGTGGTATATCCTGCGATGACGGAGTCTAAATTTGGATCGAGCTATAAAGCAATTCAGGTCGGCCTTCTAGATAGAACCACCATTGCAAGGTCCATCTACAAACCGTCAAAGGCTGTTGACCTTCTTGATAATTTATTGCAGATGTTCAACGTCGTCGAAAAAGACTATTTCGGATTATACTACCTGTCGGATAGGCAGAGAAAATGGCTGGATCTGAGAAAAAAAATATGGCCGCAAATCATGCATTTGGATCCTCCTTACCAAGTCCACTTCGGTATGCAGTATTATCCACAAGAGCCGAGCCACCTTCAAGAAGAGGTAACAATTTATCTAATGTTTCTGCAGCTGAGAAAAGATGTCATCGAAGACAGGTTGATCACGCATGACAAAGATCGAGCTGAAATGTGTTCATTGATACTTCAAGCTGAAGGGGCAGGTTAGAACACACGATGTATTATTATTATAGAAGCTGCAATGTATCCCAGGAAAGGTTAGTGGAGTATACCCCGACAGAAAACCAGGAGCTGGAATCCCGAAGGACGTTTGGCAAGATAATGCCACTCCGGTAACTCTTGCGACGCTGTTGGTGCCCAAGCAGCATCGACACTCGTCGTTCCCTTGGATCCATCGGCCGTGTGGAGAGGGGGGGTTACTGCCTCGGCAATAGCTTGTCCTCCATGCACCCTGTCCAGGCTAAGTAGTTCCACTGGAGAGGACACTCCAGAGCTACCCAACTTGTCTTGTTTCAAATGAATAGTAAACAAATTCGACTGTATCTCCTTGCCTGCTTAGTCTTTTCTTCCTTTTTTGGGACTTTGCTATAGGCCATGAAAGCCTCTTCCCAAGATAAAACGCTAAAAAAGATGATGCCGGAGCTTTAACAACCAAAATGATAGCATCAATACTTTCATTTATTTATTATCCAATTATTCAACAAGCCTTCAGCAAAAAACTGTCTCAATGAAAATAATATGCAATCTCCTCACAACTATATCACAGCTGATCTTTAAGACACCCAGGAGTAATGCAACTAAGGTTACCAAAAAACTCTCAAAATGGATAGAAATGTTTTCATTAAGAGGTGCTAGGGTATCGAATGGTCTTTCGGCTGAACACAAATAGGCATACTTTCTAAGCAGCTTACAGCAATGCATTTTGACTCAAATAGGATTTTGTCATGTGGAGCTTCCCTTGTTAAGTATAATTGTTTTAGATATTATCAGGATCCCAAATAAACGCAGATGTTTAATCGTGATTAGCTTAATCTAGATTTCTCATTTATCCTATTCTGTAAGTTTCATGGTTGAGGATTTCTTGAAAAAAGTCTTGCTATCATTATTGTTATCATTTATTTAAAATAATGATAACAATAATAATAGCAATGACTCCATAAAAACTATGAAAAATTTTTACATTGTCACAATAATAGTAAGGACATAAAGGAAACAGAAGATAGAAAAGAGAAAATTGAATTTATATGGACAAAAAGGGGACAGCGTATCATTTTAGGCCACGGGAGGCGACTTGATGAAAAGGCTTAACAATCCGGTGATAGCGTCAAAATGATAATGATAATTATGACGAAAATCTAACAGATCAACTACAGATGGCTTTTCACTGTAAAGTTACAATACACAGGCACAGTTTGCTGAAAAATCACTATGAAAACAAAAAAGTAATGTCTCTTAAACAAACTACGCTGCTCGGCTCCATTAATTAAAAATTTGCTTGAAAAAGATCAAGAAGTGTTGCAGTTTGAGCAGTTCCTTATTATCTCTGACAGGGAGGTAAATATTCTGGCCGCATAGTCATGAACAGTTCCACTACCCCTAGGTATTTCTAGCGACAAGGTTCCAATCGATCTCACTTCTCCTTTACTTCATCTTACACTGAGTTCCAAATAATCAAGTCACGTGTCCAAGTTTAAAGCAATGCCTACGAGTGGTTGGTTTAGCGGCTAGAGTACCTTCTTACTGTGGTTAAATTCTTGAACTCCCTATCTTAGTTGTGACTCTTCATGTACATCCTCTGTCTACCCACCCAGCAGCGGATGTGTATCTGGTACAAAGTTGAGGCAAACGCTGCAAAAAAGGAACCAACCCCACTGTCTCAATAGATGCTCCCGAACGCTTAATCCGATTATAGGACTCAACTTAATACTTGATTTACTTAATACATTACTGAAGAGCTCTGACCGGTCTTGCTATTTTGCAACGAACAGCTCTTTCCTTTTTTTCTAGTCTCCAGCAGTGACAGTTACTTAGTGAAGCACAGGTCATTTTTCGTGCACTTGCAACGCAGTTCTGCTGAATTCGAAGCAAGGATTTTAGAGGTACGTTGGATGTGTGATACAAACATTGATGAACAAGGTACAATCAGATTCGAACATAGATGAAAATCCAAGCTGCAGCTGTTGATGCCTTTGTCTTTATTAACCGAAAATCATTGTTTGGGGTGAAGCAGCATGATATTTTTATAAGATGTATGAATTTATGTTTCAAACTTGTTCTTTATCATTGCTATGTTGGAAGTGCTATAATAATTTTTCAGACTTGATTTTGATATTGGCATAAACTAAACATACAAATGCAAACCGCTCTGATGATGGGTAATTTGTATTCAGCTGGCCTGATTACACACATTTCTACTGACAAAAAGAAGCAGATAATAATAATCGTAATCATTCTTTTTAAACCATTCATAGACTAAATATTTCAAATGCAAAAACATACCTCTCCTATAGCAGGCAGTGTGTAATTGGCTGTTTCTACTTAACACTAATGACAATACAACGAAACGAAATACAATGTTTAATTAAGAGTTCAAAGGTCCATCAAAGCAGGGTCTGTCCAGTCTTTGTTTCGTCGATAATAAGCTGATAATAATAATCATAATCATAATAACAATAATAATAAAGTGAATCTTTGTACAGGAGTTACCACTTCAAAAAGTAATGCTGTTATCAACGCGTGTCCTGTTGTTATACGACTGCTTCTGATTGAGCAGATCAAATACGATAAGGAATGCTGGATTTAAGACAGACACTGTCTGAGGAATTAACATTTGCTTCCGAAAGGAAACGTCAAACGATGAGCGCAATTCAATCATGTATCATATGCGTCCGGGATCTCAAACTCAATTTACCTGGGGATCGCTGGAGGCAGAGTCTTGGCAGGGCTGGGCCGCATCAGATTTTCGGCAAGAAAAGCCCTGATAAAAACATCTATCTTCACTTTTATTCTAAGACGCGGGCCAAGAATTATCATCTTGCGGGCCGCAGTTGGTCCGCGGGCCGCTAGTTGAGGCCCCTGCTCTACACAAAGGAGTTAATCAAAGGACAGCGCGAATGCTAAGACACGTTACTACATGCGTCACACTTCTTCCATTTTAGTAAGTTATGATAGGTTAAGGCCCTATACAAAGCCCCGACAAAGGAAGGAAGAGAAAAGCTACAAGAAGAGAAAGATAGATAGAGAGAGAGAGAGAGAGAGAGAGACTCTGAGAGAGAGAGAGAGAGAGAGAGAGAGAGAGAGACAGAGAGACAGCGAGAGAGGTCTAGCTTATTGATTCTAAATGTGAAAGGATTTTGGAAAGGGAGAAGACAATATGTTTGAGACAGAAGAGGATTTTGGGGTAGAGTTCGTGGATTATGCAGTGAAATTTGGAAGCATAAAAAGAAGCTGATACAACTGAAAAGACAATAGAGATGTCAAGACCGACCTTTTGCTTCAATAGAAAATGCTGTGTTAAATGCCAATACGAAAACGGGAGTTGAGGTAAAATAGGTGCAAGGAATGGAGAGAACAAGATACTATTTCTTTTAGTGAGTTATGTTGGGGAAAGGCCATGGTGGCCTATACAATGCCTCAACAAAGGAAGAAATACTATGACATGGTGGTATCATAAAAATACTAATAAATACTCTCCTTCTTCCATACAATGCCGCTTAACTTTCGATTTGTATATTGCAGATGCTTTACAACCTTTCTAGCATGGACGGACTGACAGCGGAGGCGAGGATGATTCAAAAGAGCCTACCACTGGCGCAGTATGATGTGGAACCTTACCCGGTACGCTCAGATGCACAGCCCAGTATGAAAAACCTCTCTTTAGCGATAGCGCCTTTAGGTGTCATGATATACCAGGATAGATCAATCCACGAGATTTTCAAATGGGCTGAAATATGGAACTCAGGCTACGACGCGAAAACATTTTGGGTGCGAATATATCGTGATGGTGAAAACAGCCGTCAGAAATACACCTTGTCAACCAGCGGATTATGCAAAGTCGTGTGGAAAACCTTCCGACTTTACTTCAAATTCTACATCCATGAGCACAAAATCCCTCCAAAAGTTGCTTGGGGCAGAGTGGCACCGACAGTAAATCGGGCCGATTTCTTGCAAGATGTCGTAGAAACAAACCAAGTCAGATCGTATGTTAATCGTGGCTCCAACCAACAACACACCGAACAAAACATGCTTGTACCGACAACAGAGCTCTGAAGAAACTTCTAGAAAAACCATAGACTGAACAAAAATGTAACACCATGTACGTTAGCCTTCGCGGTAGCCTCAGAAGGGGGCATCTTAAATCTAACGATCTAAGAATAAGACCGTGGTAGTAAAGAGTCATGAAGTCAGAATTATCTGCGTACTTTCAACCGAAAGCATACATATTCACATAGACAGTCAAAGCTTTCTCATCGTATTTTACATAAGTTTGAGTGGAAAGGACACTCAATAACAGGGTACAGCTTTTAAAAAAGTCGCCCATTACACGAATTCGACTAAGTGTCCCAGAGCGTTCTAAAAAAGCAAACCGTTCCCCTTCCTTCTATGCGAAGTTGAATTTGCTCATTTAACTGTCGGGGACTATTTGAGAAACTATCGAACCGAATAACTCCAGGATCTGGCCGTATATATTCCCAATCCATCTTCAATTCGCTACGATTCATTGCTTCTTCACTTTCTTATGAACAAGCTCTCTGAAATCCGCCAAAACTTTATTTTCTCGCTTCGATCTTTCTTCTCGGTTGAACATTGCAAGTGCTCGCCTAGAATAAATACAGATTTCCACTATCACTACAGATAAGGAGAAACGATCTTTTAAAACAATCATTCTTAATCGTACCAGCCTGTGTAATACGATAAAGATAAGATATTAAGAAAGTGACTACATAGGGAAGCTTTGAAAACCATGCTACCACAACAACTGAGGTCACTGATTAGCTCTCTTATATCAATTGCAACGGGTTCAATTCAGAGCTTAATATCTTAATGGGATCTTCATTATATTCCTTCGTTGAGCCAACTGTTGAGCATGGATCTCCAAATGTGTCTATCATTCGCTCCAGTGGATCTTAAAGCAAAATTCTAGCATTGAAAAGGGAGTTGTTGACCTCGCAAAAGTTTAACAACGTCATAACCGATGCCATGTCTCAAAAATCGACTAAAAAGAGCCATTATGAAATCCCACCTTGCTATTTTTTACATGCACTCTCTAAACCTAGTACATCAGCAAGGTAAATGCAAAAATATACACACCATAGCTGAAATACATGCGAAATGGGCGTTAATAGCCCCCGTTCATCAAAATGCATCTAAAAATCCAACCATGACACTCACTTTTCATCAGCACTATAAACTTGGTTTTCTTTCCTGAGACGAACTGCTTCCATTCTCCTATGTCTACTCCCACTCATCACGTATCCTGCCTGCTCATACGAGTCTATTTCGTTACTGGTCAAGCCAATTTCACCACGACGCGGTATACGTTTCCCCATTTTTACATACTCAGCCATAGCATCGCCTTCACCTGGCAGTAAAGCGTGACCATAGCTAAAAAAGACAGAGATCGTTGTTTAGGTCATTACTATACAGAAGTAGACAAAGGATGATGAGAAACATGCTCGATGCATCTTATCATGAGCAGAAGGTCGCAGAAGACGAGTTTAGCGAATGGCGCCGAGTTTAGCGAATGGCGCCGAGTTTAGCGAATGGCGCCGAGTTTAGTGAGTTACATAGAGGCTTAGCGAGTGACGCCGAGTCTTGACGAATGATGCCGAGCTCTCTTGTCCTTAACATATCAAAGGGACCCGTACCAAGCTACCATTGGCCTCTTAAGAATACGATATAACAAAATATGATATCCACACTAAGTGGAAAATGACAGGTTGAACCAGGCGGAAAATTGGTCTTGTACTGTCATGTCCTGTCGTGTCATGTTACGTCATGTCGTGTGTTATGTCATGTCGTGTCGTGTCATGTAATTTCGTGTCGTTCAGAACGATCCAGCAATCAATTGGCATTGCAAGGCACGAGCTGAAGCATAAAACTGCCCAAAGACAACTTATTCGCATTATTTTGAGCAAATTCGCAGGATATTCTCGATGTATGACGAGAGAGAATATGATGCAAATATAGCCTTTTTGCAATTAGCAGACAACTTTCGATGACAATAAGATGGATTAGTTCGATCTAAGGCTGAATAGTACAAATAATAATAATAAAAATAATGATAAATGATATAGTTACTAATTGCCATGATCATCAAGCATTTTGGGTGTTAAACAGCATAAAATCTGGGCAAACTTATAAAAAAGTAAACCATTACATGAACCTTAAAGGCCACAAGTTTAATTTCAAACTTGAAATGAAGGATTCATTGAGAATTTTAAATCCTTATAGATCATTCTCTGGAATATGGTAAATGCATTTTTGTGCTGTTAATATTGGGAAAAGGGGGAAGATTCGTAATTAGACTGACCAGCTTTGAATAAATCTTATCAATCCATGTTAGCATGGAATACATACTCTTTAAGGCCAGGCTCCTGAACTTCGGCGATCACAACCGGCAAGGGACCTACTGCAACATTTGTAGACTCTATGATGTAAAATGCACCATTGCTAATTAGATTGCAAATAATGAAAAATTGATCCAAGATTGATTGAAGGTAAAATCTATTTGATAAGTTCAAAAAAACTGGAAAGTAACAAAAGTACACGTGCTTGGCATATTGCATTGGAAAGAGATTTGGTGGCAAAGAAAGAATGGAGCCTAATGAAAAGATAATCAAATAACAGCTAAAAAGCAAATCAGCAAGGAGGAGAATTGGAAACAACTAACACAGAACAAAAGTTGGAACCACAAACACAAAAACAACACCCAAAATGCAACAAAAATTAGAAAATTAATAACAAAGGCAAAGGAGGTGTCTGCTATGATAGGAAATTGATGTGCAGCAAGAAAAAGGAGGACAATACATTTCAGTTGCTTGGTACAAACCTGCTTTTTCAACCCAGTCATCCTCTTGGTCATCTTCATTTTCAGATTCTACAAAATAATTTTCAGATCAGCATTTTTCATTCAAAAACTCACATAAATAATGTATAAATATCAATTCTATAAAACTTAACAGAGAGGAATGGAATGATACGAGTAGGCCAAGAGCATGCTATCTCTTCTGAACCAATGACCAATATTCATCTTCCTTCTTACAAAAGTATCCAGGCAAGTTGACCTACAAAATTTTTACTCTTATTGGGAAGTCTCTACATGAATCATTGCCAATCAATAGTCCTTCAACATAGAGTAAGGCTAAGCCTACCATTTAGACCAGGACAGGAGATGACACCAATTTTGGATTAAAAAAAATTAACAAATAAGACACCTGAGGATTCTCCATCATTTTCTTCAAGGTCTTTTTCCTTTCTTCTACTTTTTTCTCTGATAAATTGGAAGTGAAACTAACTATAAGTCAAGCAATTCACAAAAATGCATATCTATACAATGGAAGGCAAGCAAGGCAACCAATTCAGTGGTTCTAAGCAGCATTTGTAGTAGAAGCACTTGGTCTATTGACATGAATTCTCATTTCACAAGGAAAAGAGTTTCTTCTTCTTCTTCTTTCAGCTTAGTCCCAATTAAGGGTCGCCACAGCAAGTCAAAGACAGCCATTTGTTTCTGTCTTTGTCATAAGGAAAATAGTTTATGTATTTTTTAGCGAGTTATGTTGAGGAAAGGCTGTGGTGGCCTAAACAATGCCTCAACAATGGAAAAAAAGGAGAAAGCGAATGACTAAGAGATCAGGTAAAGTTTATTGATCTTAGATTCAAAAGATGGCAAGTTGTAAGATTCAGGAAAGCAAGAGGAAGGCAAGACGTTCCATAAGTTGCATGTTCTAGGAATCAATGATGATTTGTGGGATAGAGTTCGTGGAGTAGGCAGTGAAACTTGGAAAGGATATGAGTGAGTAGAGTTTCTGGTGGTTCTGACACGCCTCAGAGGAACAGGGATAATATCCATATAATATAAAATATAATATTCTGAGAGCAATGCCCGTGAAAGTATCTGTAAACGATGGAAAGATCTCCAATTAACCGGCATTGAAAATTCTATCTTGTATAAAACAGTATTGTTATTGCCATCACCTTCATCCTTATCAAAGTTTATATGCTGGTATGTAGTTATATAGCTAAAGGAGAGTAACTGAACAGCTTAGTTATGTCACACTATTTTTGCGATTCTTTTAAAAATACTTGAATGAAAGTTTCCACATATAGGGACATCCATATTGCATAGTGTTTGAGTAGCCTTGATACCCATAAAAATTACAAGTAATGAATGAAACCACGAAAGCTCCAGCCTAATTTGAACTGAAATTCAAAATGGAATAATGCTTACTCTTTTCGCTTCTTCTTCTTTTTCTTCTTTTTCTTCTTTTCTTTCTTGTGCTTCCTCTTTTTATCCCTTGATGCATCTTGGTATTTACTTGATTTTTCTAAAAATTTTGCAACTTAGTCAATAGTTAATAGTTAATAATGTACAAAATCACTAAAATCATCTAATGCATTCACAGACAGCGCTTCAATAATTTCCTAAAGGTTGAAATACACGATCAGTTAATGTAAGTATTTTGACTGAAGGTTTTCAGTTTTTCCAAACCTGACGTCCAACATAGACGATCAGTTTTTGACTGGCAGTCTAAACTTATCAAACCAGCTTTGATGAATTGGCAACAGGACTTCACAGCTGGGGCTGGTGGGGAGCAATAGAGTCTGCAATGATGAATGCAAATCTCATCAGTCAAAACCTGTTCTGACAATCACTAATTGCATCAGTTTTCGTGAAATACACGGTCAGTTTTTGACTGAAAACTGGCAAATGTCAGTTAGATATTGATCGTGCATTTCAGCCTTTATGAGTAACACAGGCTGTTTTAGCACTCTTTCACAATAGGTCTCACGGCAGCCCTGAGGAGGAAAATCATTGAACAACCTACCCTTTCAAATGCATTATGAGTATTTTGATAACTGCTAACACGAGTGAAAAAAGAAAAAAGTAACAAACTGATTAACAGACAACAGAAAAATAAACCAATAAATGAACATGTTACTTACCTTTAATATTTTTCTGTTTTTCATCATTTTCCGATGAATCTTCATGGTCAGACCTAGTTCAACAAAAAATGACAAAAAACCTCGTATTATTAATCAGAGCAGCATTTTGGAAGATGCCATCTGTCTTGATTTTACAAAAAGTATTTTTGAGAGTGAACACAATAAAAATTGTCATTACACTAGTGGATATACATCCTAAGGTCTCAGTTAGCGTCTCGTTTTGTTTGGCCTGATCACTTGTGGTCATGTTGAGGTCAGATATAGAAAACTAGTTTTTTTCATCGAGGTCATATTGCCTGTATGAATAAGCAGAGGGTGAAGAAGAGGGTGATTGAATGAAAAATGTAAAGGATACAAAAGGCATCTTAAAATCATTTGCTTTGAAAGAATGAGTCCATGCATCTATCAAACAGTATCAAGGCAACTTGAATGTGGAAATTCTAATCGTAATCTTCACTGATATCTATGGGGACAATGGAGAACCTCCATGCTGATGTCCCCGGATATCGACCGCCAAAAGTGATCTTGACTCATTTTTGTCGGCTCGTAACCGATTCTGCAACAACTTTCCCTCAAAGTACATTTGAGGGAAAAACTCGATGAAAAAAACTAATTTTCTACATCACAATACAAAGCCCCAACAATGGAAGAAAGAAGACAGTGAAAGGCTAAGAGGTGCGGAAGATCAGATCAAGTTAACTGATCTTAGATTTGAAGGAGGGCAAGTTGTGGAATTCAGGAAAGGAAGAAGAAGACAAGTGACGTGCTATGGGCTGTCTTCAAAACTACACTGATGTTGCCTGTGATTGCAGAGGGCTATCATGGATAAGAAACTTGTATCACTCGAAGTGCAAAGAAAATCAGGTGACTAAATACTACATGCAGGAGTTTTAAATTTGCTCTTAAAAAATAGAACCAAGTGATAAAAAGGAAGATTGAAGACAAATTGAAGATTTACTCTAGCTTCAGAGATGAAAGGCAAACCTGGATTCGGGCTTTCTAGGTGATAATCCCCAAACCTCTCTCACACCTCTTTCACCAATGAGATCTCTTTCAGCCCTCCACCTAAATAGAATAAATTTAACTCAACATTTGCAAATAGAGAGGAACATCTTATGACAAAAATGAGGAAAAGTAAGGCTAATGTATTTAACTCTGATAATCGGGTTCAGTATGAGACATGTACATCAACAATAGCACAAAGAAAGCACAAATTTAGCTGCCAGTTGTAACAATTTTATAAGCTTTCTGCTTAAGAAGAGAAGAAGTCTAACGTACCTTTCAAGTATTATTTCAGGAGATTCTTCCCTGAAGCCCCTGTTTGGAAGGATAATCAAATTTCAAACCATCAAAATTGATTTCTCTTAATCAAATTCACCTTACAGAACAACTCGTATTTAGAAAATATACATACACAGAATTAGAAACGGTTCGACTCTCACAAGACATGAAATTTCCATCGAGTGGAAATATCAACAAGAGAAAGAACCAGGATGGACTATCCATGTTCAGGTATTGCTCTGATCTCTTGCTACTACCTTACAAAATAAAATTGCTTTTCGACGCAACTACTATGAAATCTTATAAAATTTAAATGTATTCTTCTTGACTTTTAATCATTCGGTTGCTTATGATCTTATCAGGCAGAGCATGGAAAACAATCTCGTAAGCAGTAAATACAAAGTACAACAGCCTTCCAGATGAGTCTCTCGTCGTACCTTCGACTGCGTCTCTCATGATTATGATAGCCTTCAAACCTTCCGTCTCTTCCTTTATCAAAGGTTCTCGGTCTCTTAAATGTACTGTCTCTTTCATCTGGTGAAAGCGATCTTGAATCGCTTCGACCTCTTCTGCTTCGAGTCATTCCGTCTACTGGTTGATCAACATGCTGCTATGGGCCTCACCGTACGTTGTAGTGCTGTAGGCACAAATTGACAATTATGGACTAAATTTCGAAAATCGTAGTATCTTATATCCTGAATTCTTTTAGTAATAAATGATTGTAGCAAGCTTTCAGTCATCTAATTCGCATGCGAATAGGTTTCTCAGCCTTGCGTTTCTAGCATAGGCCTAAATCTGACCATCACTGACAGTCGCAAACGAGGCTGCTGCAATACGGCTTACTTTCTTCAAGAAACAATCATTTGTCTTCTTTAAATTCGCCTACTTCCTTGCAACTACAGACATTCATGGCCATATAAAAGAGGTTGCTGAGTGTCATAGTGTAAATATTGAAGAACAAATATTGGCTTGAAATATAGCTTCAATGCCAGCAAAAAGGCCCTGACTATGCTCTGCAAAAGAGTTGCAGTTGAGCAAAGAACGTTCCCTGTCTTCAAAAACATCAGAAAAGCGTCTATTGCGTTTCTAAAATTATGTCCTTGACGCCACTTGCATGCCCATTGGAGGCAACATACTTCTTCTTGAACCTTAGCCACGAGGCCATGGGCGCATCCAGTTATGCACAAACCTCCGCCATTGCTCTCTGTGCATAATGAGTGTGTCAGGCAAATAAGCTTGAAAAAGACCCAGGTCATGGGCCAGGATATCAGCAGTGCCACGAACGTATCCATTGGCGACCCCGCCCTTGATGTGGTTAACAAGTTCACATACCTCGGGCCCATCATCTCCGGCAACCTCTCCCTTGCTGCAGAGCTGAACTGCAGGATCGGCAAGGCAGCGACAGCAATGGCCCGCCTAACAAAGCGAGAGTGGGATAACAAAATGCTTTCCACCGACATAAAGATGAGAGTCTACCAGGCTTGAGTGCTGAGCACTCTCCTCTACGGCAGTGAAGCGTGGACCCTCTACTCCCGATAGGAACATAGGCTGAATGCTTTCCACCTGCACTGCCTTCGAAGGCTGCTCGGCATCACATGGCAGGCAGCCACCAACAACGACCTTTTAGCCAAGGCAAGGGTGCCCAGGATATACGCCATCCTGACCAAGAGACGCCTGCGCTGGCTGGGCCACGTCATTCGTATGACAGACGGCCGCATTCCCAAAGACATGCTTTTGGGGGAACTGGCGACTGGCTCAAGGCCAACTGGACGCCCAGCTCTCCGCAACAAGGGTGTGTGCAAGGGTGACCTGAAAGCAAGTGGATTCGACCCCTCCGACCTGGAGACGGCTGCCTGCCACAGGCGATGCAGTTCCCGCATCGGCCTATACAGCCACACCCAGCGCTGCAGTTCTGTACAGTGAATACCTTTTGGGCACAGACAGCCATGATCTTTCGAAATCGACGGAGCCAGAACAGCAGTACACTTATCTTGAAATACTCAATAGAGGTTAAGTTGTGGCCGATTCAGAAATTCCCAGCTTTTTGCCAGCCTGTGCACATCCAGCCACAGCAGAGCGAGCGCAGAACCCGAATGCAATGGGGTTCATTAATAATGACGTCACACCCCCTTTAGCAAAGGTGGTTCTGGCTCTAAACATAATTTCATCTCACTGGGTACAGCAGAAATGGCCGCAGTCACGATAACAGCTCTTCTATCTTTCTTTCACGATGACCTGAAACCAGCCACAAGGAGCGAAAATCACTACAAATCAGATTACATCCAAGCGTTTCCGTAGCCTGATGGTGTTGTCGAGTATTGCTCTCTGCTACCCAATCACTTGGTTGTTTGCTTTGTCTCGTGCAAATTGGAATAAATCGGCCGTATTTCCATGCAGCTGTTGTAGTACTTTTACACTTGAATGAATAAGAGTTCAATCCTTTTGTCAAGCACTCTTTGTTGCCCCGAGTCCATACAGCCAATTTTTGAGTGCAGAGAACTCATGTAGGAAAATTCGCTGATGGAGCTCTAGTTGAACGGCTGAAAACTATTGGTTCACTTAAATTTCGAATTGTGTGACCAGAAGAAACAGAATTTGGCGCCATTAATACTCTCGCTTAAAACGAGCGTAGACGATGAAGACAGGCAACTTCCAGAAAAATGTCTTCAATGCTAGCTGAAATGTTTGTTTAGCAGGGAGAGACAAGAAAATGAAGCGTACTGTTAGCCATCAAAGGTTGGCTTCATAAAATGGTTCGGATAAGAAATATCTGTGGTAACTATAGAAAGCCCTGAGAACGAAGTTAAAACTCTTATCTACTAAACTTTTACACTTGATTGATTCAAAGAGAACGGCTTTTTTAGCGTAGCAAAGTACAGCCGTAGATTTTTAGCCAGCGGCGTGCAGCGATTGGCTTTGACATCTCTGCTATCAACGACTTAAACTAATTTTTGAATTGGCATTAACTTGTCTGGACGACTTAGATAAATCGTTGGGCATTTTTTAAACTTTGCGTAACGATTTCGACACAGCAAATTCCAAACAACGACATGGATGGATACAACTTCAGACGCTCAGTATTGCAAGATTTGCCACATGTTACAGATTTATCTCGTGGCATTTATGACGGTGTGGATCACACTCCATTCTTCTTCTGCGAGTGGCTTCAAGATCCCCTTTGGCACGTATTCATAGCTGAAAATGAAAACAGCAACGTGATTGGTTTTCTTGCTTTGCATGTTGTCGATGGTGGTCATTCCGTTGTCGAGCGAAGCGCCCGAATTCACACAGATCATCGTGGAAGAGGTGTCATCAAGCACCTTCTTAACTTTGCCTTGTCAGTTGTCAAGCAAAACCACCCAAACTTGGAAGTGCAAATTTCCAGTCAAGGGATAAGACCAGTGCCTACAGGTTATGAAGTTAAGCGTCAAATTTCGTTTGTTGGCATGCGTATTTCAGTTGACGCGATGAAGCAATTCATGTTGAGGGATGCGTCTCGTCCAAAGAAGCTCCACCCATCTCTAATCCCTTTCAAATATCTCCTAGAGAACTATAGCCAGATGGGACACCTTCATAAACTTGTCCCAAATGATCTGCTCACCATTGAAAATGAGGTTTATCACATCAGCAGCACTGCAAACAGAAATTTACTAGCTGCAAGACCAAAGCTACTTGTCATTCACTGCTTGGACGAAGACGAATCTGTCGCAGGTGAGCGCTGGGCCCCAAACGACAATGAAAGAGGGACGATACAGACTGATCATCCCAGAAGAAAATCTGACACTAACCCATCTAGCATCGGAGGAATATCTGCTAACACATCTCACATCAATGATGTTGTCAACACAGACAAAAGCCATGTAAAATTGGTCGATTTGTCAGGTATCAGCAAAGGCTTTGCTCTTCTGAATCTTGAGAAGAAGTTGAACAACCTAGGATACAATCAATTTACGGTGGATCTTTATGGGCCAAATGTGGCACGGTTGGAAGAATCAATCACAGCTGCAATAAAGCTTGCCTGGAAAGAGGCAGATTACAAATGCTTTTGTATTTCGTTGCAGTGTGAGTTGCAACTTGGAGCAGAGGTTATTAAGCAGATTGAAGGAGTCAAGGGCATTGAAGTGCTTTATCAAGAGAATATGCAATGTCTTGAAAAGCAATTAGTGAAAAATTTAGAAAATAGCTTTCAATGATTGATGAAGAGCTCTGTAGCCTACCAGGAAGAAATTTCTGCAGATTTTTGTAGAGTTTAAGACTTTAAGACGAAAGGTCTTAGTCTAAAACAGAATAGTATGAAAAGCATTGGATAATTCAGTTGATATTATCACTCATTTCTCCTAATATAAGTGTTTATTTCAACACTCACCACCATTGTCCTTGTAAGTACTGCCTACTTGAGCTTAATACCTTGAGCAATTTTTCCCCTTGACAATTTTAGCCTTTTGTAAACCTTGTCTGTTTATGAAACTCCCTGACCATTGTCTGAAGAAGATGTAGCCAAATATTGTTGCAAACTACTGAAGCAACTTTCCTGATCTTAGGATTGTGTTGCCTGCACAATAAACCCCTTTTCTTCTTTCCTTGAGTTCCCTAAAAATTGCATTGCTCCATTGAAGGGTAGGAACTGCCAGTTAAGGATAGGTGATCTTCAAAAAATAACCAGTGACACAAAAAATGATTGAAACCATATACAAAATCCACTACAATGGGCCAAATAGCCTTGTCTGCACATGGAAAATTTTAAAAATTATTGTCTCATGGACAAATAGGATTGTCTTATCTCCATTTTGCATTCCACGATTCCACAACTTCTACCAGTGAATGCCACATAAGTCTTTTCACTTCAACTAGTGGTCCATGGCTGGAACATTCCGGAAGACTACTGAGCCACAAAATGTAGAGATCTCTATATTTAGGGAATACTCTGCGACCAAGCGTTGCTTTTTGCGCGCCTTATCAAATAGATGCCATCATGGAAGGGTGCTTAAGTACCCCTGAAAACTTTGGAGCACAGCCTTTTTAATTTCCTCTATTTGAACTTCATTTTAACTATCAAATATCTTTGAAGTAGAGAGCTAGAATGCTTGCTTTGTATGGGGTAGGTCGGGGTTTGATACCTGGTCCAGTCATACCAACAACTTCGAAAATGGTATGTGCTATTTCCCTGCTTAGCATTCAGCACTTTGGGAAAGAGTATGGGAATGAAAGACACAGCGCTACCAGACAGCCAGCCCTCAACTGTAGCATTCACTTAACTTGCACAGCTGTGTGGCCCAAAGGCTAACGAAACGGAGATGGGTGCCACCCTATTCACCAAGAATGGTGAGGGAAGGAACTTTGACTTGACTTTTTTTTGAGAGAGAGAGAGAGAGAGAGAGAGAGAGAGAGAGAGAGAGAGAGAGAGAGAGAGAGAGAGAGAGAGAGAGAGAGAGAGAGAGAGAGAGAGAGAGAGAGAGAGAGAGAGAGAGAGAGAGAGAGAGAGAGAGAGAGAGAGAGAGAGAGAGAGAGAGAGAGAGAGAGAGAGAGAGAGAGAGAGAGAGAGAGAGAGAGAGAGAGAGAGAGAGAGAGAGGGAGAGAGAGAGAGAGACCTGAGAGAGAGAGAGACCTGAGAGAGAGAGAGACCTGAGAGAGAGAGAGACCTGAGAGAGAGAGAGACACAGAGAGAGAGAGAGAGAGAGAGAGAGAGAGAGAGAGAGAGAGAGAGAGAGAGAGAGAGAGAGAGAGAGAGAGAGAGAGAGAGAGAGAGAGAGAGAGAGAGGGATTAGAATTTCAACTGGCAATAGCTTGAACAGAGGCGGCAAAGGCAATCAGGCAAGCATTGGCTGAAATGAATCAAACAATAATATGCAAGGAACAAATGGGAAGGGTCCCTCAATTCACAAGGTTTATCTGTCTACAAATAGATACATGGTACCAACAGGACTGAATACAGTCATTTGGATCCTTTGAAACCAGAACATCTTATGTCAAATTTTGCATCATCTTTTCTGCAGCAATTCACCATTTCGTTAATGACATTTCTACATTTGGACTCTTGGTAGCCATGTTCTGTTAAAGACAATATGCCTTTGCTGTAAAATTTATCTTGCATTACGACAAAGTAATGGACAGACTATACAAGGATGGGCTGTAAAGAGCCTTGAGACAAGACAGTGACCCAAGAGAAGATCACTTTGTCATAAAAATGACAAAGTCTTTGGGACTGGCTAAGGAAGTCTTCGCAAAAAGGAGAATAAAAGTTATGAAAAATGAAATAATAAAATTTCTCAGCTACCTTTTAAACAAGTTTGAATGGCACACGCTTCTTTTTTACAATAGTTTTCTCTCTGTTTAGGGTGTGGCATGTGCTCCTATCCACCCTTGAGTGAGCATGCAGTAATTTTTCCTTCGGGTTGGCCGCTTCCAAAGGTGGTACAAAAGGAAGATAAATTTTCTTGAATTTCCTTCTACATCAGGGCTCCAAGATGGTTACCAGTTTGCCTGTTGGTTTAATGCATATTTGAATTTGGTATTTGTAAAAGTTATTCAAATCATACTACTACAAACAAAGGATTCCAAAGAATACACACTGGCAGAAAGAATCAATGAGCCACCCTGACAATCAGCACACCAGAAAAAGACTGCTCGAATAAATTGCTGACTGTTTTGCTGCCTCAATTGAAAATTTCTTATAACCCAGGACTATTATATCTTGCAATTAGAATTTTCAATGGCATGTTTGAGAGTTGGTATAATCGTAAATTCACATTAATATCCCTTTGAACCTCCTTTAGCCTTTGGAAGCTGCTTCAATTTTCCTAGGCATGCTCTCAATCAATTCTCTGACTCTGTCTTCTCCAAAAATGTATAAATCTATCAATGACCAAGCAACATTTGCTTTCACCTCTGAACGTGACATTTTGTCACTCAAAGTCCCTGTGATCCAAAGCGCATTAAATTCTTCTTTGCATTACAGCTATTGAAACCAGAGTCTTCTAGGTTTTGCATGACTTCAAACCAAACTCCACCAGTCCTCTAATCACTGTTCTGGGACTTAGGTCCACCCCTGCTCTAAGCTTTTTGCATCTTGTTGTAGAAGATTTTATTCGATCCTTTAAAACTGCCCTTACAATCTTCTTATCTTGCCGTAAATCAGTCTCTCTTTTTCTCCCCTGTCCCGCTGTCTTTAACAGAGTCAGTTTCATTATATTTTCCATTTGTTTCTGTACAGTGATTTTTCAAGCTTTCAGCTTTATGGCAATTTTAGTCATTGCATAATATTGATGAGGGTTGTAGTCTTATTCAGCTAAAACTACAACCCTCATCCTAATTTCATTGCTACGTATAGGACACTTTACCGTCCCTAAAAAACGAAGCAAGTCGCTAGTGAAGCTCTACATGTTTTGAAACAAACTGCAATCAGTGAAAAATAACTTATTATTGAATAGATCAAGAAATAAAAAGAAGGAAGTAAATTGATGAAAATTTTACCTTCCTTTGAGTAAAAATCAGGCAAAATCTTTTAAAATATCACAAGATCTCAGAAAATAGCAAAATATATTGAAATCAGCTTCGATCAACCTTGGAAATTGAAATCGAGGCAATACATGAGTAGTACTTCACGTAACCAAAGATACACGGCCTAGATGCCACAAGTGCTAGGTTGGTCGAAGAAAATAATTGTAGAAAAATAAAAGAGTGCGTAGAATGAAGATTTTTCATTGAACCTATTCGCTAAATAGTATTCGATCTATCTATCTTTCTATCTATCTATCTATCTATCTATCTATCTATCTATCTATCTATCTATCTATCTATCTATCTATCTATCTATCTATCTATCTATGCCTATCTATCTATAAATTTACTGCACATCAACCTAAAATTAGGTTATTACGCACAATTGTCCGGACCCCAGCGCTCTAAAATCCTTCGTTGCGTGCCTGGAAGGTGAAGTGAATGTACCTCATCAAGTGTCGAACTCACCACGCAGGGAGGGTGCATTCCATTCCCACACTTCGGCTTCTTTTGAAAATAATCATCCCAAGGTTACTTCATGAGCTTGAAATCAACAAATTTTGTTTCCAAGCTCATGAGTTTGTAATACCGCTATTCGCACTGCATCTTTTTCTTCTTGCGCTTCGTTTGCATATTTTCTTCCGCGTCAATCATTTGCTTACTCATATTTGTTTGTGCACTATTTTGCATTAAGCAGCACCATTTACATATTTATCACTAGCCAATGTTACGCTTACAGGAAGCACTCTCACGCAAGCACCCCACACCCCCTATTTACGCATTTATTGTAGACATGCCGTATCTTATGTGACTCAACTTAATATATACGCATCGTACGTCTATTCCTATTCATATCTTAACGTGATTTCCGTCGTAGTAGACATTACAGGTTATAATTACCAACGTATAATTAGAAAGAGGAACTTGTAGAACATATATATATACACCACTTTAGAGAAAGCCATAGAGTTGGTGAGTTAGTTGGTATGGCAAGCACGAACACTTCGCTCTTGTGAAAGGCTTAGTGGTTCAACGATATGCATTTGAGAAAACTGTATCTGTAATTATTCTTTATGTAATCCTGGATTTTTTCTAAATAATCGAAAGATTTACAAGTTAACGTGAGTTAACACGAGATAAATTTCGTGAGATAATTTTTTCGCGCCGTTTCCACAATGAGTTGATTTTTAACCCACCTCCGACTGAAAAATTATCTCATATCATCATCTCATGTTCGCTCATAGTGGAAACAATGCTTAAAAGGGATACAACGCATTTTACTCAGCTATGCACCACATTATCAGATCATTCGTTACTTTATAGACCATTGCTGCCCTTATAGCAACCTCAGATTTTTCACCCACATATTTGTCTGTCTATGCCACCATTGCTACTTTGCTTAACTGTTCATTTCGAAACACTAATTCCTACGCTATTTCCTACCATATTTCCCATCAACGCTTATACGAAACGAGGTGAATCCTATATCGCGTGTATGGAGCCTGGGAGGCTTGCAATTTGCTTCCTGACGACTTGTGGCATCGAATAAACATTTGCTTGCGGAAAGTCTCACCGGCAAGGTTAATAAATGACAGCCAGTAATTATCAACCATGCTATTAAATGATATGTGCTCAGGGCACAGCACTGTTGATGACAAGTAGCCTTTGGCAGAAGATTATTGAAGCATGACAGGTTACGTCAGATGCTAATCCTGTTTTCTTAAATTGTCCAATAGCGCCGTGCCCGGGACAATAGATGAAAAGGTGGCAAAGGGGAGGTTGCACTTCTCTTGTCGCTTTCGCAGTTGTTTGATATGGACTGGGGTATGCCTCCGCCACTGATGCGAATAAGTAGACCACGAAACGGAGACGAAGGTAGGCCAAACGAAGCAATTCATTTCAAATGCAGTCACTGACCTTGAGATCATTAAGTTAAGCTGGCATTAGCACCCATACTCTCCATGTTATTGTGCGATGTGATGAATCATGATATGATGTGATCGATTTCTTTTAAGTTGGCATCTCAGCAGAATAGCCCACGAATGCTGATGAAGACCAACATTTATTGCACTAGAAAGGGGGATAACCAAGCGACTTCTAGCGATAAAGGATGAGACTATAATTCACATCAATGCTTGCTAAGTAATGTCTTTGTATTGCCACGTGAATTTTCTTCCGAACAGACTCCAGAGCATTTTTCCTCTTACCTTCCCCTCGAGGATAATATGAACTAAATTGCAGAACTTCCATGGAATAGCATCAGAAATGCTTGTCCTCAACCTAACCCTTGCCAATAGCAATATTGCTTATTCAGCATGACTAGGACAGCCGTCAGCGCATCCTCTGGATAAACGCAGGCATGGTGTGTTACGAGAGATGCACAGTGTGGCACTTCACTCGATGACATATTTCATCATTTTTTGACTATGCTCACTTCCTATTGACACGTTCACCATCTGCACGATCCCAAATAAAAGCGCCATGTTATTAAACCGCCATAGTTTATGCCAATAACATGGATTCTTTTTGTGACATTTCTTATTCACGAGAACTGTAAACATACAATAGTGAATCTCACAAAGTTTGCTTAGTTTTCCAATGCTTCTCAGGTTAACATGGCTATAAACATAAAAGAACAACAACAAAATGTTAATGTTTTTATGAGGTCCATCGAAAAGCCGTCGCATCCGGTTCAGAGTATTCATTGTTCTTGGGTCAGAAAAACTATAAGTAAATAATTTTGATATGTATAAAGTAACCGAAATGATAAAAATCTCTCCAATGATAGGTAGTTTGTATCCGGCTCTCCTAAATACAGGTGCCTCTAAAAAAGTAAAATTGCGGAGAAAAGTGTAATATTTGAACAGGAAGATCTGGATGACGGAAGAAAACTGTTAGTGCGATGGAAGGAATGTCCGGGCTACTGCAAGGTTTGCTACGGGTGTAGAATGTGTAACAATGAGTGTATAAGTTAATTTGGCAATTATGTAGTTGACGTGCCCTTGGTTGATAGCTGGAATGCTATGCATGATTGAACGGATTGCAGGACTGTCAAAAGATTCCAAAAGGACCAACGGGCAAGTTAAGAAATTAACGCGATGTTAGTAGCGTTCTATGCAAACTTCTACGGGCATTACCATTCAGACTAGTTTCAAAACGAACGCTCAGTTCAACAGCACCAATAGTGTTGCTAGGAGTGAAAATGACCATGACAGGAAGCAAGTCATCACCAGTGATAAGAGAAGGGGAACGATATTTCGGGAGATCGACGTGAAAAGGGCAATGATATTTCGAACTTTGAAACAATAAGAATAGTAGCAATGATGAAAATGATGATAATGATTTTTCCTGGATGTGGCATGTCCGTTTGATACGGGAGTAGTAAAAAGGGGAAAAGAAAAGATTAGATTTTATACCAACGTGAAATACGAAATGCTCAAAAGCTGGAAACAAGAAGTTAAGAAAGTTGTCATTCTGCCTATTGTCATAAAGGCTTTGGGTACAGTTACAGGGAATGTAAAAAAGAATCTTGATAAGTCAAGAATAGATCAGAGTGTTTATATATTACAGAAAACTTGTTTGCTTGGAACGGCTTGCATACTTTGAAAGGTCCTTAATATCCAATACATTGAAGGAAAAAAGGATAAAGAAGGCAGAAAAGATAAGATTTAATTCATATGGACAAAAAGAAGACAGTGTGTCATCTTAGGCCTCAGGAGGTAGCTTGATGAAAAGACTGAAAAATCAGGTGATAGCATCGAATGTCGCGTGGAAGTTATGATAATAAGAATTATAATGATAATTTATTTGTTTCAGGTTGGCTCTGTCTAACTTATTTTGGCATTTGTTAACCCTTAGAGCAGGGGTCTCAAACTAGCGGCCCGCAGGATGATAATTTTTGGCCCGCGTCTTAAAATAAAAATGAAGATATTTGAGAGCATTGGGATGTTTTTATCAGAGCCTTTCTTGCGGAAAACCTGATGCGGCCCAGCTTCACCTAGACTCTGCCTCCAGCGGCCCCCAGGTAAATTGAGAGTATGAGATCCCTGCTTTAGATAGTGGACAACTGCGTGCATTCATCAAAATCAACTTTTGTAGTTTCTAGGAACAGTGTAAATGCTAAAGAGAGCCCTTTCTATCAAAACAGTGTGTTGAAATTCTCACAACCTGTTTGCTATAACGCCTTGATCTCGGGTACGCTCTCAACGGACACTACAAGACAATGATGCTAAAGGAAGAAGGACACGAGGACAGGTGTGAAGATATAGCTTAGTGGCAAGATTCTTGCGCATTGATCCTATGGTCATTGGTTCGAATCCACCCTCAGCTAAACTTTCACTTAGAGCGAGACGAGTCTCCAGCTCGGAATCACGATGCGTGGGCACATTGAGAGGAAGGACCTAGACATTGCTCGATAAGCAAAACGCTTCTCAGTGTCCATCAACAACATATTTAAAAACATGATGATGATATTGATAATATTGTTGTTTGTTCCAGCAATGAGATCTCAGTCATATTCATTGTCACATAATTAACCTGGGATGATAGCATAACGTGAGCAATCCCACGACGAAACACCGAAAACAGCAAGGTGCAAACCAGGCTGTGCCTTGTGGGACGACTTCCCCTGGGAGCACACAGGATAAACAGATGCCAAATTATTGCGTAAACGATAAATCAGTGCCACTTGCTTTGTATGCCAGATGGGCAGGCAACGGAAATCATTTTACTCCTGTATAAAAGAGAGGAATTCGACTTCAATGATGAAACATCCGTAAATATTGACAGAACTCTATAGCATGATATAAATCTACGTAAACACCTGGATAATTACGCAATTTAAGTAGCATAAACAATCCTGGAATCAGCACCTTGGATGAAAGGTTGAAGCATCGTAGAGCAGAGAGGACAATCCGAGGAATGAATATTATTAGACTGTGGCATTAAAACATATAGAGCATTCAGACAGGGGACAATGCAGAAACCTCAACGTTGGTGTTCTTGGATATCGACCGCCAAAAGTGATCTCTGCTCATTTTTGTCGGCTCGTGACCGATTCTGCAACCACTTTTCCTCAAACCACATTCAAGGGAAAGACTCGATGAAGATCTAGAGCATTATAAGTAACGGCCAGCTGTACAGATTTTTCGACATATAAGGACAATCTAGCTTTTTGCATCGGGGTAACTTTCCATTGTAAAAACTAAATTTTGTCTTATACAATGCCACAGTAAAAGTATAGGTGCCAATCACAAGTAGAATATGTCATGAGGAAGTGTAGCTGGGAAATTTTCGTAGATGTGAGTGGAAAATAGACGAAATTGCAGCGGAATTGTCTCGAAGGAAATGGAGTGAGACCAAAAATAAGTAAAGAACTTGGTAGAGATGTCACACTACACGTTGACGTTTGTCTGATATAATAACGCTATTTTTATCCTGTTAAATATCGGTATATTAAATTCAGAAGAATGCTTCGTTTTAATCTAATTCTTATCCATTTCAATGAATGGAATTTTTACGATCCTGCTGCAATATCCCACGAGTCGATTCTTCCTGTTGCAGGGAAAGGTATTTTTGGATGCATATCTTCTGATACGAACGCTATTAAGACACTTCTGATTTATGCGTAGGAGATTGGCAGGACCTCCTTATTTTTCAGTAAATTATGTTGGGGAAACGTCATGGTGTCCTGTATCATGCCCCAATAAGGGAAGGAAATCAAGGCAAAGAGGAGAAGGATAAGATCAAGTTTTTTCAAATTTTCGATTTGAAGAGGGCGACTTGTAGCATTCGGGAAGGACATAGACAAGACACTCCACAGATTGCAAGCTCTTAGGAGGAAAGATAATTTTCGGATAGAGTTCGCAGATTAGGTAGTGGAATCTCGGGAAGGCGTTAGTGGATCGAGCTGTTGGTGGTCCTGGCTCGCTTAAGAGGAGAAGGAATAATATCCCTGATTTCCGGAGTAACATTTCCGTGGAAGTGCCTCTAAATGATTGGAAGACCTGCAACTAAACGACGATGAGAATGAGGTTGGAGAGGCTTGGTGAAGTGGAAATACTTGATGAGACAAATGATGCTGGACGGGACAGGGATGCCAAGTTGTGTCGAAGTAGTTGAAGTGTCTTTTCTTTTCAGTTCTTTGCCATTCCCGAGGACAGATGGAAGGTGTGGGTTGCGTTTACGTGAGATGGTAGTCTGACTCGTTTCGATGTAGAGGTATCTAGCTGGAGAAGGGTTTGTCAGACTTTTCTTGTGGTGAACTTAATGGGTGAAAAAGTGAATTTTGAAGAATGGAAGTGATGTGGTTAGGAGCTCTTGGTCGTCCAGATTAGAATTGGAGGCAACGGTTGACCCAAAAAGGTTGGCCTTAGATAAAGCAGTGCTTGAAGGAGAGTCAGAATTGTTTTTAGGTGGCGGGAAGGAGGATGATTGGGAAATGTTTTGGGGCAATTTTGGACATAAACCGAAAGCTATTTTGCGTTAGCAACATGTAGAATTAAAGAAACTGCGTCGCATACTCGATTTCGAGCGCAGTAGAAACCAGATACAGGGCTCTGAGTTGTTTTTAAGGAAATTGACTCTATGAGGGGGTTTTCCGTTGCCTTCCGAGCCAATGGTGTTTTTATTGTGACACGTGCTCAGCACACACCACTCTCGTGTCAAGCTACTCAGTTAAAAGTCATTTGCTGGCCTTTCGTCTTTTTCTCTAATTTTTCCTTTCAAACTTTCCATAACATGGAGATGTATCACAACAGTTCCCACAAGCAATGCGACCATAGGGCTGCTTTGTTCTCAGAATGCTCGGCAGTACTTCAATACTTGAGAATTTCGTCAAATCAAGCGTTTTTGTTTACAACGAAAAACGTCTTCGATTTCCTCAGTCCCTAGTCGGATGAGAAAGGTATAACGAATTGGGAAAGGTAGGCTGCGAATTTAAATATATGATGGTTCTTTCGTTTTTGCATGGAAGGAAATGCTTTCGTTTGGAAAGGAAACAATAGACCAGTGCCTCAGAATCGTAGCAAATATTTTCGGAGCTCATTTACAAAGCACTGTAAATATTCATGCTGCATTAATTCAATAATCATGTTTGGTTGACAAGCTGTGCCGCTGGTGGCACTGTCGCGTTTACCCGTTACGAAAATCAGCAGCATAAATAAGTGCGTTTGCATGTCGAATTTCGCTGCCGTGTTGCGATTGTACGTACACTTGGGTATTTCATTTCATTCAATTAAAGAGGGCTGATTTACAAGCTGATTCACAAGGCAATTACCATCATCATCATTATTTTCATTCAATTATTTACAGTAGGCATGCATAAGTGAATTTTTTGCTAATAACCAAGCAAATTAGTGCCTGCTATTGTGAATAATCTTCTACTGTAAGCTGATAATGCTTTCGTTTTGACTTTCAGTTCAACCTCCCACTATGGATACCGCAGCAGTTGATTATGACATGACAAACGAGCGATGCTTCTCAGAGTGCAATGAAATCAGCAATCATAATAGTGGTGCCGTGGAAGTACGACGAACATCTTACAGCGACCAGCAGGAGGGTGACCCACAGAATGGCGACCCGCAGGAATATGTTGGGTTTGCCTTTGATTATGGAAAATATCCGAAAATACTGGCCGTTCATAGCGGGTTATCGCAGCACAGACCGCCACCCATTGACCCTTTAGCGCAGAAATTCGATAGCCATGATTGGAAGCAGGGAAGACGCGAAGAAGGCTACTTTGGCTCACCCAGTTCCATGCCGGCAAACATGGCGGCTCAAGGACCGCATATATTAAGCAGACTTCCTTCCTTGCCATTTCACCCGACGGACAATATTCAGCATTTACGCAGGTCACATATCGACCGACGTCAGATACCACCTAAGTTCTTTCCAAGACAATGCTCACATGTGTTTCACAATGGAAGGCCGAGATTCGCTCCAACAGTGCATTTCGACGGAAATATAGCACGCGTAGATTCTTCATTTAATCAGCATTCAACGAGAAATTGGTGTTTATCAGCAAGGAATCATGCCGCTCAAGGGAGCTTCAAGCGAAGTTGCGGGGGGGAAAGTTTTAGTGAAAATATCGATGAGCCTGTTGCAAAAGTGCAAAGAGTATCATACAGGGTAGCTGATCCCTGGCTGCGTTATCCTTATCGACATGGCAGTGATGCACTTTTTAGAGGAACAATGTCATCAGAAGCGCACCCTGTTCAGTATCGGTCTCCTTGTGGCCCTACTGTCATGGCTCCAGTAACGCCGTTTGGGGGGCAACCACCACAGTTTCTTTCCTTGGATGCAATACCGAGTGTGAAAATTAGATCGGCGTTCCCATATTATGAGAGACTTCCTGATGGTGATAACGATGGTGTGCAGATGGCTCGTAGCTGCTCTTCCGAAGCAGATTCAATGGGCAATCCTCATGGATACGGTAAATTCCTCGACCTTTCAACAGGTAGGCTGCAAGACCAGGCGAGTAAAGAGCACGGCAACGCGGCAGAGAAGAAGCGATTGCCTGACCACTGGATGGATCAAGGTTTCTTTTCTCGTCTTTTGCTTCACGAGAATAGACATGACCTGCTCCAGACTCTGAAAGCCGCTGCATTGCTAAGTAGAAACCTTCTTCTATTCGCTGTAAACAGACTGCTGTCAGAAAAGGTCGTAGAAAATGCGTTGTTGGTGCTGGACAATTTGAAAAGGTCAGATCTAACAGAGATAGTAAAAGAAAAGATTTTATCCGTTATCCAGGAGGTCATATGGAAGCACCCACCAAAGTATGAGCTATGGTCAGATTTGACAGTCGACAGGAAAGAACCTTGCAGCTGTGAAAGGATTTCTGACTTGCATGGCGTGTCAGGAGGAGAGGTCTGTTCGAAAGCTATAAACTGTCAATTTGAGGATGAGAATAGAAGTTCTGGTTCTGCATCAGACCAGAAACGTTCTGAAAAGGTAGACGCACGCTTGCTGGAGAACCTAGATGATGATGATAACATTTGCAATTCAAATGAAGATCGCTTGAAACGCACGCCACGGCAAGGTGATGATTCAAACGATACTCTGATTCCACGTGGTTGGAAGTCGCTCGCTGAAGATGAAAAGAAACAATTGCGGGACGGTTGGAAGAATGGTACGAGTTCCCCTGGGTGTATTTCAAAGAGTGCCACAAGTAGATCGAAATATAGTGTTGATGGGGCCCATTTAGTAGACGTAGTTGCAACGACTTCGAGTGGATTTATCAAAAAGGAAGAATCGGAGCTTCTTACTGAAATATTCGACGGAAATTGCTGTTTAGGAAAAAATCAGGTGCGAACGTCCGGTCCTTGTCATTTGGATCCGAAAGCTGCCGAGAATCTCCATGTTAAGTCTGCTAATATCGATGTAGTTTCAAAGGTTTTTCCGGTTGAAGACGAATTGATCCAAGTCATGGAGGACACGCAATGTTATTCAAAAGAAGAGCCGTTAAGCGAAATGGAAGCTTTGGAAGAATACAACGAAATGAATTCTGATCACTACTCACCAAGCAGCTGCCTTGTTTTCCACGAAATCGACATTATAGATAACTCAGAGCTTTAAAATCTAGGTGAAGTAACGATGAGCGGAGACTCGTCAGGGAACATAATTATAAAGAGAATCAAGATTGATGAGAGTTCACATGAAGATCAATCAGTCGCGTGTGACCTCAAAAGTTCACTACGCAAAAGTGTAGTATGACAGTAGAATATCGGTGATAAGCAAAGTGATATGATTAGTAATGGTAAAATTTTAGTAGCGGAATGGCTTGTAATACAAAGTGTAGTTATTTGTTGACATGTTGGATAGACATTTCTTCTTCTTCTTCTTCTTCTCTCAGCCTGTCCCGCCACTGCTGTCGGATAGCCTCCACATACGCTTCCACTCTTTACGATTTTGTGCCACTTGCATCCATTTACTTCCCGCCTTTTGCTCGATATCATCTCTCCATCTACGCTTTGGTCTTCCTCTCTTTCTTTCTCTGTCCCTTGGCGTCCATTCTGTTGTTTTCCTATAAACATTTCATTTCATTCAATTAAGGAGGGTAGCCCTTCACCCGCAGCTGATTTACACAGGGCTCTCTACTCGAGAACGTTGATTACATCATCATCATCATCATCAACATCATCGGTCAGTCGGGCGAGCGGGCGAGCGGGCGAGCGGGCGAGCGGGCGAGCGGGCGGTCGGTCAGGCGGGCGGCCCCGAATCAGCGACCACTCTGTGCCACGTGCTCCTGTCGGCCATCGCCACTCCCAGTTCACGTTAATTACAATCGACATAGAAAACGTAAGAACTAACTAAATCACAATGCTGAACGGCTGAGGATAAACTTAAATGCAATGGTAAACAAAAAACGCTAAGAGCGTTAGACAAACGTTCATAGTTCATAAGAATTAATGTAAGATAAATAAATAGAAGAGAACTAAATCCTAAAAAGATTGTTTGGATTCATTCAGTACCAGTTTGGTATCAGGAGGCTATTCCACACTTCATTTATTATTATTGTTATATTGTTATCATATTATTATTATAGCATCCCCGGAAAAGACTTCTTCAGACCGTGTGACTATTGTGTTGAATGCCCCCGTTCACGTCACAAGATTCCCTCAATCTATCAACGGAGTTGTAAGTGGGCACCTGGCACAGAGCTGGAGGTAAAGTACAACGAAGAAAGGAACTGACCACCCTACTGCTCCATGTCGTGACTCAGGATGGTACACCTCTAGCAAATTAATCGCCGACCTTCTTTTTAAGCACTGGACTCAGGTTAACAATTTCCTTTCACTAAGCCCGTGTAAGCTCTAATGGTTATTGCTGTATATACTAATGCCATATTAGCTCCTATAAGAAAAAGTGTCGCCGTTACGACTTGATTGAGAGTAAAGTTCTTTGAAGCAACACGTGCCAGGGTCATACTGCACTTGAAATCGATGCATTTCACAATCGAGATCAGCTTTGCAAGGCATGCCGGTCAGTTGAGTCAAGTGAATTGGTATGATTTATATTCTGCACAGGTGGGACCCAATGGTTTGAATGGGTGTTGGAGAGTTACCCTAATTCGCAGTGGAAAATCAACATTACAGATAACTAGCTGCATGAATATTGGATCGATTGGACAGGATACGGCTTCCTTTCGCGCTTATAAGCATAATAATTTGTTTCATATCTGAATTCATCAAACTATCTCACAGAACGTTGTTAGTGAAGCTTGCTCTATACAATGGCTTTGATTAATTTGCATAGCTATGTACAATTGTATTTTTTATGTTTGGTTAAGTAATGTCGCATTTCGATATCTTGCTGATGTTAAGACCTATTGAATTCTATCGCTGTTCTTTAGTAATGAAAACCTTCAAGGTCATGCCTCTTTTCCGATCATAGTTTTCCTCTGCCCGCAATGGCATTGCCAATGATTGCATACTTGTTCATGGCCTGCGTACGCGCGTGAGCAAGGCACGGGGATATAAAGGCACAATCAATGTTTTTGGTGCTCGCACCCTCATTAAAAACAAATCCAACCCAACAAAGTTTCATTATTCAGTTCATCCATCCCATAGTTCATTGTGTGACTAATCACTTTGATTCCTTGGTAGTTTCCACACTCCTTGATGCCTCCGTTGCCTGTGAAGACCGGAGCAAGAGCACTTTTCCTCAATTCCTTTGGCATCACTTCAACTTGCAGCAGTCTGCTAAACAGTTCAATCAACATTTCCCACCTTCACCTCCCAGTGCCAACCATGCTTCTACAGGTATCTCACCAAGTCCTTGTGCTTTTCCTTTCTTCATCCTCCTCAGTGGTGCTAGCACTCATCCATTGTGATCTCCTCTTCGTCCCTCTCGATATCTTCAGCTCTTGTTTCCCTCGGATTCTCCAGGTTCATCAGGTCTTCGAAGTACTCTTTCCACCTCTCAACATCAAACACCGCAAGGAACAAAAATGAGCTCAGAGCTGAGCCTTGGTGCAAACCAAATTTCCCTGTTATCATGACAGAGTTAAAGAGAGGCTTTCTAAAGATGGAAGCATATCAACATTTCTTGGGCAGGTTGTAGAGGACGAGTTTGAAATGCCCAGTCATTAAAAGATAGTGAGGTACATGTAAATCTGGCTTGCTTGCTTGGTTTTCGAATTTATGAGTCTATCTTCTTTCATAGTGTGGGTGATTTGCCTGAAAAAAGCGATGTCATTATCTAAAGAGCCCCGTCAAAGTTGCACTCCAAAGGCAATATACAGTACTATGCGGTACCACTGTGCCACCCCCATCAAAGTCTCGACTTATACGTACATGACAATAATATAGTTATAGGTGGTTATAACTTCCATGTTGATTTTTTTCCTAGGTTGGGTACGTTTTGCTGCAAAATGCAAAATATGCATCAAACAGTTTCATAGCCAAAACCCTCCATGACACCAACTGCCATCCATTCATAGCGCAATTATAAAGCTAAAATCTGTGGCATTACTGCATTGAAATCAAATCGTTTCTAGCTATGTGAGTATATTTCATTTTGCTGCTTGCAATATTTATAGAATACACAGGGTCTCTAACAGTATGTTAATGTATATAACATTTTGAAGTTTAAACCAAATTCAGATATTTTCTCTTCAAGCACTTCAAATCAGTTGCTATTTCTTATCCACAATCCTAAAGATTTTGAAATATGAATTGTGAGTTTTTTACAGTATTGCGTTTTTTAAAGCAATCCTTTCAGTTTTATTCTTGTGTTCTTAAAAAGTTAAGCCCAACGGGGAAGTTATTAATTATTATATCCTTGTTTTCTTTTCATATTTTCTATGAATCTAGGTGATTTTTGTGCAAATATTTTTGTTTCTAGGTGCACATCTTTAAAATATTGGCCGATTCTAAGCTTTCTACCAACTGATCTTGCAAACCAGGTCGTCCAAGCATTTGTTTTTGGATGCGCTGGAAATGAAGCTTTGGTTACGCTTCAGTCTGGCGATGTTTATGCATTTGGGTTCAATGGAAATGGATGTCTTGGAATCAGGGACAGTTCTTGCACACTAGAGCCAGAAAAAGTTGTTGCACTGTGTCAAAAGGTGTTGATAGATATTGCATATGGGAGTGGTCCACATGTTTTAGCAGTTACAGGTATGCACAAGTCTTGCATTGTTAACTCTCTAGATTCTTCAATTATATGCATGCGATAATGGTATGGTGTGTTTTCTGACATGTTAAATGTTCAAGTCAAATATCGTAAACTTGCTGCATGTTTATTTACGTTCAATACAACTGATGGAGAAAATTTTCTATGAATTTTTGAAGAATTTGCAACTTACAGGGGAATGAAGACCAGCAGGTAAAAGGATTGCAGGTTTTTGGTAGCCAAACTTACAGAAAATATCCTCATTGATAGTATTTTAGTAGCAATAAAGTATTGTTGCACCTTTTCAAGAAGACACTTCCTTAGCAGTCATTTGTTGAGGTTGACGCATAATAGTTTTGATATGATTCTTCATATAACTACTTCAAAAGTGTCTTTGACTTTTCACATAAGTGTTAAAACCCTCCTGTTATTTCAGTTTCAATTCAAAGCTGATCGCACAATGAATCGTTCTCCCCTGCTTGTATATCATTGAATTTTTTAGCCTTTTAATCAGGCTATTTTATTGTGTGTCATTTCTCACGGTCACTTCTTGTTTGTGATCAAATCATATTGTTCTTTGTTTTGCCAGAGAATGGTGATCTTTACAGTTGGGGACATGGTGGCTACGGTCAACTTGGTCATGCTGATATTGATAAAAGCGCCCCAGTCCTAGTGAAATCCAACCTTGGAGATAGGAAGGTGACTCAAGTTGCTTGTGGATCATACCACTCTCTTGCCTTGACTGCAAATGGAGAGGTCAGTAGATCAATTGGTTTAGCAGCTGCATCTATTTAAAAAGGTTATGCAAGCTTATGCCCACTATTTTTAAGACTGTATCCCTGCAAAACAAGCTTTTGACCCAAGTACAGTAGCTGCTGGTAAGGAAAAGATAATCTGTGGCAACACTATAACCAGATAGCTTTAGCAACTGCAAGAGCAGAAAGTGATTTTGATTTGTTGAAAGATTCAGTATGCCAATGTGGATAGATTTTTATTATTTGATTTTTGAAGCTCCTCCTCTAAGCAGCAGTGTCAGATTCAGTTATGATATTGTGTGGACAGGTTTATGGATGGGGCTCAAACAACTGTGGTCAGCTTGGCACTGGAAGTACAAGCAATCAAAATGTTCCCAGAAGAATCACTGGAATTCTAAGTAAGTTCTTGTGGAATGTATTATGGAGACAAAAAGACAAGAGGCTAGGATGTCATCTTTTAACAGACTGTGAACTATTGCCAGATTTCTGGTTTTGAAATTTTCCGTATTATCATAGAAATTTCTGTGCCAGGCATGAATTGCAAGTCTTAGCTTGTACTTTATCTCAAGCAAAGCAGAGATGGGTAGCATCTATTAAAATTTTGTGACCAAAATACATACCGCACTACTGTATAAGTTGGATGTTACTTTAATCAAAGTTTCTGCCTAATCTTTCCGTGTTTTAAGATAGATTTTTTACAATGTTTGACAATATAACTGCAGAAAGTGTATTTTCTGTCTCCACATTAGAGAGCTAGCCTTATTGACTTATCGTAGATTCAAAGAGAGTTGCCTCTGTTTCTTGTGGTCAATCATTTACAGTAGCAAGAACAGATGAGGGAGAGGTATGGTGGCTTAAAGAATTTATTTAAGAAGAAATTGCCTTAGTAGATTTAAATGATAGATGCAGACTCTGGCTCACTTTTGCATGGAAAATCTTGCTTGAGCTGCCTCTACTTATCAACCAAGGTGGAAAAGTTATATCTTTGGCTTCCTTCCGTCTGAATGAGATGGTGGAGTAGCTATAGTATCTGCTCATCTGCACTTGCGAGTGTGGCTGTACGGCCCAACCCGCAAGTGGCAGTCCCATTGGCAAATGGCACAGATATAGCTGGATTATTGATGCTGGAACTGTTGATCTTTCCACCTTGAATCTTTTGGCGGTAATGATGACTGTGTTTATAGACTGCTCAGCTTCCCGCAAGCTGCTCTTTGTAGTTGTGCGCCAAGATGTGCGGTCCTCAGCAAGGTCTTCCCACATGGCAGCAGCAATGCTGAACTGCTTCAGCTCACTCTTGCAGACATCCCTGAAGCATAGACAAGGGTTATATGCAGGAGTTATATATATAAGCAAAATGCATGCATTTTTCTAGTGCTCTTGCTTCTTCCACTTGTTGCGAGCACATGCTCCAATCCCTACCGTTTGACTTACTGAGAATATGCTCTCAATGGGTGCAGCTTTTGCCATGGTAGACTCTAATTACAAACTTGAAAACAGGTGTATCTGCTTTGTATCATAAAGGTGTCATTTCTGCGTTCATTGCTTGCCTAATTTATGTCAGAGCTACATCAAGCCTCTTCCCTGATCTGCAAAATGTTTTCTCAACCTGCACATGGAGTTTTTTTTCTTTTTCTTTTTTAGTGAGTTACATTGGGGAAAGGCCATGGTGGCCTATACAATGCCTCAACAAAGGAAGAAGAAAGAAAGAAGCAAAAGGCTAAGAGGAGAGAGAGATCAGATCAAGTTTATTGATCTTGGATTTGAAAGATGGCAAGTTGTAAGATTCAGGAAAGCAAGAGGAAGGCAAGATGTTCCATAAGTTGAATGTTCTAGGGATGAATGATGCTTTGTAGGACAGGAGGGTTTAAATGCATTGCCAAGATACCTTCTAGATATTTTGACTCTTTGCACATTTTTGAGCATAGCTTGAATTGGTGTTTCTTCTCTCTTATTTCTAGCTCTTCTCCTGGGGATATAATGGAAATGGGCAGTTAGGCATTGGAAATACTGCCAATCAGCAATTACCTTGCAAAATACAAATTGGTGGGATGAAGATAATAGCCAAGGTGTGTAAAAATATTTTGACTGGAATCTCATTATGATGTCATTCCAGGCTGGACTGATGTGTGCAGCAAATAAAGCTTTTCTTTGATGAACCCCCGTTTGGCAATCCTCTTCCTTTCTGGATTATCACTTAATACCTTGATGCATTTTTAGGCTCTTTGTGGCATGGCACATGTCATGGCATTGTCAGATATTGGTGAACTGTATAGTTGGGGTGCCAATTCATATGGTCAGGTTGGCGTTGGTACGACACTAAATACATCAATGCCCACACTGATCAATGCAGTTGATGGAAGGTTAGCTATGATATTTTATTTTGTCATGGGATTGCTTTACTGCGAACTAGTTATTGACATTGTGCAGCCGTGTTTACAAACTATTCCATACCTTTGAGGATGTGATAGCGTGCAAAGTGAAAAATTCTGTTCTTACCAGAAAAATGACCTTTTGTTAGGCTTCCTAACGAATAGTAAGTATATATTTTTCCTGAGTTAGTTGTTTCAATGCAAACTGTGCTGAGTAGATTGTCTTTTAATGTTTTTCACTGTTTTTGTGATCCATCGAGATGAAAACGGATTACCAGACTACTTTTTGCTTTCATCTGTCATATCAACGGGTCTGTCTTACTGGATTATAACCAGGGAGTTATTTTTACATCCTATGCTTCTTTAGCATAGTGTAAACATGCAGTAATGGAGTGGCTTAAGAAAGCAAACCTATAATACAGGTTTGTGGTTGACAATCCTGCTTTTCTGAAGTGTGCAGGGGACAATAGAGTCAGCCCATGCAGTGGCCCCACATGAAAACTTAGGAGGTAAAATCATGCGGGCAGAGAAATCAGAAAGAGCCCAGCATTCATCTTCTGGCATTTCTCTCACTCAAGCATACCTCAAAAAATCAATTTTCTTAGAAATAGCTGTGAGCCCTGTCACTGGTTTCTTCTACCCTTAAAATCGACCCTGTCTATGATGTTCATTTTTTACATGTACAATGTACTTTTTTCAATTCATAGATGGCTAGATATTGCTGCTCACCACTACAATCATATTTCTGCAGCTATTACATCAACAGGACAGGTTAGTAAAGCACTGACACGTTTGATCTGTTGCTACTCAGTGATGCATTGATGCCCAAACATTTGATACACTTGATCATGTAACTTACTATGGAGTAGTTCGATGATATGTTCTGGTTGTCCATCCTTGTTAGTTCTGGCTCTACCCCCAGCAATTCAAAGCATGCATCAGGAAAATTCCTAGTGGAAATCCTGAAGTTGAATAAATGGCGAGGGTTACTGGAATACTGGAAGAAGAATAATACTGGACTTTTTTCTGATTTCTCTGCCCTCTTGATCCTAATTCCTAGGTTTTCATGTGGGGCCAGTGCCATGGTCTGACTCTATTGTCACCGCGTCAGGTTGCAGTTGGAAGCCTAGATGATGTATTTGCTTGTTTTGGGATGCCCCAGATTATGTTCCGCCCAGTCAAGCTAGGTATGTGAATTAACATCTGTAGGTATGCTTCTTCATATGCTGCTGTGCCATCCATTTGCTGCCATTTTTATCATCATCAATTTTTTATGATTTGAGACCTTTAACTAGATTCTGAACAGAAAAGGTTCTGCTCCATGGAAAGTCTTGTAGCTATCTGTTGGCCTGGCTATGAGAAAAGCAGCCTTAGAGGAAATTAGGCCAACAGGAAAGTTTGAAGGAAATGTGCTGATGGCAGAGAACAAAAACAATTCGCAAACAATTTTGAACTTGGCTCCATTTGGTGCTTATGGAGTCATACTAAAAGCTGGAGTATGTGGTAATGCACAACTTGCAAAAGGCTGTAGCAGTGATGATACTTCAAAGAAGAGGAATCAATTTGTTGCACACATGCACTGCAAAAAATGCAGGCACTATGTGTCTCTTAAATGTCCCCTGCTAAGTGAGATGAAAACCCAGTAATGGCGTGTGCAATGCAAGGTTTTCTCAATCATACAATACTATAGCTAAATATGAAAAGGAAAATTAGTGAAGAGGACATTGCAACACGGTAGACACAATAGAAAATGTCAGCAACAGTTTCAGATAATATTCCCAGTTAGCACTCTGAGATACCAAGTAAATAGAACAAGCTAGATGACTGGTCAAAGAAAATCATGAGTCAATTTACCAGTTTCTAGCATCATAGATCTAAAAATGGATTTGCTGTATGTCATTTCTTGCAATTCCATCCTATTGCTCAGATTCATTGTAACTTTACAACATGACCATGAGCCTTAAGTTATTCATCTGTTCCAGATGAATCATAGGCAAATGTGTTTGTCTCTGCTTTAGATGGCTTTTTGACTGCCTCTTGATTGATGCATTGAATTTTCTTATGCACAACTTTGCACTCTCGAGTTCTTTCATAGATATGAAAGTCGGACCAACTGTTCAGGAATCAATTAAGAGCTGCTTCAATGACCAGGTAACTAGCGGTTGTTACACAACTACTGATTTCAATCTTCATAGTGCTATCAATTCAGGTTTCTGTTTGCCATAAAACATCCAATCTTGTATATAGATTATTCTCTTTACAAATCTCGGACACATTTTTAGCTAAATTTTCATTGTATCATGTTTAATTTCTTCTCATCATACTAAACTGAAGGCTGTTTGCTTGCTATTATTCAATTCAAGCTGTTTTACTGTCACAAATTAATAAAACGTTCTTCATGTCACATTCATTATTTGACTTTTTAGGAGACTTCTGATCTCACATTTCTTGTTGAAAAGCAACTGATATATGTTCACAAAGCTATTCTCAAGATAAGGTATATCATTTTGAGTGGGTTCCATATGAAGACTTATTTGTTGGTGTCACAGATCATGCTTCGTGGATTGTACATTTTGAATCATAGGTCATAAATCATGTTATATAACTCATAGGTCACAAGTCATACTTTTTGAATCAAAGGCCATAGATCATTTATTATGAATCATAGGTCATAAGTCTTACCATTAATCATATTTCAGATAATCATGTATCGTGAATATATAGATAATATTCCGAAAATTGGTTGCAGTTTTTAAGCTATTGGGTCTATGCAGCACGTGTAGGGCGCCGGATATCCAACATAAAGCCACTGTTCTCATTATGTATATCATACAATTTTCGTTCTCTTTTTGTCAGTCCTTCTCATATTGTGTGGCTTCCATGATTTTTTGCATAAATGATGTCTCATTTATCCTTTATTGCACCCTATGTTCAGTGTCATACAATGCCTAACACCTTCGAATATTTGAAACGCTACTCTCTCGCTAACATTCCATAGGTGCGAATATTTCCGATCAATGCTTCAAACGCATTGGCAAGAGAACCAAAAAAGGTGGGTTCTTCGAGAAAAACAAGCTTCATTTGCTCAGTATGATTTCTCTTTACAAAGAGCTTGCTCCATCCACGTGATATTCTGCGGGCAGATAGCATCCTAAATCGCGAAATGATACTAAAGAGAACGTGGCTGCTTTCGCATGCCGAGGTCAAACATTCCAAGCCAAAAGATGATGAGTTAGATTTTCTCTTGGTCTGCAGCGGCTGCCTTAAGAGAGAGACGAGAGAGCAAGGATAAAATGGATAGGAAAAGAAGAAGAACGGGGACAATGAAACATGTAGATGATTTTCAGAGAAGCTTTCCTTGCAGGCTTAGATCAATTAGAAAGCCCCTTGAGACGTTGCTGTCTAAATCGACATTTATTTGTAATTAACAGTTCATATTTCAGTCCATGTGAGCAAGAGTCTCCCCTATATGCACCACTCAGTTTGCTATCTGGATAATGTTCCAATGCTTCTATTGATCTGTTCTGTGTTTGCATTTTTGGGCCTTTGAAATGACCGGTTCAATGCTTCGTCTTTTTTTTACAGTCAAATCGAGATATCTGATTTCACGTACACAGTATTCAAAGCGTTCTTGCAGTTTCTTTATACAGACGAAGTTGATTTGCTGCCGGAGGATGCCATTGGTAATGCTTCCTCGTTTACGTTTCTTTTGGTCATGGTGAATATTGAGACTGTGTTACGTCATCAGATATGTGTGAATATTTAAGTATACCTTGACGATTTTTTCAAGAGGGATTATTAAATGTAGCCACATTTGGTGGGTATCAAGTACCTTCCCGAAGAGTTGGTGGCAGAAAAGACGCCCTCCGCCACATCCAAGAACCTACTTAAACAGGATTAAGATCAAAAGAAGAAGGTAAAGAAGAAGAAATTGAAAAATAAGAATTGTTGATTTTTTTATAGGAATCAACCTTATTTCTAGAGAGTAGCAGCTTTCGCTGAAATTCCAAGTCTTTTCACAGATGGAATGATGATACCGAATTTTTCATAGGCCTTCTTGATCTTGCCAATTTGTACTGTGAAGAAAAGCTGAAGCAAAGATGTGAAACTTTGATAATGCAAAATATTTCAATCGGCAATGCTTCCATGTTGTTTGAGGCTGCCATCAAATACAACGCAAAGGTACAGATTAACTTATCATGAAACTAAAAGATATTTTATGCGTTTGAATCTCAATTTTTCATCGCTTGTGATAACAGCTAGTACCGCCATCAAGAGGAACTTTGCCTCGCTGCCAAAACCTGAGATGCTAGGCTGATGGCGTACGAAATCCACATTTTCCAGGCACAACGAACTCGCCGATCCAGATTACCAAACCTTACTCTAAGCACTGGTCATCAGAACTTCTACCTCCACTCGTACAGGCCTCTCATAAGAAGTGGAGCAACCGGGTTAGACCATCAAGTACCAGGTCCACACCTAAGTGACAGTTTGGTTCGGTTCTTCATGGTCGGATGCTCTTTTTACCGCCATCTCTTTTAATCACCCTCTTTCATTGAATTAAATGAAAATGAAATGAAATCAAATCAAATTTTTAAGGCACTGTGAGTATATACTGGTTCTATTCTACCTGGCAAAAATGACCTACGTATTCATTTGACAAATTGGGAATTTTGGTGCGAGCGTTGTTCAACGGGATCTGAATTGATTGGGTATTTTTGGAATCTAGACTGTAAGCTCAGTTTTCTCAACGCAATTTTGGATTCTGTATGCTTTCTACCTAGCATCCGAAGATTGTTTTAAGAATATGAGAAGCGATGCTAAGCTGATTGCGTCCTAGTTCTTCCTCTCGTTGTTACCACACCCCATAACGCATACGGTTGGAGTTACAGAGAGCTAGCGACAACCCTCACTCTAACTTTGGTGAAGCGATTTAGGTTGGTGGTATCTCTGGAGGTACGTCCAACTTGCTTATGACACCGAAAAGGTTGGAGCTTCCAACTCATTTGCAAACTCCAAGCCCTTACTTGTTGCTGGTTTTATTCAATTATAAACGAACTCTCTAATTGCCACTTTTCCTTGTCTCATCAGAGCTTGGAAGATTTTTGCTTCAACTTCATCACAAGCCATTTAACTGCTGTGACACTGACTGAATCGTTCAGACAGCTGGATGGAGAAACGGTTAAAGCAATCATCATACAAGCTGGTAAAGTAGGTGCATTCAAAAGATAGCCAGCTTCAATATCGTTTCTGCGAACTACCGACAAACGCGGGGAGCACTGATAATGCGCTTTCATTTGACTGTAGAATTTTAGTGGGAGCGAAGTCGCTGCAGCTTATCATGAGTGCTGTTGCATCGGCTTAGGTGTTGTGTAAAAATGAATGCCCATTGGCGGAACCCACTTTCTGATGCAAAGTACTTGAAATTGAAACAACACTAACCGCACAAAGTCACTATAATCAAACCCATGTAGATAGATCATTAGGTAGAAATTATGTACTCTGGTCATCCGGACAATATGAGCTAGCTGTGAAAATGCAAAGGTCAAGGACACAAAACGTGAAATCTTCTGTGTCATCGGCCACCACCAGGCTTGTAATTTTGATCTTACCTTGTACTGCGTATAAGCATGCGTAAATTTTGTCTCGTTTTTGTAGATCTTTTTTCTGTAGATTACCTTCATCATTGATGTTTCTTTGTCTACTTTTGCTTGAGTATGACAAACTGAAGGCATTGGAAGTACCACCAAATAGAACAGAATTCGTAAAAATAACGGACGAAAAGCATTGGCCTTAATGTTCGCATCAAACATAACATCGCAAAAGAGAGATAGGGAGATTTGTGTTACCGATCGACGATGTTTACATATTCCAGGGAAAAAGATCATTTAGGGTACATTAGACCTGATTATAGTTCATGCAACTAATGGAGGGTCTTGCCTTCTTCTTCCTTTCACGAATCCTTCAACTTGCCATCTTTCCAATCTAAGATCAATAAACTTGATCTGGTCTCCATCTCCTCTTAGCGTTCGTTTCCTCTTTTTTCCCTTTTTTTGGGGCTGTGTATAGGCGAACTTTCCTCAACATAATTCACTAAAAAAGAAGTTGCTTAAGCCTTGAAGCGTGTAGCACGTCTGTGATTTTGACGTTTGAATGAAAGGCACGTGTTGATAAACGGTCGTACACCGTTCTACGCCAGTGTTTATCTGGTTGTACCATCCCAGGCTTTTCCTATGCATGCACAACCTGGTAAAGAAGCCAAGGCCTTTTCTTATTTGTTTATTACTTTGCTAGGATTGACATCAATGGTAAAAGCATTTCACGGCAAATTATTTAGTCGAATGGTCTCACTCGACTTCGCTGAGGAAAGCGCCGTCTGTTTTTTAGGGAATATTTTTCCTCTCAGCAAAAAGTTGAGTTAAATCCACAACACTTCGCCATCTCTCGATCGGTTAACCTATTTGGAGAGCTCCTCCGTAGCCAGCCAATGTAATGACTTTGTGATGTTTTTAATGTAATGTAGGGTAGTGTTATCATGTTTAGTAACTTCGTCTTTATATTGTATGTGTCAATTATATCTAACATTACTTGATGAAAAATGAATATTGATTTATTTCAGTCAATTCAGTTATCATAAAGTGAGTTCACTCAACTAGGAGAGAGGAAAACAGATTTCCTTAAAAAATAAGAATGCAATGCATCTTCGGTTACCACTGATGCATTGCATACTCGATTTCAAGCTTTGCAGAAACCAGAGACAGGGCTCTGAGTTTTTTCTAGGGAAGTGGATTTCATGAGATGGTTTCCCGCTGCCTTCCTCACCAATGGCGTTTTAAAAGTGACACATGGAGGAATCGAACTGACAACCCCTGTGTTGCGAGTCCGCATGTTTAACCACTACGCCACGGCACCACTTACGGCTACCGCTACTCGAAATAAATGCTTAATCAAACAAACATCAAGTGAATATCTGCAAAAATCCTCATGCATCTGATTCTTTATTTTGCCTCATATTGTCAAATCTACATTACCAGTGCGAACCATCCTCTGTTGCTGGACCAAAAGCCTAACAACGTAGCCAGCTCGGGTTCTGGAGTATGTTTGTAGGATCAGGCCCCAAAGAGCTTGGTTTGGGATGCATTTCGAAAAAGCATCTGCGCACTTAATTTGTGTTTATATCAAGACATAGTACGATTCGCGTTTCACATTTCTGTCATTTCGTTTAATTGTGAAGGCATTTGTGATAAAAGCATATGTTTACTGACGAAATTTTCTGACCGTGAAATGAAGACATGGCTACGGCCCACTATCATCTTGATGGACAGACTTATTTGGTGATTGCACAATATTCCACTGAATAATGTTGCGATCAGTATTTCTTTGTGGGGAAGCTGAACTTGGTGAAAATCTTGGTAAGAGAGTAAAGGTAAAGTCTGAAGATTCGAAGGAAGGAAAACTGTAAGCAGTCTCAGTCTTTGGCTTTTCTCCATTTTACGTCCCTTATGGTCCCCAGAGTGTTCCCTTGAGACATTCGTAAAAAGTTTCTTATATGGTAACTTGTTGAATATAATTGACTCAAGACGAATGGCCTAACCGAACAGAACAATGGAATGCAATAAAAAGGGGACTGGGCAGGAGGTCAGGGACACTTTACCTAACAAGGGAGGGCAAAGTCGTTTTCATGATTGTGACCTAGCATCTGAAAGAAGACTTATGGATACTGAGAAGTTTCTGCTCAGCGAGCAGTGTCCAAATCCTTCTCTCTCAATGTGAACACACTTTTTGATTCCTGTGCCTGGATTTAAAGAGAGGAGCGAATCTCCTCAGTCTGAGTGAAATTTTCGCTAATTGTATATTCGAACTACTGAATCTATGGTAAAGAATCCTGACATTTAGGTATCCTGATACCTTGCAGCTTCTTTCCTAGCATCATACTGTGCCAAAAATTGCTAATTAATTTTTTTTAAGTGTAGTTTAAAATCGCTCTCTATCCGGGCATACAGCTCCAATCTTCCAGTGACGAAAGCCTCTGCCATTGAAGAAGCAGTCTCAGTAGCCTTTGCACAACTGGTGATTAGATTTGGATCCCTCCTTGACACAAGCAGTAATAGCGCCAGCTGAACTCGAACCGCGTGCCTTTCGCTCACGAGTCACGCGTTCGTCGCTGCCAAAGATAGGTGTTAGGTTCAGCCCAGTCCCCCTCTCCCACCTCCCAAGTAGTCATCAGTTTCAAAAGGTGAACTGCAACAGTAGATTAGAAATAATGCTAGTTACTGCATCTGTTCGAGAGCAATGTTGTCAACACCAAAAGGTGCTGCTGTGGTATGCCGCCTTTGCTTGATTTTCGTGTATTCGTCGTATGATACCCACGTCTGCTTGAGAAATCCTCGCTTAGTGCGCATGCACATGAGGATGATGATTGCAAAGAAGAGGATGACCATTGCAACCCCAGTTATCGCCATGAAGGGAATGTCGGCCGTTGCAACACCAGCAAATTCATAGTTCACTGGAAAAAAGAAAGATTTTTGCTGAAAACGTTGTCTAGAGGATTGATTTCTCTTTATCAGACCATGTCATGCCGTTTCATATCATATGGTATTGTATCCTATTGTACTACATCGTAAAGCAAGGTATTGACTTCCTTTCTCTCGTGTTCCATTGTATTCTACCATATTGTATTATATCGTGTGGCGTATCATAGCATTGTATTGTACGCACTGAAATGTGTTATACTTTCAACAATGTTTCACTGTTTTTTGTATCACTCTATCATACTGTCTTGCATTGTATTATTTTTCGTGCTGAATGGTATCATATTGTATCCTTTCATGTTTTCTTTTGCCATACTGTATCGCGCTGCATTGTTCCATGTCGTTATTTCAACGCATTGAATTGTATCATAATGTATAGTATTGCATTATATTGTATCCCATTGTATAGTATTGCATTATATTGTATCCCATTGTATAGTATTGCATTACATTGTATCATATTGTATAGTATTGCATTATATTGTATGGTATTATATTGTATCATATTGTATAGTATTGTATTGTATCACCTTGTATACTATTGCATTGTACTGTATAGTATTCTATTATATGGTATCGTGTATAGAAGTACCACTGAAATACCTTTTTCAACAATGACATCCGCATTTATGTTAACCAAAGTTCCATGCTCGTTCTCCTTCATGAATTTCAGCATGAAGTTCTTCGACCAGTTCGTCAACAGGAAGGCAAATTTCACGGTGATTGTATTGGCGCTGAAAATGTCAAATGGGCTTGTACAAATCCTCATCAGAAATCCCACTTCAAATTATTGAATTCTCTAGTATTGATTTGCTGACAGTCAAAAGCCATGCTATTATAACTTGAATTAATTATTTCATGTTCAACACTTATTTCTTGCACACTATAAAGAAGCAGCATAATTTCATCCAATTGAAGCTCTTTTCATCCGAAAACGATCAGAGTATTGAGCATTGCATAGTGACCGCAAGTAGACAATCAAACTTATTGGTAAATATGTTTATGCATTGCATAGGCCACCATGAGCCTTACTCAATATAATTCAATAATAAATAATAATAGTAATAATAGTCCATATCTTTACACGTAAACCGAATTGGTTTGCAAAGAATCTGCTACCAGTTAATGTCACAAATGGGTCCGAGAAAAAAATGGTATCTTTTTGTCTCATCAAGGAAGGTTCTTTTTGACAAAACTGCTTCATGCTCTTAAAAGCGTCCGGTGGAAATATTCTTAATGTAGAGCAATCATAAAAATATAATAATAAATGATATTTTGACAGGTTGACTTGTTCAGACGTAGAGCTATCTGTTATCATTCAAGGACCTGTATATTTCCTCTTTCTGTATTGCTATAAGAAATTATTGTGAACACCAGAGGAAATGAACTCAATGTGCTCATCTAGGTCAACAATAATCAGACCAATCAATTCCAAGTGTTTCCTACTTTGGTTCAGCTGTTATTCTTCGAACCGTTCCCACTGCACTGTAAGTTCTATAATGCTATAAAAGGTAAGAAAATTCTCAACATCAACGCTATCATCATCATGTATTATCATTATTATTATTACTATTTTTATGCTGCCAATTTTCCAATAAGTACAATCCCTTGCTGAGTTATGTCCTATACCCTGGGGCAAGGGAAGGTAAAGTTTCATGCATTTTTACAATTATTATTATCATCATTATCCCTTTATGGTCTTAAGACAGTCCAGCACTTTGGCTCCAGATTATGGAATAAACTTCCAGTGCTTATTCGGGTTGCATGTTCCATAAGCGGTTTTCTACTGTAATTAAAAGCTCGCCTTTTTGACTCATATGCCTAATTTGTCATTTGAATGAGGCTTGTTTTTAGTTCATCTTTATTTTTGTCACTGCTTTCATAGAATTTTGTTTGCCTTTTCATACAAGTTGGGCTCTCTCTCGATTCGTGTATCTATTTAGATAGCACCCCCTTAATCAATCTATCATATATACAGTCTTGCAGTTTATTTAGTTATACTTGTAGTGTGTAATGCAGTAAATTGACTTGTATGTAAAATAGATTGATGGACATTTTGAAATTGAAATTGAATTATAGAGCACTATTGGACACGAAAACCTTGCTCTAAGATCTTCTCTTTGACATTGATGAATAGTCTAAGCTACAACTACATGATAGACGTACTCGTGATCCAGTTTTGCGAATGCATTCGGTTGACTCCCCTTCTAATTGGAACGGAGTGAATTGCACGCTAGCAAAGAAGCCGTCCAAGTAATCTGAATGGCATGCCAACACTAGAATGAAGAAGAAATGTGAAGAGAAAATGTGATAAACTGAATCAACCAAGGATGGACTTGAACCTTTGACCAGTGATTCTATTTATCAATGTTCGAATGAAAGAAAGAATTCCAAATAGATGGAGGACAAGAAGCATCTGGGACTCTGAAAACTAGGACATTCAAGGTGAAGGTATATCTAGGAGGAAGTACCACTAAAAATGTAAAACCCAAGAGAACAGTGGCCTTCCTGCTTCTCCATTGCGACATTCCTACATTTCGGTAAATTTCCGATCGCAACTTCTATCAACTCCAATATATTTACATTTTCTCAAAAGATTATCTGTGTTAATGCTACATCTGCATAAAAGCTTCTCGTACAAACTTTATTAAGAGTTCCTTTACTCCATTCTTAAAATGCAATGATATTATGTTTCGAATTGCAAACTCTATTTACAGCTTGAGACCAGATGATGCTACATCTATTCGCTCTCTAATTGGCGCTGGTGAGGTAAGTTATTCCTCAGAGCTTAGTTTTCTTCATATATTGTTAATGGACAGTGAGAAGCTTTTTGCTAATCGAGCATTGTCCAAGTCTTTCTTCTCGATGTGACCACGTCTCATGATTCCTAGGCCTGGAATTACAGAGAACTCGCGACTCTCCTCACTCTGAGTGAAAGTTTAGCCGAGGGTGGATTCGAACCACTGACCACATGACGACGAATGCGCAGGAATCTTGCTATGGAGCTGTCCTAATACAGCATTTTAGACTGAAGCTTCCTTGTATAGACATTTCGATATTATCTAATTGTTAAGTATATCTATTCTATCAGTGTCCTGAAACCTAGAATTTGTTCCTTCTTCGCTGTTGCAGCATGCAGAGGGCACGCTTGTCCTATCATACTCAAGGAAACGATGACAATAAATTCTATTTACTCATAAGACTAACAAGAATATAGATTCTTTGATATATCACTCGATGATCTTCTTAGCTATCTTACGTGACCCTTCACAATATTCTCTTTATAACAGCTAGTCTTAAGTCCAGCTATAAGTAAACTATGCTCAGCCTTTTATTCGAGTCACCCGTCGAAGGCAGTCATAGAATCAAAGCACAGACTCCACGTCAAGAGAAGAGCAGCAAAATTCGATAAAAATGACAGCACGAACCACCATTGTAATATATCCCAGCATTTGGCTCCTCCGCGACATCCATTTTGACATTTCCAGTGACCCAAAGCCATTCAGAAATTTGTCGACTGAATTTCTTGCAAAATATGGAGCAGCATTTGAACTCGGCTTTGAATGAGAGAAGAGAGCCGCCTTGACCTAAAGGACTGAATAAGGAACGGCTATTGATTACAACTTGAAGAACAAGTTGTCATAAGCTAAAATTATAGCATCATAGGTGAAGATATCATGTGAGTTGGCGCATGGTGAATGAAATATTTAATGACTTGATCAATGGATCGCGCTGCGAAAAAAAACCATTGGTTAATTGCTGAAGTTAGGAATTAGTGGTCCCGTTGTGTATTGAGTAAGAGGGCGGACTTGTAAAACAGGGGTTGTGGGTTCTAATCCTGAACGTGTCACAAGAAAAACACCATTGGCGAGGAAGGTGACGGGAAGCCACCACAATGAGTCCACTTTCTTAGAATTAGCTCAGAGCTCTGTCTCTGGTTTCTGCTACGCTCGAAATCGAGTATGCAGCGGTCCCAAGCTAGGGCTAACGGGGAGGGTTGGCGGAGGGAAGGGATCTGACTGTAAATAGGGAAGCCAGCCATTCTAAGATCGATTATGCGACGCAGTTTATAGAAGTCAATGCAAAGGTGATTGAATGAACGATCCAATGAAGCAATTGTGTTCGTGGAAAATAAATATCTAGCAATTATTCATATAACAGAGACCATTGGTGATTAATAAATGGCTTCCAGTTACAGCGAATGATTGCATTCTTTATGCTTGTATGTGTGTTTCACACTTTGTACTGAGCACCCGAGGATAGATTTTGGGACATTGAGAAGCTGTGCCGATCGATTGCTTCCCTGGTCCTTGCTGATGAGATGTGACCACAAATCGTAATTCATTCGCTTGGAATTAGAGCGCGGAGGAGACTCGCCTCATTACAATTGGCAATCAAGATCACATTCGAGCTCAAACCACTGACAAAAGGATCTGTGAGCAGATGCTTTACTACTGAGCCATCCTCGAAGGAAAGAGCAAATCACAGAAAAAATGGAGATATTGGATCCATTGAGGGAATTCTCAAGGTGATCTATTGGATATTCTCAAAATGAAGGCCAGAGGTAAAAAGGTTTACTCAGCATCTTAATTTTCTAGCAAGTTCTGCGATGATGGTATGAACGGTAGGAGAAATAAAGATATTATCAAATCATAAAGTGAATTATGATAATTAAGCGAAGAACGCTATGTGCATACTTGATGCCTTCGTACGCAACATTTCTAATGGTGCCTCTTGACAGCCTGAAAGTGTTCAACTGCAAAATGAAAAACATCAACAGTTAAGGAAGCTTTTTGCAGTCTCAGTACATTATATTCTTGAAACGGTGAACTCGTCAAGTAAGTATCACTGTTCATCAATGACGTCACAAAGCACCAAGCTGGAATGATGTGAATGAATCCAACCTGGGAGCGAAATTCTCACCCCGCCCCGCGCATCCGAGCGCACGAACGTACTCGATTCAGGTACTTAACAGAAGGCTGACAGGTTTATCTGCCGGGAGCATAGTTCTCAAATAACCACAGCTGAGTTCGTTTTTAGGTGTCCAACGACTTCCCAGGTAAGCTTATTTTTAGGACTAACGTCTTTGAAGCAAAGAGATCGATAAGATAAGATAAGATATCTGCACCGTCCCTGAAGAGGGAGCTTAAAACTAGGTGGAAATTACACTGGGTCGTTTCTACCAGCTGGTTCTGCACTACGAAATTTTGTGGAAGCAATTCAGCCAAGTTGAGAGTAAACGCACTTAATGAGCAAGTGTCGTTGATATTGCGATCTCAGTGATAAGCAAGTAACCTTATATCGAGCTGAGAAGCTTGCCAAAGGGAGCAAAATTGTAAAGACATAAATACGTCTACTAAGAAAGACATATTCGGTGATGGGTTAAACTCTACCTCTTACACAAGTTGTGCTCGAGGCTCAGCTCGTTACCTGAGTTGTCACGTTCCTTCTCGACGATACCGATGTCCTGTTGAAACAGTTAGTGGGCGACAGTGATGCCGCAACTTCAACCTCTTCAAAAAGATTGATCGAGAATGTCTCTTGACATGTCGAAGGATGAACAAGCGAAAAAACCAAGCTGGTCACAACGGCAAGGTACTCCTTCATCGTGTCTCTACGACCTGTTAGCAATTTGAAAATCACAAAACGGACAGTGCCGCAGTATAACCATCTCTAGACGGGGGTAAACGCCGAGCGTCTGCAATCTAGAATCATTGGAATGAAATGGGTGCGGCATGATGACATAGTGAATCAGTTTTACAGTTGTGCCTTGGGGGTTTGGGAAGAGGGAGACCGGTCAAATGCGATGCAATCGAGAATGTCCAATACTACAGCTGGAATAAGAACGTACAGCATCTTTAATGGTCTCCTTCATCTTCTTGTTTCTGTTTCGTCCCTGTTTAGGGTTGCGATAGCGAACTGGCCTCTTCCATTTATCTTGATATACGAAATGAAATATGTCTGGTTGTTCCGCATATCGAAAATGGTAAGATTAAGACGTCGGATGTCCTTGGTGCCAGGACCTCTTTAGGCAGCCCTTACGCCACGCAAAGAACACGGTAGGGTTATTCTGTATTCCTCCCTCAATGGGAAGCACTTTTCAACATTTTAGATAAAAACTGATTCAGAATAATCCCTGTGGTAGTGACGCAAGCATCGTGACGATTCGTCCAAAGAAGGCTTTGCGATCAAATGTCCTTGTAAGAAATGTGGCTAGAGGACTTCGTGGCCCCCATCTCTTGTTAAGATGTGATAAGAGAGTTCGTGGTTATTTGCTGAAAACACTGCCATAAGCATTACAGGTAAAATGAATAGTGGTGAATTAGAATATTGCAAAAAGACGAACGGCAAACGTAGCCCACCTGCCCAAACGACTCACAAGCACGTATCAATAATTAAATTATGCCAAACACTGAGGTAAGAAATCCACAAGAAGATCAATGCAGAAGCCATAAACCACGAAAAACTACCTTGTAAGCGTCCAGTGTTTAATCAGGCAATCCCTAAAGGAATGTTTGAAGACCGTTGCATGCTAAGATGCAAGGAAAGAGGTTTAGATCTGCGTGAATATTACTGTCATGATTCGTCCTCAAGATCGCTATCATATGATTTTGGGTAAACTTTTATGCTGTCGGGAAAGGAAAATTAATCCCTTTCCCATATTCGCAAATAACATCTGGAGCATTCGTCTTCTAATAATCGTCCAGTAATCCTTCGTCTCTTGCTGTTCGCACTTACTGAGTGATATTCATTGGTGTCTTTGGTTGCAGTATAATACAACGGCAACATAGCAACTTATATAGGTTTACCTAGTCAGTTGAAAAAAATTTGCTATCAATAATTGCACCGTCGCAAACGTGAAAAACCAAAGATAATAACTTGAATCAAACTGATCGTCCAGTTGCAGCAACCATTAACATCAAGCAAAGCATTTTAAGTGAAATGTGAATGCTTAATATAAACACAAGAAGAGTGCTGTCAACATGAAACTGTCTGGATATTAAAGTTCAGCTAGCTACATCTCTCGTCGTAATGCGATCTCATCTTAAATCTAGCATGATAGTTGAAACACTGAGATAATATACAGCTTATTGTTATAAAAGAAGCAATTTCGTCGTGTACTCAGACAAACTTGAATGCATTGGCTCGCCTGTGAAATCCCCCGGCTTTAGGCTACTTGCATGAATCGGTTAAATTCCTCTTAGAAATACGGGTTAAACATCTCAAAGAAGCTACAAAAAACTATGCTTTGGTAGCACATTGGTTTAGAATACATCACAACAATTAAAATTCCCCGCAAATACCAATATCGTTAATCATTGCTATCATAATCTACTTACTGTTCTCAGGAGAAATATATTAAATCAATTAAATTTCAATGCAAAATCAAATAAATCTCTCTAATTTATAAACTATGGTAACCAGTGTCAAGTCAGTTACTTCTTTCCTCTCATGAAATCTAGTATTAAAACAAGAAAAGGCTATTAAAATTTTCACACATGAAGGAAATCGAGAAAGCAGGTTTGCTAAATCTATGAACCATGTACCACTTGAAAGGTGGCAAAAATGAAATCTTCAATAATATAGTAACTACAGTCAACTGGTAGCTTCTTTAGTCAAAATTTTAAGTAAATAGTTCTTTATAAAATCTCGCCCTTTCTACTCTCTAATCTTGAGATTTGAAGTGAAAAACAAGGAGAACAAGCTAATATGAATCCCTGCACTAATTCCCGCATTTGAATACTGATTAGTTCATTTCATGCAGTCCATTCATTCATTACCTGATTTGTCCATCATTCATTCATTTATTCATTCATTTATTCATTCATTTATTCATTCATTTATTCATTCACTATTGTCAAGGGATGTCTTGTTAGTCTCTGACATTTGACTGTCACATCATGAAACAGTGGTCTGTTTTCAGCAAACTGGATTAACTCAACTGCAGTTTTGCCTGCACGCATTTCCAGTACTCTTGCAAAGGACAACCACTGTCTAGCTCTGAATCATCTCCCATCTAACTTGCCTGTCATGACTCTGTGCTCCAGGTATTTCTGAAGCACAATGCGTCCAAAGAATCAGAACTGCCATTGTACATTCACCATTGCATTCCTTAATTCATTGCAGCAAATAAAATCTGTTATTACTGGGATAGTACTTAAACTTATGCAGCCATCTGAAATTGGTTTGCTCTTTGGGGCATAAATTTTATCTGGACTTCCCTTGATGGTAGTTTTTCTGCCATGCCCTGCTGACCCACCAAACAACTTGAGCAAACAACATATTAAAGATGACTCAATTGCAGCACAACTCACTTGTCTGTTTACATTAGTCCCATCTCTTCAAGGGCTTGCTTGATTTCTCCATCCTTAAAGTAAAAAAATACTGATAAATTCTACAACGAAACAAATGCAAGACACCAATTATGATGGCAAATCCAGCAGCATAAATTAAGAGCAAAGTATAGGCATGTTTCCTTTTCACAGCTGCATCAGCTCAGTACTATGTACCACAAGACATAAACAGCATTTCCTTGAAGGACGGCTTTTGCTTCATGACTAAGAACTACATATACAGTAGCAAGTGTTTTGTGATTAAGTGATACATTCTTCCAATATAAATCATTCTGAAATGCAGGAACGTTTGTTGTGACTACCTCAAAAGGCACTTAAGCTTTACTGGGAGATTTTGCCAAATAGCTGTCATTCCTCAAACAAGGACATCAAATGAAATGAAGATAATCACAACAATGCTCTTACTTCTTGCAATGCATCTTGGGCTTGGATTGCATTAATCACCCGTTTTTTGCTAGTTTCTTGAATTTCTCCAGCGATGACAAGTTCATCAAGGATGAAGTAGGCCTTGGGGTAGCAAGAAGCATTATCAAATGAAAAAACATAGCAATAAAAACAGAATCCAGTACTTAATATCCATCAAGGCGCATCATATTGATAAAGAAAGAGCAACAAAAACATCTAAAATATATTAAAACTCAACAAGATTATCGTTCAGTTGAAAGCTTCAAATAAATATACTTACTTTTTCAAAGTTAAAAATTATGTCAAGTTCGCAGACCTAGATCAAAGGCAAAAATGGTCTATTAGAGAAAAGCATTAACATATTAAAAAGGGAAACAACTTTCAATGAAGTAAAGCAACCACAAGATAACCTACAAAGTCAGGAAACTTTAAATTGAGAGAATAATATTTTGTGGAAACTGTGGAGACAGTGAAAACACAACAAGGACACCTCAATGGAGCAACTCTGCCAAAATTACCAATGCTTTAGGCATTTAAACAAATTATACTTTGTGTGATGGAATGCGCGGCTCTATAAAGAATTGTGTTAGAAGTGCCACATCAATTAGTAGGGTTATATCCGGAGGAAGACACACATTATTAGGACTTGGTGATCACTGTTACCAATTCATTGACATCATCATCATTGTTCGGATGGTTTTGCCGGAATCAGAGATTTGTTCATCTAAAAGTTTGTTCATTCAAAAAGGTTTTCCACACTTCTCTGCCATTGCCTGCTTCGAGGATTTCTTCAATTTCAAATCGTAGCAGGTCTTCGCGTAGTTGCTTGATATAAGTCTGTTTATTTCCCTGTCCGATTTGAAGATTTTCTGAAGACTGCCACAAGATCAAGTCTCTTACAGGATGATACTGTCCAGTGCACCTTATGCAGTGGCCAATGAAGTGGAGACGTTGAGTTCTTATCACAGATGTCACTTGCGGTTTGCCTCTGTAACTCATTGACAGACAGCCCAGTGAAAGAAAAATCCACAATGAATAATCAGTAACAGTTAATAATAGTAATAGCAATAGTTACTGGAATGTTGATTAACTGGTAATCGTTCTCTTAATTACATCTATTGTGGATCATTTGTACACTTTACTGTCTGTTGATAGATTGGTAACAATCATCACCAAGTTGCAATAGTGGGTTTTTCTCTGGATATGGCTCTACTCATCATTGTGGCACTAGTGATAAAATTAATATTAAAAAGGAAATGAAATAGTCCCCTTACATTTCCAAAGTATCTATCCAGAAGTTCCACGTATCTGTGGATTACTTCTAGTGCTATCAGCTCATTATCATCTGGCTCAATGGCAGCAACAAAATAGAGACTTGCATATCTGCAGATCAAAAGAAGTATTGCGATTTTTATGGTATCATTCATTAACGGTATTTGCTGGTCATGTCTTTACCATTTCCACACAAGGTCAATCCCACATCAATTTGGGGGATAAGATGGCACAAAACTCTGTCTCGCAGGAACTAAGGGCTTGCAGCTATGAAAGATGACACATAAGGTAAGGAGGGAGCTAGTCTAGCCAATTCCAGAAAGTATTGGCCAATGAACAAGGAAGGAAGTATGGGGCATTTCTTTACTTTAACAGGGTAACTCCAATTACTTCTTTACAAATTCAAGACTCTTCTGCTGCGTAGTCATTTCCTTTGCGGTTTGGCTCAGTGGATTGAGCATGTCTCTTTGCTAAAGATCCTTGATTCAGTCCCACACACTTGCTGGTTCAGGGTGCCCTTAATATGCCCAGTCAGCCTTAAAAAGCACCTAACATAAAGCTGTGGGTAAGTTGTCTCTAGGAAAATTGCCGACTAACCCATCCCACCATATCATGGCTCAGGATGGTCTTATCAAAACAAGCGGTCCCTTGATGCTTGCACTCAACTTTACTTTTTGTGGAGGCTCCTGCTTAAACAAAGAATAACAAACCTTTTATATACAATCTTCTCATCTTTATATTCAAGAAAACTACACATTTTTGGTCTCCTTGATAGGATCATGGAGATTAAATCTCTGGTGATTTTCTTCTTGTCCTTTTGTGTGTATGCGTTGTACCATTTCTGTAAGCGTACCTTGCCTTGGCGGCTGAAGAGCATTACATAGCGCCACTAAAATCAAAGTACAAATAACAGTGAATCAATGTACATACACATATGTCTAGCATGTGTACCCTTGGGTTGGGTTGATGGTATGGCACTGGTAATGGCAGAGGTGGCGGATTGGCGCATAGAGCAAACACCTACAGTGCTGAAGATCCTGAATTTCATCCCACATCAACGCCCATTTCTGGATGCACTCTTCCCATCCACCCAGCATTAAATGGGTATCTGATGTAGAGCTGGGTACGAAGTGCAGCAAGAAAAGGCTAGCCACTCCACAATGACATTACTAGAACGGTGTCAAGATTGGGACTCAACATTGTATGGCCTGTTATTGCAAAAACCAATAACAAAAATTAAAGTTTCTTCACATGGTACTTCCACGTACGGGCGTTTCTTCTTTGGAACCTCCTCATGACTCAAAAAGCTAGTCACTGGAACCGTCACTTGACCTAATCATTCATTGCAGGCGCTTGGCCTCTTGGCATTCAGATTATACAGATGGTGCTTGAATTCGTTAACAATACTTGGCTTTCCTGTACTACTCTTTTGTACATGCTTCATGTGTCTCTATAGCAAATATAATTTGCGATACATTCTCATGTGTAAACCAGTTTGAGGGAACGTTTAACACCTTTAGGGGACTTGGTGAAGCGCGAAAACTGAAAGTGCTGGGACTTCTAAACTGGCTCCAGTGTCCACGTGGACCACTCACAGTCTGTGACAGTTGCAAAAAACAAACTGTTCTCTTTTCCATGTCCACACAGGTGGCAGGTTACTTCAGTCAACTTCTAGCAAATGCATCCCCTATTTCTTCGTACAAAACGCGTCAATTATGGATGCACTCTGAAGGGCAACCAGCAAGTCGGCAAGAGTTTATCTGGATCCGAATTTAACGAGGGTGTTATACTCGATAACGATAAACAAGCCAATTATGAGACAAAAGATGCTATAATTCGATGAAATTATAATCCACTTGTATGTAACAGTTGGTGGGCAACTAAATCTTCCAAGACTATTATCCTATTAACAATTTTCAAACGAGCCAATAGAGGGCCTAAGTTGGCGACAATACCTAGCCATATGGTATTTTCGAAGCTTCATTTCAGATTACTTTGAAAGATTTACCATTTCTAGGCCGCGCTCTTCGACTTGTGAAGAACCAGCTACAAATTCGAGTTTCTGTGTTCACAGCTTGGCAAGTAGTTCAGCATCTGAACACACTGCTCCCTTGATGCCCTCTTTACCGTCAACTTCCTGTCCTGGAAAAGGACAGGACGTCAGGAGCTTTCTTCCCCAGCATTCCAACGAAGACCTTTAAACCACCGAAAAACTAAGCGAATCAAACTTATCCTAATCCTCTGTATCAGAATTGGGAAGAGAGATTCACTGTGCGATTGGTGGCAGACAGCTTGCAAATCTTCATTTTAAGCAGAAACGGAGAGTGGGCATTTTTGGAAAAGAACCGCGGATAAGTTGGATAATGTTTTTCCATGCTTGAAAATAGCGCTAATCTCTTCCAAGTCAACTTTCGACTGTGACTAGAATGTGCAAACCGTATTCAGCGTTTTCGTTTGGGGGCGAAACCTTTTACTTTTAGTGAAGGTTGTAATACGCATCCAATAAATTCCAATCAGTGACTGGGATCTACAACTGAGCAATTCGCTTAGAATCTTTCTGGCTATCATGAAGGTGCCCGCCACTAGTTTTTATTAGCAATCAAGATGACGACGGTGTTAATCTCTTTTCTTTGCGAAGGAACTCCGCTGGGGAAAAAACTCGTCAAACAATCTAGAATCCAATTCTTTAATGTGCCTCCGAGTGATTCAGACAAAAGATAACGACTTTCCGTGTCCAATGTCTGTCTGTAGGTTCAAAGTCATACAAAGGACCTGCAAAGCAAGCAGATATTGCCCTTATAATTTCATCATAGTGTGACTATGTGCATAGACATGCTGTTATATCGCCAACTTACTTATGTATTCGAAACGGGTGACAGAGATGAAATAGCGAAGACACAGTATAGTCTGTTTCACACTTCAGGAACTTCTACCGAGAACAGGTTTCGAGCTTACAGAGAATATGTCTCTAGTTCCCCGAGGAAGCTCCCATTGCAGCCCTTACAACTTTACAAGCATGACTTCCCCTTCTGCGTACTCTCTTTCCATTCTTACCATAGACTGCATGTCATGCCATTTGCACCGAGATGTTCTCAAAGAGAGTGCTATTTTGATCGATCGGGAAATAGGAAAACAAGGAAAAAATTCTACGCGAATATTTTGGCTGAGTTTGTTGGACATTCGCTAGATTCTATCACATATCAGATGACGCTTGGATATTGCATGTCGTTGTTTCGTCACATAGGCGAGAAGCCAACCTGGTTTTGTTTTAATCAGACAATCTATCTGGCTCTGCACGATGTACGCTCTTTCGAAAAATTTCACTCAATATGCTGAGTTTTTGTCACTTTCCAGTGACTCGGAAAGTTTTACGACACTTTCAAACAATGTAAATGCTACATAATCTATAAAACTTCAATTAAAACTTTGAATATCGTTATAATTTGCTTTGGGCCTAATTTTGAAAAATTACCCTTATCACCATTTTGTCTCCAACAAGTATCCAAGCAACGATACCCATGCCCCATGGCAACGTCTGTTACGTCAAATTCATCTGCAATTAAGTATAAAAGCAGAGTAAAATTGATGCAGTTTTGTTGCAATTTGATCGACTTGATAACCACATGTGTTTCTGTGTTGTCGGATTGCAATTTGAGCAAATTTAGCAAACTTTGAATTGAAACAATCAGAATAATATCTAATAGAAAATGGAGTTCGAATTGGCGAATATATGTAATTGGAATCACGGAATCGATTCTCTGGTATGTTTACCTTGACTTTTTTTTTAGTGAGTTATGTTGGGGAAAGGCCGTGCTGGCCTATACAAGACCCACCAAATGAAGAAAGAAGCAAGTGAAAAGCTAAGAGGAGAGAGAGATCAAGTTAACTGATCTTAGATTTGAAAGATGGCAAGTTGTAGGACTCAGGAAGCAAGAGGAAGGCAAGACGTTCCACAAATTGCATGTTCTTGGGATGAATGATGATTTGCTTCAGACTTCGCTTTGACTAACAATTCTTCCGAGACGAGAACCTTTTCCTCATCCTCACCATGATTTCACATAATGGCTCTTTGCTGATCGAATTGAAGCATAGCGGAAATTAGACTGCGCTAATTTTACACACAGATGGTCTGGTCACGGGGGTCTGGTCAAGACAAAATGGACCAATCTTACGGCCATTCCAGCAAAATTTAGACCTTGTAGTGCTATCTCGGAGCACAATAGGAAAATTAGATAGGGACATTAAAGCAAAGCTCTGAAATCGAACTTTCCACATCTGACAAAATTGAATGAATATGGCTACCTGTGTTCTTAGAGATTGCGTTGCAATCGAAGATGCATCGTTGCTATTTTTTCTGTGAAAGGGAGTGGAACATTGTCGCTTGAAAAGTAATTGAGTAGTGAAAAAATACTATCTATGCCTATCTATCTATGCCCATCTATCTATGCCTATCTATCTATGCCTATCTATCTATCTATGCCTATCTATCTATCTATGCCTATCTATCTATCTATCTATCTATCTATCTATCTATCTATCTATCTATCTATCTATCTATCTATCTATCTATCTATCTATCTATCTATCTATCTATCTATCTATCTATATATCCATCCATCTATCTATCTATCTATCTATCTATCTATCTATCTATCTATCTATCTATCTATCTCTCACCTTCTTACATTGGAAACAATACAAATGGATATAGATGAGATATGGAATTGCGATTAACTGGATGCCTTGAACCATTTGCTTTTGGAAATGAAGTGTAGAAGGAGATTTCTGAGAACAGCAAAGTGCTATCACCAGCCTCTCTTCATGCAGCACAGCCCCCAGCATTACCCGAGTGCCTGCTTATTGCCGAGTAAATGTACAGATGGGCTGAATGGGAATTTTGCGAAACACAAGTCAACGGCTTGTCAGCACAATTTCTAACACGATGCTTTGATCCATTTCAGGTTCTTGACTTCGACCACATTTGGTTCAAATCGACGGACCAAAGTAGGAGACTGTCCAAAATGCACAACGCACTATCAAGAGATATTGGTAAGTAACCTAGATTTGTTCTCGTCATTATTAGAGTATTGAGGAAGTAGAAACATTTACTTGGCACTTTATTTGTCTGGAAAGATTACATTTCATACACTGAGCAATCGTTGGTGTGCAACTGAACTAGAAACTGAGTGTCTTTATACGACTATTGAAAAGATGCAAATAGTGAATGTTTAATGTATACGAAAATCTCCATGCTGCCTTGCAGATCAATTTCTGGCAGATATCAAAGGGGTAGCCGATCCGAATGAAGAGAGGAACGGAATGAAATTGTTCAATAGTCTTGTCAGAAAGAATTACCTAAGAGCAGCATACAACGAGGTATAGAAATCCACACCATGAAATGGATAATGTTTAATAACGAAGGGCACCATGTATTTGGATTTGCCATGGATTGAATTTTTCAGCCAAGAGTTTGATTCGATTGCATGGTATTTTATTTGAATTAATTCACTAATTTATTTCCGACCTTGGCGCTACATAGATATATGCAGTGAAAGATAAATTAAGCAGTACAAGCTAAACCAAGTCAACTGCTAAGACCAATACATCCTACGAACATAGATGCATGTTTAGATAAATGAAAGTTAAAAATGCACGACGAGGCAAGACCAAAAACGTAGTAACTTAATTTTCCCAGCTGTTTAATATCCGAAATCTAGGCAATGGAATGGTAGCACTAAAATCACAGTTGCAATACAAACGGCCAACGTGATCTGCTTGTACAGTGAATGCCATTCGAACTTTTAATTTCTTCCATAAACTCATTGACAGATTGAGCATTTTCCGTGTGCGGAAGAATTACATTGCGTGCTGTTGGAAGATAAATAGATATGCAAAACTAATTTAAGGCAATAAATACTGGTGACCTATGTGGGACTCAATCCTACCAACTGCTCTGCAAATCACGCATATGATTGATGTAAGTTAGTTTAAGTATGAAACCTGAAAGAGCAACGCGGATTCGAGATTCATCTTCGTTTGTCTTTTCTCAGGTGAAAAATGCTGCTCTAGAGATTCTCTATGACCTCAACAAGTTGTATTCCTTGGTAAGACACAATGCTCAACTATCAAGCAACCACCTGTTATAAACACACTTCATCTTTAGGCTGAAAAGTCAAAGCTAGCAGACAGCGGCTCTGCTACTCCTTTGTGATAAGCACAACTTCGAGGCAGTTGTGACAAGCTCCGTGTAGTAACGTTGACGATGCATCAATATCTCACCCCCATTCGCATGCCAAAATCAATCGACACGGCCTCTATGTTTCACTCCAGCTAATTGTCTGATGCTTCTTTCACACAGTCATCCAGTCGATCGATCTCCTTGAACACGCTTGTCCAAGGTGAATGCATCAAAGAGATTATGAGCGCATGGGATGGATTTTTTCACTCCTGTTTTAAAATGGTAATATACTTCTAGCAAAATCAAATGTCTAATCCCCTTGTAAAACAGAGAGTTTCGTTTCAAAATTGAGAACCTTGAATTAGTAAATCCGTCTCAATACAGATCTGTTCTTGCTTCTGCCTTCCACCACAATTGAAGTACTTGCACATCTCAAGTTTATTATCACGAAGTTTGAACTTACAAGAGGCTTGGCATATTCTGGATAAAGAGTCACTAGAAAACTCTAGAATCAAAATACCAACTAAATTTTTTGCATTCAATGGTTACATAGATTACTCATAGATTATCGTCCCTGTAGAGTTAAACATAGTGGTGATAATAATGATGATATCGAGAGAAATGTCTCCACAGAGTGACAAGTAGAGAGCCATTCTGTCGAAATGCTGGTCTAGAATTCATTGTTACCATAATTATTATTGTTATTGTCAGTGTGTTTAGCCCTGTAACTGGAGTTCAGAATAAGGCCTGTCCTTAATAAAGAGCCAGAAAATGACCTTCTGGTGTTTGCAGTTCTGAACAGCTTTTCTTACGCTTACAAACCTACGTAAAAAAATTCGAAAGATCATGATGAACTATTATATATTATGACATATATTAACTATTATATATTAACACATTATGAACTTAAACTGCCAAAAAAACTATAAGCCGTCATGAAAATTCGTACGTTTTTCTATAGAAACCACTTGGCACTTGCTACATGAAACAGATTGTAGAAAAATGCTACAAGAATGCAGTGGCAGAAGCGAGAAAGAGCGAGAGGGCACTGCGACAAATGCAACGGAGCACGTATGCAGAGATGATCCGATGCGAGACAAAAACATACGACCAGTATAGAGATTGCGTATCAGAAAACCGGTATTTGTTTGACCTGGAGCCGATGAAATTTGACCAAGTTCAGTCTGGATATGAGGCATCGATCAAGGCTGATTCCAGGAAAGAGTGTAAAATCAAGATCCAATCGATTTACGACAAGCAGAAACCGGATGGTAAAATTTCAATAGTTGTTCCACCAGGTACCGGTTTGAATTCAAAAGACAATGACTCTAGCATAAACCTTACATATGATTGCAAACTTAATGAAAGGCAATGCCCCGGTGATGCAGCTACTAGAACAAGCGAGGGAAGCCCTACAGAAAATGTAAAAAATATCGCATGCCAATTTCTAGTAAGCGCTGCATCTAAATCACATAGTATGAATCCCGCAAATGAGCTGAATACAGATATAACTGAAAACGCTTCAATCAGAAAGAGGAAACGAGACGAGGATGTGGAGTTGGAATGTAGCGATGCTGAGAAAGCGAGAAAAAAAGCAAAAATTGATTCCGACCATAGCTGCACATCTGCGGTTACCCAGAAAAATCAATTTAACAGTCGTATCCCGGTTTTTCCCAAAAAGAAACGAGATACCGATATCACAGTCAATGTAAAGCTAGGGGTGCATAGTAAGAGGGTGTGTGGGCGCAAAACAGAATGTGCAGCTGGCCCCCAGGCAAAAAATAATCAACAATCTCAGCTGGATGTCAGCAGCTTGATTCCGGTTATAAGGGAAAGAGAAAATGGCGAGTGGGTAGAATGCAATGTGAATCATCCTGTAAAACAATCGAAGTCAAGAATCCCCTTGCCAATTCATCAGCTTGGCAGTAGAAACGATTCAAATTTTGCAGCTCACCTAAAAAGGATCGGCGCGTATAAGAAACTGGCATCAATAGAAAGTAAATCGTTGAAGTCAGCGGAAACAGCCGTCAGATCATAAAAAAATTACTTTCTAAAAATCTAGGCCATGAAAACCTTAAGAAATGGCTCCATATTTTTTGTAGAATAATTGACGCATAGACTATAAGATACTTGATTGATTTGTAATGCTTGTGATTGTTTTAGATTTCTGTTTAAGAAATAATAGTGAAATGATTTAATACTTCTTGACTTCGAGCTGCAGTTTGTCGTAGCTTTTTCTTGAAATTTTAAAGGGCACCTTTGGGGACTGGAAACACTAGTCAGTGTATTTTCTTGTCGGCTTGAAGTGTATTGTCGATTTCGCGACATCAGATCCACCAGAAGAAAAAGACAATTTCGATCTAACAAGTACAACATTTGAAATATTACAAACGATCCAAAAATAATATGTCATACATTAGGAGCCTAACATTGCGATATCTTTATAAAACATAAACATATTAATCGAAAGTTGGCGTTGAAGAACGAGAAAACGCAAAAGTGGAAAGAAAACAAACGAACTGCGGAGTTGGAAATTTTTTGTGGGAAATGTGGCGAATACTGCGTTCTACAAAGAAAGAAGGGTGCTCCTGTAATTTCGCGTCCAGATGACACAAGTGCGATAGATTCATAATTGTGTGCAATTTCAACACACTGTGACCCCAATTTGCCAGCCCAAAACTGTAGCATTCAATGTGTTTGCACAGCTGCGTGGCCCCAGAGCTAAAGGAACAGAGTTATGAACAACCAAATTCATATGTCAATTAGGGGAGGACTTTTGACATTTTTTGATGCAAAGGGCATGCCACCAAACTTTGCTGCCATGAACGTGCCAATACAAAAGAGCTGGGTACTCCCAGGGTTTTTGACAGGCAAACGTAATAGACGGTAAAAGTTTTTAACGATAAAAAAATCCTTATTTTTTGGATCTTTGGAAAAGTATCTTTCAACGAGGCATTGACAATTGTTCAATCTCCTCATACCCATTCTGCATACTTCCCTCAACCTTAAGTTCACTGAATCTCAAAGCATTGCTTCTCAACATGTAACCGAGGAACTCAAAAAACAACTTGAAAACTATACGATTTGCCAACACTCTTAACTGCCATGGCCCATTAACTGTTTATGTACGGGATGAGACAGTTCTCCTTCTGAATATAGCAGCAGCGATTTTTCGGCACCTTGTCGCCTTGGGGTCAGGGCTAACTGGATATAACTATGGCATTTTGATGCAGATAAACTTGAAGCTATCCTTTTCATTGAAAAGTTCCATTCTGATGATGATGGCAAGTGCATTCAAATCATTTTACCAGACTGATGGTGAATTCGACTCTTGCTGTTGAGAGTGAGTAAAAATAACATCAATTTTGTCAAAAAGACAAGAAACAAGCTAAACAACATTGGTCACCAATGGAAACTAAAGAAATTATATCAGGTTAGAGTGAGAGAATGGGGTTTAGTTTAGAAACTTGGTTGAAAAATTTCGCAAAGGGAATTGACCAGAAAATTCGATTCGCTGAAAAATTTCTCCAGAAATCTAAAATTCAATCTTTTTTAAGTAAGGAGACGATAACGATAACGAACATGCTCGTTAATACTGACTTCATACGAAACTTTCAATCATAAACTCCACTAAAGACATGATCGGATTTATATTTTGATATTCCTACAGAACAAAGATATCCAGCAACCAGACTGCAATGCTTTTCTTGATAACAGTTCACCGATTAGGACAATCCTTAATGAAGTAAATTGCACTTACAGAACTGGCATCTGGGGTTCCTTCTGACGCCTCCAATAAATTGGTTGGAAAATCTCGCTTTTGCCTTTTTTTTAACAACTCAACTGGCGACTGAAATATAGACAACATATGTGAACATCGATTCAAGACCAAAGCCACGACAAACACTATACCTCTACTTCTACAAAGTACTGTCTACCTTCATATTTAATGGAATACACAACCGGAATACCTTCCCTGTGGTGTGGGGATAGATCCGTGATAAGGCTCCTCCACACTAGCACTATAGTAAGTTTCTTGAATCCAGTACTGAGCTTAAGTTTCATTTAGAATTAGAACAATCGCTAATTCTCTGTAATTCTACTCGTCGGTAAAATGGTGCGTGTTGCAAGCCCCAAGTCAAGCAAGACGTTAATTTAGTCGCAATCCATCTGTCCTTCTACGCATAGGAATCACGGGTTGCGATCACATTAGGACATACAGGACCCTAATGATAACAGCATGCTTGACATGCTGATAGGTTATTCCTCTATACAAATTCGTATATTATTATTATTATTATTATTATTATTATTAGGAGAAAGGATAAAGACCCTGCTCAATAAGTATGTTTTTTGTATACTGTATATACATGAATTGGGGGGGGGGGTTCGAACCACCGACTATCACATCAATGCGCAAAAATCTTACTACTCAGCTGCCCTAACACCTAGCTTCTCAGCATCCTAAATTCCACATTTGGAGGCTTAGTAGAACGCGTGAAAGAAAAAATGACTCTGGTTGAAAAAGTGCAGATTTGTTTGATCAATTTATCGTGAAGTACCCAACTACTAAAAATAACCTTATGCAGTTGATTTGCAGCAACAAGAAGCCCGATTAGACGAGCAAGGGACTTAAAAGCCCAATCAATGCATACGTCAAGATAGCTTTGTGGTAAGATTCTTATGCATTGATCATATGGTCAGTGGTTCGAATACACCCTCAGCTAAACGTTCACTTAGAGTAAGGAGAGTCGCCAGCTCTCTGTTATTCCAGGCGTAGGAATCACGAGGTCTGGTCACATCGAGAGGAAGGAACTGGGCACTGCTCGATAAGCAAAAGCTTTCCATTGCGCAAATGTCTACCTTTGATATCTCGGTAGAATCATGTGTATAAAAAATGCACGCTTCCAAAACCATTCTTGAAGTCAAACGTAGACATTGAAAAATTCTTAATGTTTTCGGAAATTACAACTGACCAAGTGACTTAAGCGTTGACAAGCTTGTGCTGATAAAACGCACAGCATGTAAACAAAAACATAACTGAGTCCTAACAATTGAAAAAAAATAAAGGATCGCAAGAATAACCTTATTTCTTTCGCTTTCTTGGCTACTGCTTGGTGCTTCGATAGTTTCCTCTTCCGTTTCATCGCTAAACATGTCTTCTCGACTAAACAAAATAAGAGCAGAGTGAAGGTGAAAAGTTTAACACTGTTTATTCTTTTAAAAAAGAAAAGCCTGCGTTCGCATCGATGGCATAGGTTTCAATAGGATCTTCAGGATTCGTTTCAGCCTAGGTTACATCAAGAATCAAAAACAGTGTAAATAATCGTCCTGCTTTGCATTCACCTCCTTTAAGGAATGGAACAGAATCAGGTAAATTTTAGCGAGTTACGTTGAGGAATGGCCATGGTGGCCTATACAAAGCCCCAACAATGGATGAAACAAGAAGCGAAAGTTGGATAGAGTTCGTGGATTAGGCAGCGAAACTTGGAAAGGGCATGAATGAGTTGAGCTTCTGGTGGTTCTGACACGCCTCAGAGGAATAAGAATAATCTCTTTGATCTCCTAGGAGCAATGCCTGTTAAAGTATCTGTAAAAGATGGAAAGATCTCCAACTAAACGATGGAGCGAAAGAGGTTGGAAAGATTTGGTGAGGTTGTGATTGTTGATGAGAGGAATGGCTTTGGACTGGACTTTGTCAAGAAGGCAGAGAAACATTACTAACAGCAGACAAGCAATCCAGTTTAGCAATTACTTAACTTGTCTGGTCCTAAGGCTAAGGACATGGATGTGTGGGAAATGGAGACACAGAAAGCCATCAAAAGAAACAAATTCCATGAAGCTTCGTGGCACTAAATTTTATCCCTCTCAACTAAACTAGGAAAGCCTTTATCACCATTAAGGATGTTAGTAAGTGTGCAATCCCGTTGAAACTCAGCAATACCGAGTATTCACCCAATAACATAACAAGATACATCATCAAAGGGCAATAGATTTACCTTCTTTTGGCAGGAGCAATCATTGCTAACAGGTCTCCCTTTTCTTCTTTGTGATGGTCTTGAGGTGCACTACTGAAAATTAGCAAGGTTAGATCGGAAACAGGAAAGAAGACCTTTTCCTATCAAGGAGCAGTAACATTAAATAAGTTGACAGATGAAATGAAACCGGAAACATTGATCGTAAGATTTAAAACCCTTTGCAGAGATTTTGACTTTGACTTTCAACTTTGACCAACCTTTTTATTTTACTTTTCATTTCATTCATTTTTCTCTTAGCAACGTATGTATAATTTAGTATAATTTAGACAGGTCCTTCATTGGTAACAGCATTTGCTAACAAGCTCAGTCTGTTTCAATATGATAACATTATTATTACCAATAAGGCGTTACTTTTCATACCCATGTCGAGATAATATCACTCCTTAAGCTGTGTGCATTGGGCTACCATAAGCTTATTTCAGGTAGTACTGGAATCGACATGAGTTTATATGGCCTTGAGTCTTTGGAATGGTACATGAACACAGAAATATCAGTGAATCAAGCCTGCCCAGAAATCAATGCCAGTGAACTCTGCCTAATTCGAACTCGTGTAATTCGAACTGCTGCTAATTCGAACAAAATTTTCAGGTCCCTTGAAAATCTCCAAACAAAGCGACCTCTTAATTCGAATCTCTGTAATTCGAACATTTTGTAATTCGACCATTTTCTACGATACCGAAGAGTGTTCGAATAAGACAGATTTTAATGCATCTCTGAGACACCAGTAAAAATACTTGTCATGAACTGATGATCTGTTTCCAGAGAGAATATTGCAGGACATAATTCCAGAAGCCATCTTGCTTCAAAGAACCGTAAAGCATTCGAAAATTGGGCAACCTACCTACGGGGTTTCTTACGCTATCTATCCACGAAAGCGGTACCCTCTTAATGGCAAAAATTCTGGGCAATGCTTTATTTTCATATCTCAAAGAATGAGTTTGAAAGCTCTATTTGATTATGTTGAGTTTCTTAAATACCTACGTTTCTAAATCGGAAGAGTTGCTATTTTCTAAAATGACGCTGTCGCTGTGAGAAGCTGGTGATTCCTCTACTGTCTTTGAGATTTTCTGCAAATCAAGAAAAATAAAGCTTAATTGCACATTTGACAAAGCCAACAACGCCACTGTCATATAATTTATGTGATAGATCATATAAAAATGTCCACATGCATTCTTTCTCCCGATCACAATCAATCACTTTCTGCTCACGGAACGAAGCATCAGTAGATCGTTATCAGAAGGAACTTTATACACTACGTTGAGTAAGACAAAATAGCTTGAATTCGGCTACCTTGCGTTCAAAATTTACTGCCTCCCTCTCCAATACTATCCGGGGCGACTTAAAAGAAATCAGGATGGTGTTGGGAGTGGAAGGAATACCTACGATGACGGACTGGAGATACTTAAGCTGATTTCAAACGACATTGAAAGAGAAGAATTCCGGAAAATGGCCAATTGGATTTCGTGATCAAGTACATTTTTACTTTCGACAAATACATCATACGCTATAAAAGCTAGTCTGCCACCAAGACAGAACGACCAAGGTGATCCGAAGGAAGGGACACAAATGAAATGACAGCGAAGCGCAGTCAAGCATCAATGCGAATGTCCTCACCTCAAATGGCCGCTCCTTTCTCGGTCTTCCCCTAGGTTGGGGCATTTTCTCCTCTGCCGGTACTTGAGCAGGTGTCGAACTGACTTTAGCCCCAGGTTGACTCCTCCTTTTCCTTTGTAAAGTATTGAGTGCTTCGTCTTCAGAGCTGTCTGCTGCAGAGGCCAGTCGGGCAGCTCCTGGTTCCGTTTGGCCAGCTGCTTGTATTGCACCATCCGATGACTTTTTCGCGTTAAGCCATTCACCAGGTCGGCTAGAACCTACAGGCAACATAGGTACCGTTTTTAAGAATCAGTTCAGAAAAGCCAGCGAGTACGACTTTGAAAATTCAAAACCATTCCTTTTATATGCTCATAAAACAATTACAACACAGAATACAAAGGTGTCGCGGGGAGCGTGGAACTATCTTAAAAACCATTCACTGAAGTTTGCAGAATCGCACCAAGAAGATTACAAAAACTTTCTTCTGCTTTCAACTCTTTGGGTTAATCACATCTGCACAATGATGCATAATTATTCTCATTTTCGATGGAAATAAACCCATTTATCAGGCTGCTGACAATGCCGTAGTGCAAAGGCTCGAAGGTTGTGGGTTCGAGTCCTGCACTTACTACAAAAAAACACAAGGAAACAACTCATTAAGTCCACTTCCTTCGAAAGAAACTCAGCCACGTGTCTATGGGTGTCTCAGACTAGTAAAAATCTACGAAGGCAGTACCCTTCTAATGGCAAACGATTATGGGCAATGCCTTGCTTTCATATCTCAAAGAATGTATTCGAATCACGAGATTTACGTCAATTTTGAAAACATGAAGTCAGCTTTCACCAGATTTTTTCTCGAATTGCTTTAGTAAAATTCCACATTCGATAAGAGCATCGGAAGCAGTTAGAGAGGTATCATCCTGAGTCACGGTATTGCGAGGTAGGGGGGGGGTAAGTTCCTTTGCTTGCCCTATTTTACCCCCAGTTTTACTCCAGGTACCCATTTACTGCGGGGTGGAAAGACTGGTGACATTAAGAAGAGTGCGTGAGCATGGGAATGAGTAATAGACGCACTTTGGGTACTGCTTCAAAGACTGCATCAAATAACCATCAGGTCTAAACGCACCGTTGAAAAACTACGTCAAGTAATCAGGAACAAGATTAGTGGAACTTTGTTACGTTTCACTCTAAGGACAGAGTTATTGATCTTCAAAAAGTTGAAGAATAATCAAAAATAATGATTGGATGTGACTACAGGGGTGACGACGAAATGCCACGAGCAAAGAAAAAGATGATTAACAGGTTAATGTGTAGAATTATCTCACCTCGTCCCAGTGATAATTTCTTTTTTGCTCTTCCTCGCCCGACCGTTCTTCCTTGTTGCTTACCACCGACTTTCGGCGGGCCAACGCCAAGCATAGCTTCTGTTGATTGTAAAGCATCACAGTTAAAACGTTTTCGAATCAAACTCAATATCGCACAGCATAAACCATAAGCGGTAAGTCTACTTCGATATTTTTATAAAAATTGCATTTAATATTTTTATTGGGAATATCTGTTCATGAGTCAGGATATCTTATAGGCTCAACTGCAAAACATGCTCATCATAAAAGTAATAGTGTCTGATTGTCCATTGATGAAATATTATGAGACCCTTTGCATATTTCTTCCTCCAAGACAACATCTGTATTCACTACTTCCATACCACTTAATCATTCATCATTTCACATCAAAAACTCCCAAAGCACACCATCTCTCTCCCCCTGGAAAATTTCCTAGCTTTGACTTCAAGTGGTTATGCAATCAATCTTAGAGATTGGATAAGTTGTTGTATTGTTCATGAAGGTACATTGTATATGACAACTCTGTTAAGATTTTTGTACTTATGGGTCGTTAAAAGAGAACCGAAAGGATTGATTCGCATGTGAAAACGCCCGGAAAGACTGTTGTGAATAGCTAAGAGGCTGTGCATATAATCCGAGAAGGCAGAAAGCGGCCAGAGAAGTCTCCAGCTGTTGATTCTATAGCTGTGGAAGATGGCCTAAGAAGTTGGAAATCACGATGATGGTTGAGCAGCTCTTGGACAGGGAAATACATCAGATGAGGCCAAAAGGAGGGTTCGACTGGTTGAAAAGGAGAAAGAACGGAAGTCTATTGAAAACTGGACGAGAGAAAACGAATGAGATGGAAGATGATGAATATTGCCAGATCCTGTTCTTGTTGAAGACAGTTATGCAGCATTGACATCGGCCTCAGACTTAGTTCAGAGAAGAGATTTTGTTGCAAATGCAAATAGAAGTACAGCCATGAAGGCATATAGTTTCATGCGAATTCAAAACAACAAGGCCCGTCCGAGCGACTTCTTACAACGAAATGAAAACACTGGAAGTAAATGGCTGGACGTTTCGGTTGGTTTTTTCATAGCGATAAGGCTCAGATGGAACGAGTTGAAACCACGTATTCACTGAAAGCAACAAAACACTAATTGGGGCTGGTAACTCGTTCGGTAGGGCGGTGTTCGCATATGGATCACAAGGTTCCGTATTCGACACCCGTCCTCACTAACGCACTCACCCCCGTCCTCACAGCAGGAGCGGGTAAGCTTGGGCAATGCGACACGCGCACTGCACCATCTGGGAGCCGATGCTGGGCGTGGTGGTCCACCTCTGCAAAAATGAATGTCGCGGTCCAGCAGAGGAAAAGGGGAGGGACGCCCCCACTGTTCGGAAGATACCACTATTAGGTCTCCGCAGGCCTATTACATAGGTGTGATATTGGGGACATAGCCTTACCGTTTTGCTCTTCTGTCTGGACCAAGTCTGCTTCCTTGGAATGCAACCCATTCTTATACATGATCAATGGGATCCAAACCGCCCCGGTCTTGCCAAGGTATTCTTTAGCATGTTCTTCAAGAAACGGGACACTAGAAAAACAATTAGAATTCGAAGCTTAATGAAATAAAGCACTAAAACATCGGAGAGAGTCGATGAAACGACCCATCAAACGAGTAGTGATAAAAAGTGGAAAGGAGCGGAAACAAGAAAACAAGAGAAAATTGCAGGGGGCAAAAAAAGCAATGATGCGAGGGACATTGCGCATTTGCTGTAAAAAGTTTGGTGGAAACACATTGCAGTAATAATCTAGAAACAATTGGCCTAAGCGGGGCAAAGTTCAATAGGGACAGCTTCGTAGCCTGGTCAAACACCAAAGAGTAAGACAAGATAGGTCCAGCAAAGAAACACGGTCAGATGACCGTTGTCGCTCTACCAAAACATCCATCTTTACATGTGATTCTTCTTCATGAGTGGCTACAGCTTACATCAAAATGTCCCGACAAGGCATTACAGACGGGCTTCTCTTACTTAAAAGCACGTGCATGGTCCAATTTTTTTTTTTTTTTTAGTGGGTTATGTTGAGGAAAGGCCATGGTGACCTATACAAAGCCCCAACAAAGGATCTTCTGCATCCTGTTAAACATAAAGAACAAACAAAGGGCATTGATGCGGCTACATACACTCCGTGTTTTCCAGTTCTGTCTTGAGCTGCCAAGCGGTAAACGAATTCATGAAGAACTTCAAAGAATGCCACATTCTTTGGCACGTTTTCACCCGTCGCTTCGTCAGGTTGTGCATTTGATAGGGAGTACAGAATGCCATCTCTAGGAAAGAAATCGATGAAATATTCACGATGATCGATCGTTTCATCGCAAGGAAAGCTAAGCTGAATCTCACACTCAAAATTAGCGTTGGGGGTCATGTTGGAGAGATGCCATCCTCAACAATGACATAGCGAAATAGGGTGGCCAGTTCCCTTCCTAATCGCACTTCATCCCCAAGCTATAAGCCAGGTTCCCAATAACTGTTGGGCGGACAGTGAGAGGGCGAAGAAAGCGTGTATAAGGGAGCCTCAAGCCCGGGGACTTCCGCACACAAGAACCACCATGCCAACTAAAAGCATTAGACAGCAAGACTTCTTAACTCGACGGTTATAAAGGTCATCCAACCATACGAGCTCTCCACTATTGCTGGCCCCGTTATTACATTACTGTTAAGGAAACCAAAAAGCCTCTATTTGCCACTTAAGATGCAGCGAGCGCGCGTGGCTATTCGAAGAAATTACCTGTGCAATGTAAGACTGCATTTTCTTGACTGGTCTGACTTGATATTAACACCAAGAAGTAAAGCGAATCTCCTCGCTAGATCCTAAATCATAAAAAGCAAACTGGAATTGTTAGACAAAAAAAGAACATGGGGATAAATGCCAGTCCTATTCTGTTACATTAGAGCAATAGCCATAGCATTCGTGAGTGGGGGGGGGGGGGCGATAGCACTCGTGTGCGCAGGCACGCGCCCGTGCTCTCACTTGGGAGCGACTTATCGCCCGCCCAGTAATAAAAATTTCCCTTGTGGAGAGCGATATCCGGAATTTAACTGCAGTTATGATTCATTCTTGTGTAATAGGCGTATGTTATATCGTCAAATAATTGTCAATCGCTCGCCCCACTCTGATCACGCGAGTTTTTTATCGTGCGACTTGATTTCTGAGCGTGGAATCCCTGGAATTACAATGGGAAAAATTGTACGATCGAAAGCATTGAGCATAAGACCTTTTAACTGAAATACGGCCAACTCTGTCTAATTCGAACGTTTGCTAATTCGAACAAAACTTTCAGGTCCCTTGAAAATCTCCAAAGAAAGAACCTCTATCATTCGAATCTCTGTAATTCGAACATTTTGTAATTTGAAAATTTTTACGATCCCACAGAGAGATCGAATCAGGCAGAGTTGACGGTACTTGCACGTCATTGATCGTAAGCTGCTTCAGTCTCGATTAGAGCGAGGAGAGCAACAAGCAGCCCTTTGAAATTTCAGGGGTCGAAATGGAAAAGTGTTCTAGCACTGACATTAAGTCACAGGTATTTATAACTAAAACGGCGATAAATAGAAGCATGTTGATTTTCGGTGTTTCATGACAAAATACGGTGTAATTTACAGTGTAGTTAAGACTTAAACAGCAACATGACCAAACGGTGACTATAAAGGGGTTAAAAACGACGACTATTATCGGTGGCTATAAACGGCGTTAAGATTTGAACGTTTCACCTCTGGCTCAAGGATATGTTTCTAGTCACAGTCCTTGTATTACAAAGCTGCGATTTACAAGAAAAATGTCACAGGAACAGTGTCTGAAAAATCTACCCTCTGGCGCTTGGTACAACATTAGAAAAGATATTGCACATGGGACGGACTAGATAAATGGTCCGTGAATCTCATTCAGACGTATTTCATCTGAGACTTCCCTCGTCTGTGAAAAGCTATCTCAAAGGCATTCGAGCGTGAAAAAAACTTACTTTCAAGGAGTGAAATCCATCGGACGATATCTCAATATTTCCACCGTGTTCATCTCGTAAGATTTCAAATGCCTGGATGACAATTTAAGAATGATCAAACATATTGCATAGGTGCAGAACCATTCACAGCTGCAATCCCATTTGACCGTGAAAGGAAGAGCTTTTGCATATCAATGTGAAATCGCTAAGCTATGCTTATCGAGCAGGACTGGTCCTTTCTCATAGTGAAACGTCACTTCAAGATTTCTATGATTCATGGATCATACGGTAGATCTCATGACAATCTCTGTGAAGTTATTCTTATATATGTCCATATATATGTGCACATTATATGTATTTACATCTATATATATTAATCGTCATATATATATACATTGATTTTGTTCTTTTCCCATTTCATTAGTTTTATATTCTAAACCCTAAGCCAGGCAAGCCAATTTCAAACTACCTATGTATTAGAGAGGTTTGTAATTGTAGTTTAAATTGAATTCGAATGAAAGGTTTCCATTATTTGCTTCCTGGCATGCCAGTCAATGGTCGAGGCGAAAGATTGCATAATCACCTGTTGTAAACTTAGTAGCAGGGTTTTGGCGAATGCAATCGCATTTATTTCCTTCGATTTGCTCATCGTGTGCTTGATGATGTCCGAATACCCAGAGTAGGCCTACGCACAAAGGAAAGATATGATCAAACAAATATGCATTTGAGCTAAATGCCGCCGTACGGAAGGCTGAGAACAGAGAGGAATGGAGAAGACAGGTTGCTGCATCTTCAATGGCGCCCGAACAAACTAGACGTTTACGGGATCAGTAAGTAACTAAGTAAGTAAGTAAGTAAGTAAGAAGTAAGTAAGTAAGAAGTAAGTAAGTAAGGAAGTAAGTAAGAAGTAAGTAAGGAAGGAAGTAAGTAAGAAGTAAGTAAGAAGAAAGTAAGTAAGTTAGGAAGTAAGTAAGAAGTGAGTGAGTAAGTAAGTAAGTAAGTAAGAAGTAAGTAAGTAAGAAGTACGTAAGTAAGTAAGAAGAAATTAAGTAAGTAAGAAAGTAAGTAAGTAAGTAAGTAAGTGAGTAAGTAAGTAAGTAAGTAAGTAAGCATTATAGCATAAATAGCACAGGGCACAGGAAAAATTTGAAACCAGATCAAAGGAGAACTTTGGTCATTTCGACGTCCATATAAACAACATACAAGGCAACAAGCGTTGACAAGGGCTATGATCGAAAGAAGAGCTGCAGGCAGCAGAGGAAGAGGAAGAACAAGAAGGCAATGGGAAGACGACTTGAAACAATAAAGAGGATGGTTCGTGGAAGTACTGAGAAGAGCAAGGGGTGGGGAGCGGCGGTTAAGGCTTGTGTATAATTGGGTGCGCCCACGGCCTGATAGCTAAATTTCAACAAGAAGAAGATAATAGCAAGGCATGGATCACTTTGGAACGCAGACCAAATGACAACAACGTCAAACAAATACTGGCAACATCAAAAGAGAGAATAATTAAGTAAGTATAAACACTTACTCGAATGAGTTGTGCAAATATGGGAGCTGCTAGCTTCATATTGAAAATATTAAATGCAATCAGCTTGCAGAAAGCTGCTAATATTGTTCGCTTTTCATTCAGTTCCTGTGCTTTTGTATCGTCACCTGGGGAAATATGGTTCAATCACTAAAATCCCTTGGCAAAATTTAACAATAAAAGGGGAATAAAGGATGCAGTAACAACTCAACCTACTTACAATCGCTACCAAAGAAGTTGCCAAGTGCTGGCTCGTACATATGAACATTCGAACATATATGCGAACATTCGAACATATATGCGAACATGCGAACAAACGAGGAAAGGCCATGGTGGCCTATACAAAGCCCCAACAAAGGAAGAAAGAAGAAAGAGAGCAGCTAAGAGGATAGAGAGATAAGATCAAGTTTATTGATCTTAGATTTGAAAGATGGCAAGTTGTAAAATGCCCTAATCAACTTGTGTTCCCGACCGCGCGAAATATTCTCAACTCAAACATTCTCCACTCGCAATTCGCATCTTATCGATATCGCACACGATACGGAATTACCAAGACATACTTTCCATTCGTTTCCCTTATCTAGGGGAATATCGGTGCAGATCGACGTCACTATATCCTTGATCTGTTTTGAACACTGCCTCCGGATAAGAATTTCGTCAAAGATCGGTTGCATAAAATTTCCCCGTCTTGCACACAACTTTCAAAGAGCCCCATTTAGAGACTACAACCTCATTTTCATCACAGCAAGAAAAATCGTTTTTGTGTTGAAAGAATCTCTGACAGAGTACCCATGCGAAGGCTCTGAATTGGATAAATGACATGGGGCGGAATCTCGTTTGCCAGGGAAAGATAACTGAAGGAAACTACTAAAAGGGACGTGAAATATCTGTATTAGACAACCAACCTTCGTCGTCAGCGTCAAGATCATCTTCATCATCAATTGTTGCAAAAACACGTGACATAGTGTAGTCTCGTAACCGAACTTGGATACTCGAATCAACCTCGTAGACCAAAGATCGAAATACGGGGGCTGAAAGACAACAACAGCCAAACATGTTTGAAACTTGAGATGCTGATGTGCAAACCAATCAAGTAATTATTGTATAAAGTCACCCAAAAATCGTACGACAACTCCGAGTGAAAATCCATTAATGGTCCCGCTTAATTCATTTGGATGAATTTTCCAATCCCCTCCAATTACGAAGATCTTGTCCATTGGGGACCGAATGTAGTGTCAGTTGTTGAGCCAAGCCTCTGAAAGTTGTAAGTCAGTTACTCTGGGAGCTGGTTTCAAGCCCGCAAATTGGGAGAGCCACTAGCCGCAAAGCCCCGTTCATTAGCAGGATGAAGAACTGATCGAAGGAGCAAGGGTGATGGAGGACGTGCATCAAAAAGTTTTGTGGCAACGAAGAAGGAAACCACGAAGAAGAAAGAACAATGAGACTCTAGTTGGGCTTTTTTCAACCGTGGATCGTTGAGCTCGTAGCAGCTTACTCAATTGAATTGCGAAGTGCATAGAACACTGTATCATAGTTTCGCACATTACACAAATATAACAATGATTTGACGATTGGTTCATTTTTGAGCCTGTGATCGCACGGTTGATTGCAATTAACACCGATGCTATATTTCATTAGGGTAAATGAAGAAACTGACAGAGAACCAGGGAAGTAAAAAGAGTAAAACACGGACTGCATGGTGCAATCTCTAACCAAACTCACCCGTGGTCTTTAGTTGTGCCGCGAAGAAAACCAGCAAATCACATAATATCTGGAACGCCTAGTAAAACAGAGGAGTTGAAAGACAGGCAGTCGTGGAAATGCGTGACCAGTAATGAAAAGGACATTTCTCTTGCGAACGTCTGCAAACTGACTGCAAAACTTACAGCGACCTATACTTTTTACATGACGATACTCGTCAGATCGATAAAAAAATCACAAGAAATATCTCGATGAAAATGAATGAAAAAAAGACGGAAAAACGAAACGAACTGAGCGCTGCCAACTTGAATCTCTTGATGCCCTGCGCGTGACACAAACATCTGTTCAATATGAAACACGATAACAAAGAATCAATATCATCAACAAACTGGACGGATCTATCTAAATAAAAGCTAAATGTGCAACAAAAACTCTCTAGATTATGTGAGAATTTTATTTTCCACATTTGGATTTTATCTAGATAGATTTATGGTCATTGTTCTATTCCGTCTTGTTTGTTGATGACATTGATACTTCATTATTCCGTTTTGTTTATTGATAATATTGCATCAAACGGTTGGCGTTAATGAGCCTCGACCTATAAGGCACGCAGACCATAGATAAAAATTTACTATTCATTATCATAATTATTACTATTGTTTAAACACGAAAGGGAGTGAGACAGATACCTCACTCTTCACAGCATCACTGCTATACTGCACCAGCTGATCCAACTGAGATATAAAGGTGTTGAGCCTCTTCTTCAAGGCTTTTAGCTCCATCTACAGCAAAAAACACCAAGCAATGCTAAAAACATGGTCAAAAAATATGGCACGCAACCAATTTTCCGGGGTGACTGTAAATAAGCAGCCTCCTTATCAAAGCCAGCGACAGTGCACTTGCCTACGCATGCACTGCTCTCGACGCTAGCAATGGTATCCATCACTGTTTTATCAACCGGACCAAAAAGAAGGAGTGCTTGCTGCTACAAGAGTGTGGCCTCCTGAAGTGTTATCTATACAAAGCCTATACGCAATGAATTGGGAAAATCTTTTACAATTCAAAATAATGCAGATCAAAGATTTGTAACAAAGTTTCTTGGCTTTGCGGCTAAATGCCGAGGGAACTCGTCAGCTAGTATTGAGAATACATTCATATTCATTCATATTGATATCTCTCCAGTAATATACAAAACAAAAGCATTTACATAAATTTACTCCCGAAGGAAAGAAAAATACAAATATAAAACTGGTCTACCAGGAGGCCATGTGTCATATTAAGTGTCAATAGCAAATACGATAATGTGTCAAATAACTGAAGAGAGTCGATGCTTCAAGGAACGATTGAAGTATATATGCAATATATGAAGTGAAATAAAACCTTTGCTGGTTTGTTCGGGTCAAGGTCAGCTAAGCTCCACAGGATTGACGTATGCATACACGTCATTGCTAATTTGAGTATCTGCAAAGAGATTTGTAGACAAATCATTTTAAATAAAGATTATTATACCGTGACTAACGGACGAAAAAGACGTCATTGAGATTGAAAGAAGAAAAAATTGAAACAGAGAAGGGATTTCTTCGGCTGATTAGCAATTTTAGTGACTGTGGAAATTAAATAGCATTGCATGAGCACGAGCAAGACTTAGCATAGTGATGTAAAGATTATTTGACCACGTCAATCATCAGATAAGAGCTATGATTCATAGAGAGAAACTCGAGGGAAACCCGAGCGAGATACCCGAGAGAGATACCCAAGAGAGAGAGAGAGAGATCCTGAGAGAGATCCTGAGAGAGAGACTCTAAGAGAGAGAGACTCTAAGAGAGAGAGACTCTAAGAGAGAGAGACTCTGAGAGAGAGAGACTCTAAGAGAGAGAGACTCTGAGAGAGAGAGACTCTAAGAGAGAGAGACTCCTCTGAGAGAGAGACTCTGAGAGAGAGACTCTGAGAGAGAGACTCTGAGAGAGAGACTCTGAGAGAGAGACTCTGAGAGAGAGAGAGAGAGAGAGAGAGAGAGAGAGAGAGAGAGAGAGAGAGAGAGAGAGAGAGAGAGAGAGAGAGAGAGAGACCCTGAGAGAGAGACCCTGAGAGAGAGACCCTGAGAGAGAGACCCTGAGAGAGAGACCCTGAGAGAGAGAGAGAGAGAGAGAGAGAGAGAGAGAGAGAGAGAGAGAGAGAGAGAGAGAGAGAGAGAGAGAGAGAGAGAGAGAGAGAGAGAGAGAGAGAGAGAGAGAGAGAGAGAGAGAGAGAGAGGAGCTGTGCTGTGATGTGCTGTGATCTAAAGAGGGCCTAACAGTCATCCAACACAAATGATCAATCCTGGAGACCGTTCTTTTAGAATCGTGCTTCATACGTCATTTTCTCAACCTTGCTTTCTAAGCTTGGGGATGCACTTGGAACGAAGAGTAATTGTACAAGATAATATGACCTGCCCTTTGCTGGTATGCCTATTGTTACAAAATTCACCGCTTTACCTCATCTTCAACATTGTCCTTAGTGCCATGTTCAATAACAGCATGAAGATCTTTCTGTAATTCCCAGCCTCTTAGGTCGTGAGCTCTGTTCAAAATGTGAGGTATATCCATTAAAGGAGTTATTGCTTGCAGTGCTAACCAAACCAGATGATACAACTTTTTCACCGGGGAAAGAGAAGTAAGCTTTCTCTTGACATTGCAACACATGGAATGGTTTGAAATGATGATGAACCAGCATTCTCCGATTTGTTAGAAATGTATAGAAATTGCTTTAGAAACTAAACTTTGCAGTACACAAACTCTGTATAATACAAACTCTAACGTAAGCAAACCATGCAATGACTCAATTCTGTAGCAAGTAAATTCTGCAACAATATTAATCCATCGCAACTAAATTCCGTAGCAACGTAGCCCTGTAGTAACTCAATTTTTTTCAAATCCAATTCAAATAAATTTAAATTCTACTCCAATAAAACGATTGAAATACAACGATTTCAAATTAAAATTGCAAACTTAACCTACTAGTAGCTTAACCTAGGTTCGTGTATGAATGGGCCTGTGTATATTACATTGATAGCATATCAAAGCACTACTCAAGTTATAAGGGTGACTAGCCTACGATCATCTCCATCAATCAAGCACCCTCTCACGCACTGCCAAAATAGCACAATGCTAATGAGCCCAATGATGTATTGTGACATCATTTCAATTTGCCCGGTCAATAACGAATCATACAGAGTGCCGTGATACAGGGCATTAGTTCAATACACGTACAAACCTGTACAAGGCGGAAAGTCGCTTTAGGTTTATGACAGCATTGTAATACTCAGCTTCATTCTCAGTTTCCTACAAGAAAAAAAGAAAAGGATGATCGTGAAACTTGATCTGGGTGTTCGAAAGAACAGATTTAATTTTAATCAACCTTTTACCAGTCAGGCATTCAATTATTGAAACGATTGATTGATCAATCCATTGATCAATCATTTCATCAATCCATCACTAAATTAATTCATCAGTCCATCTATAAATCATTTCATCAATCCATCCACCAATAATTCATCAGTTGATCAGTCTATTAACCAATCAATCAATCAATCAATCAATCCATCAATCAATCAGTCCGTGAGTCTATTAAACAATAAATCCTTCCATCCATCCATCAATCAATCAATCCTTCCATCAATCAATCGAGCAACCCATCCACCAATCATTTTATCATTCGATCAGTCAAATAATCAATCAGTCTTTCCACTAATCAATCAACCAATCAATCAATCATCCGCAATCGATAGGCAAATGTAGCTTCTCGGGGCTCTGATAGCTGCCAGCAGGAGGATATAGGAAATAAAAAGAAGTGTAAAACATTGCTTCACATACCACAGGAATGCCCGAGGCTAGACTGGACTTAAATCTCTCAACAACTTGGTCTACAAGGCGATGTCTTGCAAGTTCCTTAAGGGCAAAAGAGGATCATTCAATGCAAAATACAACTCGAAAAGTTGAATTTTGTTGAACATTGCAAAGAAAGGAGTGCAGCAACCAATAATTTCATGTACAAAACTTTTGACATTTTGCACAAAGATCTTGCATGTGTTTTGACTACACTATGCATCAAATACAACACAAATATTTAGATAGATATCCACCAAAAATTACAATACAGATTTACAAGGTACACCAATAGTACCTAACCACTTGCAGGCTGCAAATACAATCATCAATTTTCCAACTTCTCGAGTGCTATGTAGAGACCCTTATCAATCACTTTTTTGCATTTGGTAAAAGCATATAGGAGAGCTGACTAATCCCGCATGCATGTGTAATTTTTTATAAGTGACACGATTGCAAACATCCTGGGCATTACGTGACATCACGGGAAGCAGAAGGCATCAATGGTCTTTGACTACAATTGAAATGGAAAGCGAGAGAAAACTAAGCTTTTTCCTTTTTTTAGTGAGTTATGTTGAGGAAAGGCCATGGGGGCCTATACAAAGCCCCAACAAAGGAAGAAAGAAGAAAGCAAAAGGCTAAGAGGAGAGAGAGATCAGATCAAGTTTATTTATCTTAGATTTGAACGATGGCAAGCTGTAAGACAACAAAGTACAATAAAATGACAGCAAAAAGATTGGGAATGATTTTCTGACTCACCGCTGTTTGCTGCGTTATGAGATCGTTATCAGTCAAGTACTGGAGAGTTTTTGAACATGCCTCTAACAGCTGCGATAGAAATCAGTGATACGCGTGATTACAACGAAATAAACTTAGGTGTTGGGATAGCTCAGTGCTGCAAATAAACTGCATAAAAGATCATGAGCAAGCACCAGTACGCTGGTCGACAAGCATGGCTTCTCAGTGTCCTGAATCTAGCTTATGACTAATGAATTATAGGGATCTTGATGTGACGTCACATTATGAGCAAGCACCAGTACACTGGTCGACAAGCATGGCTTCTCAGTGTCCTGAATCTAGCTTATGATTAATGAATTATAGAGATCTTGATGTGACGTCACATTATGAGCAAGCACCAGTACACTGGTCGACAAGCAAAGCCTCATAGTGTCCTAAAATGTGGTGCCACCGTGATGCGCGCTAGGACCAAGATTCTGAAGATGCTGAGAAGCTAGGTGTTGGGATACCTCAGTGGTGAGATTATTGCGCATTGATCCTATGGTCAGTGGTTCGAATCGACCGTCATCTGAACTTGCACTCGGAGTGAGGATGACTGCTAGCTCTCTGTGACTTCAGGCGTAGGCACCATGAAGTGTGGTAACATAGCACACGAAGGAAATGGTTTCAAGCACCATATACGTGTTCCTTCACACTTTCATTGACTAAAAATGTGTACCCGTATGAAACGATCGTTCAGTGCATCACGAAAATCAAATTTATAGTGGAACGTATGAGAACACAATTAAGTTAAAAAAAACAGAGAAATTCGTTGCAAAAACAATCAGAACCGCTTAAAGCACCGCGTCCCCCGCTATCAAGTTTTGGGTTCTCAGTACAATAGGAATAACAGTAAAGTCTTACCTTATCATCACTATGCTTCATGACGATGTTCTCAATATGGCTAAGTAGGTCCTCTAGATGCTGGAAAAAAAATTATCCAATCATCGAACATTTTTGCATCGTCATTATAACAATTTAAACATGAACAAACAGCGCATTTTTTGAAAATATGCATATAGTATATAACACCATATTGGCAATACTGCTTTCAAACGAGTCCTTGAAATGCTGTGTGTCATTCAAGGCTGTGAAAATCTAAGGAGAAAACGACAGTCTATCGAGTACTATGACTAAAAGTGTGATGCGAGAGCTGTTCTATTCGATGCCTGAATGCATGGCCATCGAGAGCCAGCTCCCCTTTTAAACAGATTCGATATTGCTTACAAGGAAGACGCGCGTGGGAAAAAGTGCCGCTACAGCGTGAATGTTTTCGCAAAAGTCGCTCAAGTTGATTACCTTAACGAGACGCTTCTCTGCGTAGACTTCTAGCTCAAAATATTGCGGTATTGCAATGAGATTTGTGGCTTTCTCTGAATCAGCTTCGAACTAGAATAGAATAGTAAACATTTCGCATGATTTTGCTAAGAAACAGGGACGTACGAACCCGGGGGATAAAGACCATGCCCCCCACCCCCACTTATTGGCGAACAATTCAAAAGTGCCCCTTCCAAATCCAGCAGTATCCTTTTCTTGCATAATCATTCGTTTGCCCAAGTTCTCAATGTAAGATAAGACCCAGAATGATATTTGTAATCAAGGCTTTCTATGAGGATGATTGTCAGCATTGCTTTCGTTAACTTTGCATTATCTGTGGTCAGACTTTGTAATTATCGGTCATCCCTATCGTGTAGAACGTGCCCTTTTTTAACATGCCCCTTCCCCATCTTTAGATGCTTCCTACGTCCCCGATGAGAAATGACGATCGGATGAATTTGATAGGTAAAGGAGAAAAGAAGCTAAGTTTGATGCTGTTCCCGGGTTTTTTTTTAAATGGGTTATGTTGAGGAAAGTCCATGGTGGCCTATACAAAGCCCCAGCAAAGGAAGAAAGAAGAAAGATTGACTTACAAGGAGTCGAAAACAAAGCACATCGATGTCTCGAAGATATCCTTCTACAATAATGGACAAACTGGCAAATTCGCATTGCAAACAAAATGAGCTTCAAATTACGGATGTTCTTGGCAGGATGAATTTAGCATAGGGTAACGTGACAGTGCCTCAAATCGGAATCAACTGTACTTTAGAATAATTTTCCAAAAAACTGCAAATCAAAATACCTTTGCAAGGAGAAGCGGAAGGGTCTCCATGAAATGTGTACTCAGATTGTGGCGATCATCGATCAACTGTTTTCTCTCCTTGGCACTCACATTCTATGAAACAAAGTGATTCATCAGACTTAGGATCAACTTGAGGGTTCGATGTGTTCTTGAGGACATGCCTTCGTTCACGAGGAGGAGCGGAATATTTAAAGCAAGCAGTCCTTCCGCACTTCCATTCCACTTGATGGGCGTAGCTCGCATCACAAACGACTGAAGTCAGCCCCAGAATTATCTGGCATTCATTTACTGACCCCAGCAGCAAAAACTGATCTTCTAAACGTAATTATGGCAAGGGTATTCCACTCCAGTTTGCAAACGAGAAACCAGTCCTCTATGCTAATATCATTTTCAGAATTCAATTATCGGTTCATAAATTTCTTGAGACTCCTAAGAAAAGGAATCAGGAAACCTGCAGATCAATAAACAACAAATGTCAAGTTCCGCGCGGATGAAGTTTGTACGCAGCATCGAGTAATCAACTAATCTGACCAGGCAGCTCAATTGGTAGCACCAACGCCCGGGAAGTGCTAGAGGCTCCGGATTTGAAAAAACGGCATTCGACAACTTAGCGTACGATAATCAAAGTTCAGGCGATCTGGATAACGCGGTGAACCATCTTGGAGATGACTGCAATAATTGCGGCACCCCAGCACATCAGAAAGAGACTTCCCTGAGACCGGCTCCCCTGGGGACAGGAGTAGGGAGCTGGGTTACATATACCCCATCAATCATCACAGGGGTGAGGGTGAACGTGAACGAACACGTGAACGAAAAAATTCCCCTTCATTCCGAGAAAATCCCTCACAAAAGTCAAAACTGGGAGATCATGACTGAATGCTCATACACAGGAGAAGGAAAGCGGAAGTTAAGAAAACGATTGTCTGCCGTGTTTGCCTATTGAAAAATTGCCATTCGTTTTTGCCATCTGCTGTAACTCGCCAATCTAGTTAATGTCATTCATTGTACACTCACACTAAGTAACTCGCCAATCTGGTGACCTAAAAATCGAAATTGGTTTACTGTCGCGTGTCGATTCACAGCAAAGGCACATGGATCAATTGATGATGAGAGAAACGACATGCTTAAAGTACAACGATGCCGCTACGGACCTTTTTCGTAGCTCTGCCTGTCGGCCCGTGCCCGGATGCCGCTTGCCTGCAACTGGCAGCCATGATTTCAATCAGTGCAGTTTCTTGCGCATCATCCAACTCTGTGAATCAAATTGAAAAAAAATGAAAAATCAAAGACATTCAAACTGTACGGAGTACAAAAAAGCTGATATATTTATGTCAACGATGTTTGTAAAACTAATCACAATGAAACTGAACGAGACTTTCTATCATCGAGGTAAAAATCACACGACTGCATGATAAGGATGGATTTTCAATGCCTCGAAATCTGCTTCGACGGGTGGATGTACACTCATAGACAGCATCGTAACTAACTTTGACTTAACCTTAATGCTTTCATAATCACTGCTGAAGAAAACATTGCAAAAACTTGGGGATGATTTTTAAGTGGCAAATGAAGTTTTTCGAATCATTGACAACGACACAATAGATTTTACCTATGAGACAGTTGGTGTCTAGCAAAATGCTTGTGTATGATGACCAGTCCTGTGGCAAAAAAGAACAGTTTTACTCAAATCTGGATTGTTCCAGAACTCACAAATACAGTGCTGAAATCTGATAATGGATTTCAGCAAGTGTGTGTGTTTGTGTTTGTGCTTGTGTGTGTTTGTGTGTGCGTGTGTGTGTGCGTGTGTGTGTGCGTGTGTGTGTGCTTGTGTGTGCGTGTGTTTGTGCGTGTGTTTGTGCTTGTGTGTGCGTGCGCGTGCTTGTGTGTTTGTGTGTGTTTATGTATGTGTGTATGTTTAGTGAAGGCAGCGATAGCTTCAATGATACAGTATAGTAACATATTCGTGTTGGCTGGCTGTTTTGGTAAAGAAGGCATTGCAGCGTCAAAGAAGAGTAGCTACGGGTATACTAGGACGAATTAGAGTCTGACCATTGACCGTTCAAAAACCATTCCACTGTCGCGCTTCGTAGCAAAAAAAGGGTAGCTGAACAAACTACTAATTACTGAAGTGAAGCTGCTGCTGCAATGGCAACTTCAATCACTGGATTCATTAACCATGGCTCGCTTTCAACTCAACTAAAAATCAATTTTCCAACAGCCACGTGAATGAGATTAAGTGGGACTGAAAGGTTGAGATGCTATGATGAATTCACATTCAACTCACCTTGATCAAATCATTGAATTCCCACAGGCTATCAACTAAATATGCAGCATGATCGTGAATCTATTAAAAGAAATTTAAACACACGAACAGTGCCATAAACATCATCAACGGAAATTCACAATCAAACCGCACGCAACAAGTGACATAATTCATCCAGCAAAATCTCACAAACAAACCGTGTCGCTGCTCGAGATGACAACAGATGTCAAGACTGAAGCAAACAAATTTATTGCAATGTTTTCTCTGCTTCGAAGCATACTCTGATCGGAGCTAATCAGAGCAGAAGCCAGAGACAGAGTTCTGAATTTTTGTAGGGAAGTGAACTATTTGAGGCGGTTTCCCGTTGCCTTCCTTTCCAATGGCATTTTTACCATGCAACGGGCAGGATTCGAATTCACAACCCCTGTGGTGTGAGTCCACGCGCTCCACCGCTACAGATATCACGGTTTTTTCTATTGGCACGTCAAACAAAGATCACAGGATTAGCCAACCCATCACCAGTTTCACCCTAAAACCAGGCTATCCTTAAAACGTCCCCTTCAGTGCAAGAAACAGCCTTAAAAATTCTGCTTAAGAATTAATTGACATTCCTGTAAGCTGTTAGGAATAAGAGAAAAGCAGGAGAAGCAAGAAAAGCAGGAAAAGCAGGAAAGGCAGGAAAAGCAGGAGAAGCAAGAAAAGCAAGAAAAGCAAGAAAAGCAAGAAAAGCAAGAAAAGCAAGAAAAGCAAGAAAAGCAGGAAAAGCAAGAAAAGCAAGAAAAGCAAGAAAAGCAGGAAAAGCAAGAAACGCAGGAAAAGCAAGAAACGCAGGAAAAGCAATGCACTTTGTGCTTCTGAATAATTCATACCTCAGATTCTACAAAAAATTCCACCAAATACTTTAAGTTTGTCTGCTTGATTAATGTACCCTTCGTTCCTTTAAGACAAAGAACGATGTTTGTATTATTTGATGCTAGTAGATAGTCTGTATGCATAATAGACAGCTCAAATTCAAAAATTGCAATAATTGTTGAAGAAATAATTACTTTTCTTTAAAATCTCATCGACTACGAAATGAAGTTTCTCTCCCTTTAGTAAGTCAGTAGCATTCTTTGCAAAGTAGTCATGCAAGACGAAACTTGAATAACGCGTATCAAATCAGCCGTGTTTTCCAGAATATGATAACAAGATTGTGAAATATAATGCTTGCTACCCTTTCATACCTTTTCGGCCCCTTTTCGGGGATTTTATCAACTCTTCGTTCTCTTCGTCAGAGCCTTGGTAAAAGAGCCTCGTGTTGAGAAACTGCCCGGCGGCATGAGCCACCGACCTTTGGTCGCAAAATACAAGCTGGTCGACCTGACTAGCATCTTCCTCCATTAACAGATCATGTCTGGAATGAATAAAAGAATGTGAATAGATCCAGATATGTCAAACATGAGTGATAGCTAAAGTCTGGTGGGACATGAAATACACAGAAACAAGAGCGAGCGAGTCTTAAACGCGATGCTTAACACGAGTGTGGAAGGTGTGTAGTTGTGGCTACATACTCTCAGCACTGAACGTTTAGGCTAGCGATGAGTTTACCAAGGGCAGTTACAAAGAGGTGCCTTGATGTGGTGGTGGTTTATGGTGGTTTGAATACTACGCAGTTGATGCCTAAGTCACAGAGAGAGCAAATGTGTAGCTGGACCAGAACAAAAGCGGTTATTAAGTACTTAACCAAATATTATATTAACAAATCAAGCACGGTGACCTAAATTGAATCTTTTGCAATGCAGTTGCCAATGCATGGAATTTGGAAATGATGTTGAGAGTAAACCTGCCAGTGAATCATCACCTGACATTGAAGATTTTAAAATAATCACCTGAAAAATAGTCCGACCAGTTTTATGGCTTCGACAGCCACGTCGACTTCCTTGTCCAGTGTCATAGAAACGATGCGATCCTACAAAATCAATGCAGTGTTGAATGCAGCTTACAACAGCCTTTATCAAAATGGAAAAAAATTATGCTGGCATTAAGAAACTGCTTGGAAATTTGGAAAAAGTCAATTATCTCATCTTCTCCCTCTCCTTCCTCCTCTCCTTCCTCCTCTCCTTCCTCCTCTCCTTCCTCCTCTCCTTCATCATCTCCTCCCTCCTCTCCTTCCTCCTCTCCTTCCTCCTCTCCTTCATCATCTCCTTCCTCCTCTCCTTCATCATCTCCTTCCTCCTCTCCTTCATCATCTCCTTCCTCCTCTCCTTCCTCCTCTCCTTCCTCCTCTCCTTCATCCTCTCCTTCCTCCTCTCCTTCCTCCTCTCCTTCCTCCTCTCCTTCATCATCTCCTTCCTCCTCTCCTTCCTCCTCTCCTTCCTCCTCTCCTTCATCATCTCCTTCCTCCTCTCCTTCATCATCTCCTTCCTCCTCTCCTTTCTCCTCTCCTTCCTCCTCTCCTTCATCATCTCCTTCCTCCTCTCCTTCCTCCTCTCCTTCCTCCTCTCCTTCATCATCTCCTTCCTCCTCTCCTTCATCATCTCCTTCCTCCTCTCCTTCCTCCTCTCCTTCATCATCTCCTTCCTCCTCTCCTTCATCATCTCCTTCCTCCTCTCCTTCCTCCTCTCCTTCATCATCTCCTTCCTCCTCTCCTTCCTCCTCTCCTTCATCCTCTCCTTCCTCCTCTCCTTCATCATCTCCTTCCTCCTCTCCTTCCTCCTCTCCTTCATCCTCTCCTTCCTCCTCTCCTTCATCATCTCCTTCCTCCTCTCCTTCCTCCTCTCCTTCATCATCTCCTTCCTCCTCTCCTTCCTCCTCTCCTTCCTCCTCTCCTTCCTCCTCTCCTTCTTCCTCTCCTTCCTCCTCTCCTTCATCCTCTCCTTCCTCCTCTCCTTCCTCCTCTCCTTCATCATCTCCTTCATCATCTCCTTCCTCCTCTCCTTCATCATCTCCTTCCTCCTCTCCTTCATCATCTCCTTCCTCCTCTCCTTCCTCCTCTCCTTCCTCCTCTCCTTCCTCCTCTCCTTCCTCCTCTCCTTCCTCCTCTCCTTCCTCCTCTCCTTCATCCTCTCCTTCATCATCTCCTTCCTCCTCTCCTTCATCCTCTTTTTCATCCTCTTTTTCCTCCTCTTCCTCTCCTTATTTTTCTTTATCCAAAGGCTTCTCCCACACACAAAGGGGGCTCACAGAATGCACGTTTCTTACCTTAAATCGGTCTGTAAATAGCTCGAGTTGAGGGACGAAACTTTCGCATTCATAAAGACCTTTTAGAGCCTGCAGTGCAGTCAGTCGAACATCTCCAACCTGACATGAAAAAATATAGCTTTACTCTCGTGAAATCTGTCGATTATGAAAAATGTAGTACAAATGATTTATTCAAAGTTGGCAAAAAGAATATATAGCTAATTAAAGCTAATTAAATCTAACTATATACAACTGTTTGCTAATGAACTATCTACCAATTTACAATTACAAATACCCTAAAATCAACTACACGAACTCTCAATCCCCAGAAAATTTTTTGCAAAGTCTGCCGTTGCAGTCTAGGCCTTTCCAATTCGTTATTTTTCTGTTGAATAATGTAAGATTTTGTGACTGCCTCAAATTCTCTGGCAACGGATGACAACGTTGCTACCCTAGAAATGATTCAGATTTGATTCCGTATGTTAGTGCTCGGGATTTTGGTAACTGCATAGTACTTCCACTTCTTAGATCATCATTCGTAACTTATATACCTACTCAATCGTCCCTATTTCTAACAGTCCTGTTGCCCGCTCTGCTGCTGTTTTTTTTTTCTTTTTTAGTGGGTTATGCCGAGGAAAGGCTATGGTGGCCTATACAAAGCCCCAACATATGAAGAAAGAACAAAGCAAACAGCTAAGAGGATAGAGAGATAAGATCAAGTTTATTGATCTTAGATTTGAAAGATGGCAAGTTGAAAGACTCAGGAAAGCAAGTTGTTGCTGTCATCAGGAGCCAATATACGTCACAGATAAATAACGCCGGTCGCTTCTGGGAAACTACGACTTCGATTCGTGACTGTCTGTCTGCTGAATGCTTCATAAGGTGATCTCGAAGAATACCGAATAACTTTAAAACAGTTTACGTAGATGACTACGTTATCTGACGTTTACTCGATCTCTGATACCACAGACTACGATGGCTTTCAAGCTTTGGGTCTACACAATCGCAAATCAAACGAGAAGGGCAACCATGCAGGATCTCTTCGCCAGAATATCGCTTTACAGAAATATCACTATAATTACCTTGTCATGCAACGTCCAGCCAATATATTTCGTGTAGGTTTGCTCTGATATGCCAAAATACGTGCTGAAAGATCAGGAGAAGGAAATGCAGCTGACATCGATAGTGAACGGTTGTGAGGAAGAGGAAGAATCAAGGAGGGTTTTCTTCACATCAAAAGCTTTTAACATACCTGTAGTTTCTCATCCATGATCCAAGTTCACTTATACAAATCACACGGATTTCAGGTCGGACATCCCTGCAAACGGAAGATGAGGATGAAGCAGACAGCAATCATTAAGACGCAAAAAAGATACAGCAAAGGGGGGGGGGTGGGTCAAGTGAAAGTTGCTCCTATCATGGACATAAGAAGTACGCATGGAGATTGGTCAGTTACATCACAGCACCCTTTAAAATTCGTCACTATGTAAAATGATGCAAATCATTCCACACCTAATTAATTTTTGAATCCACCACAGAACTATTAGATTGCACAAAATGAAGATCTTTCCAGTCACACACCCACCCTGACTGCCATCAATCAATTTTCCTAGTTTCATCGCTGCCCTTCTTTTCAATCACCTGGCTGCATGGTATTCACTATTACTAGGCAATCAAGCCATCGGACTTTAGCGCCAGTCCATTGATAATGATAATAATCAAAATGGAATTTTTATTTCCATGCTACCGTTCACTTCTACGTGGCTATTCTTGCGATTGTAAAATCAATAAGCAGTTTGGTTCTAGGATAATAAGTTGCTTAGATATTCTTAAATCTTTATAACTTTATGGTAGGGTGGGACCAACGTACTAGACTCGACATGACTGACTCGATATAAAACAAACTTTCGGTTCCTTTTTATTGAAAAAAGAGGTACCTATATCGATGGACGAAAATGCCAGAGAAAATCCTGTTCATCATCTCTTGTAGATCAGCCACATTCTGCCGTAACTGAAAATGATAACAACTCGTAAATACTACAATAACATAAGCTTTGAAGACGGAAATACCCAAACTGGTTTGTTACGTTAATGGTGAATTTTTAGATACATCAGTAGCTGTGGAGCCCACCACTCTCACTTTTCGTCATATTGCTGAGACTGATGTGATCAGAGAAGACTTAGACGAACGCGTATGAGTACACATCATCAAAACTCTTGACGGAAAATAAACCAACCTCCTCTCTCTTCCTTTGAAGCATTTCAACTTTTTCGCGTGACCGCTTTCCAGCCGGTTTTTTGTTTTCAAGATCTAGCTGCCGCTAAAATTGACGAACTTATCTTAATGAGACTGAATACTTTAAGGTATTTTCATATAACGGTATATAGAGGATTCGTTCTAATCAATCACTCAAAAACCTATGATCTGAGATATTGCAGTTTCATCTGAATTAGCCATTCATCTGTTGGAGATGCATGCATCTATGGGTATACAGGGCTATGTATGGCCATTTATGTATGGCGATGCATATATGGCGATGTATATATCGCGATGTATATATGGCAATGTATGAATGTATGTTTGCATGTATGTATGTATGTATGTATGTATGTATGTATGTATGTATGTATGTATGTATGTATGTATGTATGTATGTATGTATGTATGTATGTATTTATGTATGTATGTATGTATGTATGCATGCATGGATGTATGTGTGTATGTATGTATGTATGTATGTATGTATGTATGTATGTATGTATGTATGTATGTATGTATGTATGTATGTATGTATGTATGCATGTATGTATGTATGTATGTATGTATGTATGTATGTATGTATGTATGTATGTATGTATGTATGTATGCATGTATGCATGCATGTATGTATGTGTGAACTATGTACCATCTATACATAGTGCTATGGATAGGAAAATAGAAAAATTTGAAAGCAAAAACATTAAAAAACATATAGATTACTGTGCCCTGGAAATTCATTCACATGTTTTCTATGATATGAAATACTTTCAGAAGTACGCTGATTGCTAATAGAGGCATTTGCAAGATGGCGGAAAATGTTCAAAAGAAGATGGAGTTTCTTTCTATACCTGGGTATTATCCGATTCAATACTGACATGCTTCGCCACATCGATCAATGCAGAAACAACTGTCATGCCTGAGAATACACAAGTTGATCTTAAAATGATATTTGGGAGTAGAACAAACGTACAACTCAAAGCACTGTGACCATCTGTCTGTACGGCAACACGAATACTAATAAATAGCAAGCAGTTTGTAAGTATTGATCTGATCGAGGAACTTCACTGTGGCTCAAACAGATCAAGGGATAGGAAGAAATACGAGGCATAAATTTACCTGCAAAAGTACTTGTGTGTCTGAACGCCCTGACTTGCGAGTCGGAGAGTCCAATAAGCCAGCTGATGAATGTGTCTATCATAATTTCGTCATAAATGATGTTATGTTGGCATTGATTTATAAGCAGTTCGACAAAGTGGGAGAGATTGCTCTACAAAACAAAGCATGGTTATAAGTGGCATCTAGGCAAGTGAAATCCAATCTTCTATCAGTATGAGTGATAATCATACCTATGTTGTCAACCTATGCCACTGCATGCATTCAGCTATACGAATTTCTGATAGTAAATATATTCGTATGACCCGGCGCCGTGTTAAGTTGAAACACAGAAGTGAAAATCATCTCACTGAGATGCAACGCTGCGGACTTGCCATGGCTTCATTGTTCACGTTGCATCTTCAGGCCATATCTAGATGATTTCTTCTTCCTCTTCTTCTTCTTATTCTTCTCAATCCAAAGACTTCTCCCACACGCAAAGTGGGTTCACCAATGTGGACTGGCAACATCAAGTCAGCATCTTCGTTACGATTTCGCTCGGAGTCATGAGATGGAAAACGCAGCTTAACGATGAACTTTATAACCAATGCAACAACGACTACAAGAGTCGTGATCAGAGAAAGACGCTTTATCCCTTGTAATATATATATAAATATATATATTGAAAAATCCGATGACATTACCAGGGTAGACAATCCCTAATACTGAAGTTTGGACAATCCATAATTTAGACAAATCCGTAACTAGAGAATGATAAAGTAGGCCTTAAAGTAGGTATGCCATCGGGTATTTCAATAAATATTACAACGAATAAAGCATCTTTATCTGATCATGACTCCTGTAATCGTTGTTGCATTGATTTAGCTTGGGTTGTCAGATACTCGTCCTGCCGCCAACTCCTTTTAAGTTGCCTTGTACGTCACGCATTGAATACGCTGGTCCTATTCTATTTCAAGGGACCCATGCTATTCTGTCTACCAGATATTAAGATAATGACGGCTGAAAACAATTTTTCATCCAAAGTTGAAGTATCTTTCTTCGAGAAACGTGACATGTCGAGTTTGTTTTTCGACGAAAAACATGAACAAGAAAAGCCACAGCGATAGAATTAATTGAAAGCGTACTTTGAACTTTTTGCTAGCAGGCCCAGTAGCCGTCAGTGGATATTCGTGACTTTCTTCGTCAAACGTTTCAGTTAGCTGTCTAATGGCATGCACCGTCTCTTCAGCTGCAATCATCTCCCTTGTCACTTTTCCTATAAAAAAAGGACTAAAATCTATATGGCGTATGCAAATAAATATGAATAAATATAAACATGGTGCATATAGACAAATAAATGAGAACTTTGTCATGTCAGCGCTAAATGTCCTGAGATCAAGGCAAGCTCATTCACATAGCCCTCTATCTGTCCACCCAGCCATGAAAAGACACATGTTGTCAAGCTTTGGGATCTTCCCACCACCTTAACTGCAGCAGCGAGACAGGTATCTTCTCACCACCTTAACTAACAATGTCATGGCTAAGGGGGGTAACTTTGTAGCAAGGTGGTCTTCGACATTTGCTTCAGAAGGGACGCAACTTAAAATTTTAACCAGTAGGCTACACTAGAACATGCAACTTATGGAACGTCTTGCCTTCCTCTTGCTTTCCTGAATCTTACAACTTGCCATCTTTCAAGTCCAAGATCAATAAACTTGATCTGATCTCTCTCTCCTCTTAGCCTTTCAATTCTCTCTTTCTTTCTTCTTCCTTTGTTGAGGCATTGCATAGGCCACCATGGCATTTCCCCAACACAACTCACTAAAAAAAAACTAATTCCTCAGTGCTTCGTAAACAAGACGTCACGATAAAGTGTTTTCCTAGCAAGTGGATTGTATGAGTTGGTCCTCTATCTTTGGCATTCTCACAAGCATTTTTCCTGCTAGCATCGGTGCATGGCTTAAACCAACAATACCTGCAGCTATGGTTCACAAAACTTGTTCACTAGTGCAAATTAATTCATGGTGCATATAAATGAATACATGCAAACAACAACAGTGTGTATAAAAATGAATAAACATATACCAATTTGATGTAGATAAATCAACTAGTAAATATCAATAAATATGGTGTGTAAATAAATACAAATGTGGTGTGTAGAAATAGCATTGTGGCCTTCGTCCTCATGCGAGGTTAATGGTGTGTCTCTGTCGCATTCGCCCTCTGACTGTAGGCCCTCTGGTGGCTGAGCAGGCCGATCTGCGAGCGGCACCTCCGTCCACAGCCGTTGCACAACCACTCTCCGTTGTTTCCACTGACAGCATCGTGGCGCCTGCACCATTCGTCTTCCAACTGTGCAAACCAATTGTGATCATCAGCCACCGCATCCAATCTTAAACAGTGCCTCCATTCTCCTCTGCCTGATTCTTTACCCTCTCAGGTGTTGAAATGAATAAATAAATGTTTAGAATTTGAATCAACAGACTACCTTTGCAACCACAGCACTGCACAAAGAACTGAACAAGGTCGACCATGGCACCTTCTCTATCTTCATTGTACGTTTCAATCCAGTCATCTAGGACAGCCTGGAAAGGAGCAAAACTATTGACATACGCCTCAGATAAATAACATTTTTGGTAAATTCGACCAAGGAACGCATCAAAAGGATAAATGATCATACACTACAACAATGAGGATGAAATAAGAAACAGGCTTCCGAAGATCAACAGATTACTCGATTACTTCCGCGATCTGAAAAGGTACTAGACATCTAACACCTCGACACATTTGGTATGACTCAAGTGAAATTTATGCAGCCTGGATGCTAAATAGATTCACTTGAAAAACGAAAATTAGCTTAATGGATCCAATTAAAATCAAGTTGCTGAGGAGCGAAAAAATACCCTTAAATTTACTCTTTTGAAACATGCATCTAATACTAACGGCTCACTTTCAGTCCTAAATTTTGCGTACCCCTCTTTTCAATATTTGTTGTTACTTATCATCTGCTGTAGCTTGCTACCTTAGCTTTATTGCATGCATCTTAAATTATCTGTATGTTGTGGAATTTCAATATTCAACTGAACTGAACTGAACTATACTTGATAATAGTTTTTGGAGAGAGCAATGCTGGGAAAATATCAGAAAGATCCATGGGTACAGTCACCAGTCCTTTTTCCTTGTTGCACATTACCCCAGTTTTAATCCAGGTGCCACGGTGTAGTGGTTAAGCTTGCGTACTCATAACGCAGGCACCTAGTGCTCGAATCGTGCTTGCGTCAAAATACAAACAACCGCTGGTGAGGAAGGCAACGGGAAACCATTTCATAAAATCCACTTCCCTAGAATAAACTCAGAGCCCTGTCTGTGGTTTATTCTACGATCCAAATGAAGCATGGGGCGCATTTCTTTTTACTTGCTTACGTGCTAGGTGGCCAGGTTGAAGACATCCAAAAAATAGGCAACAGCGCGAAACAAAGCCTTTGGCTTTTAGCACAGTGGGCACAAACCCGAAGCAACATCCCAGCTAACTCCACAGCAACTTGTTACATACCCTCAAAGCTGTCTTTCCACCTTTGACTATATCAAATAATGATTGTTCTTCCTCCTCGTTTTCACTAGCACTGGAATGCTTATCCATTCCAGATTGTCCCTTCTTTCTCCCACTGCTAACTCTCTTTGGTTTCTTTGATTCCTGTCATAAAAAATAGCAAAAATGTTAGATTGAGCACACATTGAGCTGATAATTATGCATTGTCATCTGCTGGACTGTGCTTCTTTAATGCAGAGAGAATTACACCTGAACACTCAGACAGAGCAGTTTGAATCTCGGGATTGTGTACACTCCTTATTGCTTTCCTCTTAAACACCACTCGAACCAAGAACTTTACAACTGAGTCATCCTTACACCTATCTATTCAATGAAGAGCAGCATAAGATGAAATACCGAAACTGCTACAATTTCTTTGTAAGAAGGGATGCATCCAACGATTGTGGAGAATAGAAGGGATATATTGCAAAAAGCCATCCACGTTAAGGCTTTATGCCGTGTGATGATATGATACTTTCCTTGAAAAATTAGTTATCAACAATCATACGAAAGATGAAATGTGCATTTGCACAGGAGTCAGTCACGATTGGGCCAACCGTAAACATGCATACCATTTTTCCTTGTGTGGAGCTTTGCCTTTTTTTGCCTTTGGACAGTGGAGTGGCAGGCTTTTTGAAAGAGACCTCATGCTCACTAGACTCTCCGTCTGATTCTTCAGTCCTGCAAGTTGATAATACATGGAACTAATTGCAAACGATTTGATGTACAACACCTCATCATTGAACAGGGGTGGAAATGTCTGTCACATTAAAGATCTGCCCCTAGCACACTCATTGGAGAATCCAACTTAAAAAAATAATATCCACATAAAATGACCAAAATAAGATGAGACGTATGCCTAGGTGGCAGTTAAAACATGTGAAAATGAGCGATTGACGCAAAATGATTGGTACCCATCTATTTCACACAAATTTAATCAACCTCTGGGTATAAGTCTAACAATCTAATTTCAGCAACTACCTGAAGTTTTTTAAAAGCTAACGGGTCTCAATTGAATAGATCTTCAGCATGAAAAATTATGCTTCTGTTTTCTGTGCAATATAGAAATTGATTATTGATGGTCTAGTGAATAAAGGTACTTTTCTGATTGCAAAAAGAAGTGAATCATATGCAAACAGAGATGAGAATGCAACGATCAACTTTTGAAATCCCTTCCAAGGAACAGAAAGCAAATAAGATGCTGGGAGGTCAGCAGAATACAACCCAAGGGAGAAGAGAAGATGACACATCCAGACCTCTACCCAGTGGAGTGGCAAAGGAAATGGGAAGGTGTGTGCTTATGCATTCAAATGTTTGTATGTCTATGTATGTCTATGTATACTTACATGCCTACATGCCTAAGGAATTTCATTCATTGCTCATGGCACAAACTGCCATATTTTATCAATTAGTATGTACTCGTGCAATGGCCTTTTCATTTGTAGTTGGAATCTTCAACAGACATGGCAATTAAATTGAAACAAATTTATATCAATTTGAAGGTATATTTGAGAACACTGTACATCTACACTTATCCAGCAATATCCTGGTCCTTCCTCTTGGTTTGATCACACCTTGAGATCCATATGCCAGGAATGACAGAAGTGCTATGCTTTCTCCCCTTGCTCTAATTTAAAGTCTAGCTGAAGGTGGGATTCAACAACAATCAAGCACTTAACTACTGGGTTATCCTCATAATAATGATGGGCTTGAAAACAAACAAATTTTATTTCAGTGCTCGATACCATCTGACCAAACACTATACAAAAATTGGAGTCATATTCGTGTAATGAGACAAGTACCTTGTTCTGTTTTCATCTGTCTCGGCTTCTGATTGATTTGGTGAGTACATTGGAGATGAATTATCACTGCTTACTTGACTTGCATTGTTCAGCATTCGCATTTCAGATTTAAATGAAGGAGACAAAAACTCTGGTTTTGAAGCCTTTCTTGTGCTTCTTCTGACAAAGTGAGGGTTCTAGATAGCAAGCAGTTTCATCCATCACTTATGAATGAATATTGGTACGAAAATAAGCAGAAATTAAAACACTTTTTATATGTTCTAACACCTAAAAACATATTTCAAAATATTGCAAAGCTATGCTAATATTCAATAACGCCCTAGCCCTATTCACAATTTTCCATTGGTTTGAGATTCCTGTGATTCTTTATTCTTAGGGCACTGAGAAGCAGTGCTCATCCAGGACCATGTGACTCTTGAAAACTGGCAGTACAGAGAGCCAAAGACTCCCCACACTTAGAATGAAATTCAAGATCAAGACCAGGCTCAAACTACTGACTGTAAGATATGTGGGCTACTCTTTACACAGGCAATACTATGACTAATGAATAAACAAATACATACATAAAAATTGGCATCCTTGATCGAGAAGCATTTTAAGGACAGCTTCTTAGTGGTCAGTTCGTTTAAACATCAATATAGATCCTTTCTACGCAAAGAAAGGAGCAAACAATTTTGATTTGGACACATTGTTGCCTCTTATAAAGTATTCCACCAAATATTTTATGCAAACGTTTCTTATTTAGCATCTATATCTTACATTTCAACTTTACTGTGACAGTTCGCTTTGCTTTTGGGAAATTATCTCTCTCTGTAGATAAATCATCAGAGGCTAACCATTCTAAATACTCATTATTATTTCCATTCCTTGTTATTTTTATTATCATCATTACTAACCTACAACACATTAGTTATGCTAAGCAAACAAACCTCACTATTTTCCTTATCACTGTAGCTCTCTGCATCTCCTACTTGCTCGGTTGCTGCCATATCTGATTTCCTTTTGACAAGGAGCCCTGGCATTTCTATGAAGCATGCAAAGAACAATGTTAAAACAGGTAGGTATCAATGATTTAAACCAAGCAGCATCCATCTATGTCTTTTAACCTCTAGGCCACACATTGGTGCAAACCCAGTAAATGCTACACTTTGGGGCTGCGCCACTGGTACTAATGTTTCCTAGACTCATAAATTTTTTTCCCAAAATGCTGAAAGCTACACACATTAGCAGTATGCACCACTTCTTAAGGCCTTAGCATGATTTTAGCAGTACATCAAAGCCCAGTGTACTGCATACAAAGCCGTAATTATCCTATCACTGGGAATTTATATGATATCCTCCTTCATATATCTAATGAGAAACAAAAAGCTAAGCTCAATCAAAAATTGAACTATTTCAGTCTTTTTGATAAATAGCAGTTAATTTTGTACATTAGACATAACCTATGTAATATATTTGATATGAAAGTGAAGCATCGCCTTATAACTAATGACCATCATAGAAGCCAATGACCTATACTGCTGAACTTACAAGATTAGATTAGAATGCTACAATGTATATTTAGATGCTTATCCATAGCGACATTTCAGAAGATTGTAAACTATCAAAATTGTGAAGCAAACCGCCCTGCTTTCGTTTATTTAAATGTGAACATTACGTTATGAAAAATACCTATCATTGAAGGCCTAATGTCTATAAACATTCAAGTTCAACATCACCCCAATCAATAGAGGCTTAGCTGACAATTTCTTTATTCGATAATGCTATGAAACTGCTCGTGAATCAAGTGCCTTCAAGGGTAAACACAGATCTTTGATAAATCTTTTTACATCTGATAGAAAGCATTTAGAATTCTTTTCCTTCACAAAATCAACTCCTGCTGAAGAAACTTCAATTAATTCTGTTTGTTTAGCGTTATAAACAATATTCAAGAAACCAAGGTATTGCTTCTTGTTATCTCAATGCTTTGTTTTGTTTCCGACGTGTAGGCCCATAGGCCTAAATCCATTGATTTTGCAGCCGAATGTGATGGGAAAACTACACATAAAATCAGGAGCTAACGGCAGTCCAATTAATCTGAAAATTACTACCTATTCGATCATACAATTCAATGCTACAAAACAATGCTAGCGAGATGCAGGCAAGGTGGAAAACAATGAAAATAATACCTCTTGAGTAGCACACCGGAATAACATAAGCTCATTCGCTCCTTTTGCGTATACACAACATTTGGCGCGCAAAACATTGAGCGCATGCCCCGAATACGGGCGTCGAAGGACTGAGCGGGAGGGGGGAAGGTCTACATTATAGGGAGCTGAATTCATACTTACCCTTTTTTCTAACATAAGAGAAATGATGGAAATTTCTCCTCCTCCAACTGCTAGGAGATATTTGACAATCTGCCTTACAGCTTTAGTCCATCCCGCGCCATCTCCCACATTGAAGCTAACAAAAGCTTCTCTTATCTATGGATTGATCACATATAAAATTGAATTATAGAATTAGCACCTACTGTTATTGGTAGCTAACTCGAGAAACGTTCTTCAAAAAAGAAACTCTTCTAATCCAACCGCAATTCAACTTCAAAAGCATATTTAACAGTGGGTTATGATTAAAGACATCAGCGATACACGTTGGTTTTCCTTTGCATTTTTCGGTTTTTTCCTCCTTTCTCTATTCATGTCGATAATCAAGTATCAAAAAACTGTTTTACAGCTGGCTCTTCTGTTCATAGTTTAAAAAAAGTAATTGAAGCCAACTATTTGCAGTACATGATTTTTACGGTTGAAGTAAAGTTGAGTTAAAGTGATCTCAAGTAAAGTAAAGAACTAATTCAAAGAACGGCAAAATAAACTGACCATGTGCAGTCACGTACAGTTCTGTCCATCCCAGTGTCGTATTTCTTTTTTAAAATTGATTTTGAAAGCATTCCACAAAATATTTCCTCTAAACTATATTATATGATATTGTAGCTTATTCCGAAGCACTGAGAATTCAAGGAAGGGATCTTGCGTAATTCATTACTACGGAGATTTTAGGGAACATCTCTTTTTGTAAAGAACTCCCCCTCGTGCATTCGGGGCATAAAAGTTTGTTAAAATAGCATTGTAGTCGTCAGGCTTTTTTTGTAACGCAGTATATATATATGAGTCTTGGCTTTTTACTCTCTCTCTCTCTCTCTCTCTCTCTCTCTCTCTCTCTCTCTCTCTCTTTCTCTCTCTCTCTCTTGCACACGTACAAACACGCACACATACACATGCACGTACACGTACACCCACACAAGGTAAGTTAAACCTTCAAAAGAACATCAAGTGACCATGCATTCTATTCTTGCAGGAGAATTCTCTTATGGAATAGCCGCCTAGATAAGTCTAAGCAGGTATCCTCTATCTATCTGAGTTGATTGAAAAAATACAATATAATGATATTAATGATTGTAATATCATATTTATACATGTTGAACTTCTTCAGCAAATACGGTTACCAATCAAGGACAGACGTTGCTAAGAGGCAAAAGATAAGATAAAAAGAAAAATCAAAAAATCAAAAAAAAATAAAAAAGTCTGGTTCAAGTCAAAGTTGAAAGTCGAAGTCAAAATCTCTGCACAGGGTTTTAAATCTTACGATCAATGTTTCCGGTTTCATTTCCTCTGTCAACTTATTAAATTTTACTTCTCCTTAATAGGAAAAGGTCTTCTTTCCTGCTTCCGATCTAACCTTACGCAAGAAGATATTTTTTGCGTTCGCACAAGTACGATAGCCGTAGTTTACTCTTATACAGTACCTACACTTTAACTGATAAACGCTGTGAATCAGATTTTTAGTAATTCAGTTAATAGTTACTTTGTTAGTTGATATACAGTATGTATGGTGCTAATTCTTACAGATACTTTAACGGACATTGTTCTCAGGAGATCAGGGATATTGTTCCAGTTCCTCTGAGGCGTGTCAGGACCACCAGAAGCTCAACTCATTCACACCCTTTCCAAGTTTCACTGCCTAATCCACGAACTCTATCTCACAAATCATCATTCATCCCAAGAACATGCAACTTATGGAACGTCTTGCCCTCTTCTTGCTTTCCTGAGTCCTACAACTTGCCATCTTTCAAATCTAATGTAAATAAACTTGATCTTATCTCTCTATCCTCTTAGCTGCTCGCTTTCTTCTTTCTTCCTTTGTTGGGGCTTTGTATAGGTCACCATGGTTTAACATAACCCACTAAAAAAAAAAAAAAAAAAAATTCGTAGGAGAGAACCCAGAATACCATTACCTGTGCTATTAAAGCTAACATAACTACTAAAGTTCGTGCCCAGGATATGGCTAATTTACTAATGGTTATGAAATAAATTTACTTAAAATTGCTAAACTATTTAGAAAAAAATCTATAATTAGATCAAATTAATCAATAATTTTAAAAACTTAGTTTTTACCTTATTGTTCCTTTTCTAAAGTCCAATATCTAAGAGTAATAAGTTAGCTGAAGTTACTTAGATGAAGTGTTTTCCACCCGATATTAAAAAACATATTGCTTTTTATAAGAAACATAGAACTTGCCGAGCACGGAAGATTGCTCAGTTTTCATGAAGATTAGATATACCACTCATAAATAATCCTAACCTCACCAAGTCTCTGCAACCTCCTTCCATCGTCGTTTAGTTGGATATCTTTTTCCATCTTTTACTGATACTTTCACGGGCATTTCTCCAGGAGATCAGGAAGATTATTCCTGTTCCTCTGAGGCGTGTCAGAACCACCAGAAGCGTAACTCGTTCACACCCTTTCCAAGTTTCACTGCCTAATCCACGAACTCTATCCCACAAATCATCATTCATCCCTAGAACAAGCAATTTACGGAACTTCTGGTCTTCTTTTTGCTTTCCTACTGAATCCCACAACTTGCCATCTTTCAAATCTAATATCAATAAACTTGATCTGATTTCCTTCTCCTCTTAGCCTTTCACTTTTTTCTATCTGCCATTGTTGGGATTTTGCACAGGGGTCACCATGGCCTTCCCTCAACATTACTTACTAAAAATTGAAAAAAACTTCAATTGGTTGAAATTTTCTTGAATTTTGGGTAACAGAAAATAGCGAATGTTCAGTAAATCTAATTCAATCGAATTTCTATGGATAACGAGAAGAAATAGTTAAAATAGTTAGAAGAAGCCACTATGACTTATCAACCACTCAGAAAACAGCTCAAAATTCCCGCGATCAAAGTTGAAAAGTTCAAATCCATCCATTTGAGAGGTTTTTCAATCTTCTCGAGCCAGCACTAAAATTTTTTTGGGTTTGGAAGAGCCCGAGCTCTGAATTTCATATCGATGGTTGCATATGAAAGAACGTCTCCTTGTGAAATGAATTTCAGCATGTGTTCGTAATGCCAACACACACATTACACTTGCAAGGGAAGATAATCACAAGACTTAAGATGTTCAAAACGAAAGGAGAAATTCCGTAGGTCATTTAAACATGAAGCACGTGCCCTTGCATGTTGGCAAGGTTAGGTATTGAAAGTATGACTCAGTACCTGTCACTTTGTCAACTCGAGTTCTCAGTTACAAAATAGAGATAGGGAAGTTTTATTGAGTTGAATTGGCGATCACTTGAAAACATGGCGACTAACAGTGGACAAAGACCCGAGATCATTTGGATTTAGATTCGTCCGTCTGAGTTACAGATTACAGTTGACTACTCATTTCTTAAATGCTTTAGAAAAAGATGAAATTTCCTCATAGCAACAAAGCATCTTAATTTCATACATTTTTCGCATGGCCATGTTAAAGAACTCGGTAAGTTGAGAAGTCGAACCGCGTCGGTCCTTCCTTCCATTGGCCTAAGTTGGTTAGTCGCCCTACATTCTTATTAGAAAGGACGTGAAACATGGAACTAATCCAGCTCCATCTAATTTTGGCTTTGGTAGCCCTTAGTTTTTTACTAGTTATTTAACGTCATGACTTCAATACGGAGAGAGGAATGTAATTTATTGTATTTTCAAACCGTATCTACAGCTGAGGTTCACACTCGCTGAACCAATGCTGAGAGTAGAAATATAATGAATTCTTAAAGCAATTTTTCTGTGGCAGATGCGCAGCACAACCGTTATACGTTTTCATGATGGTTATATTTTTGTTTTCCGTCTTTGCAATGTGATGCAGGAAAAGTTCATTGCAAGTGTCATGTTTCAACTGTGATATTTTATTGTTTTCTGATAGATGTGAAATGCACGACCATCAATAAAATCTTTACTTCAACCGATCATTGCAGAAATTTTTTATCCTTACTGGATATGTGCAAGTGATACCAATTCATTTAAATGGTTCATTAAGGACTCTAGAAATTGCAAACACAGCTGTATCTAACAGTTATAAATACAACATTGACAGAAGTGACCATAATTTGAATTTGACTATTCATTGATTCAATGTAACTTGAATTGTATGCCTTGCCTTTTATAGAAGCAGAAAAACAGGCTTGATCCAGAGCAAGTATTCACCATCCAGCAAAAAATTGGGAAAGGATCATTTGGGGAGGTCTTTAAAGGGTAAGCTGTTTTCTTGATATACTTTTCCATGTAATTATTCATTACCAACCAAAGACTGCAGCTTTTATAAAGGAGTATGAAAACTGGCAATATTCAGTCAGCTGGTAATTTCTTCCAACGGCATACTTGCTATTAAGTTGATGGAAGTTGTTATAGGCTACCCATTTTAAATGTAATTATTTATATGATCATAAAAGAAACTGTAAGAAAGGGTGAAAGTTTGAAATTTTGAGTTAGTTTTCCATTGCATTCTTCAACAATAGCGTTTTCATTGTGACCTCTGCTAAACCCTAGTCCACAAATCTAACAGCATGTACTCACATACTTAAGCCACAATACCCTGATACTGCTTAAGCCATGGAATCGCCTGCATGTGCAGCACCCCAAAAACGACAGTAATTCTTTGTAATGCACATGTCCAAAGAATTCTTCAATAGCAATTGGTACTTGAGCCACAATACTGCCTGGCTTCAGTTAACATCCTTTCACTTATTGTGTGGGCAAATATGTACAGTGGTTAAAGGTTGATGGAAGAAACACAGTTGCTTAACCAATAGCTTAGCTTGTACGATCTATACTGAGCCCTTTATACTTATGTCATGATTCTTAGTTAGAATGCGAGACATCAAAAAAGAAACTCACTCAGTATATACATTCAAGGTATAACAGTCAACAAGCAAGCAATTACGTGTATAATAAGTGTTTAGCCCTCTTGCATCTTCTCTCAAACCCTCTCCTCGCAAAATTCATGTGGTTCTCACTCCATGCTCCTTGCACACGTAATTAGTTACGTATTAAAGTCAGGTGTGGGCCAGGGGGGGCACTACATCAGTTTACCACACTGACGTCATAATGATGTCATATAGCAACAACGCCATTAATGTTATCTCAAGCATTATCTGATGCTGTGTTTTGACTTTCTTCCAGAGTTGATAACAGAACAAATGGAATTGTTGCGATCAAAATAATTGATCTAGAAGAAGCGGAAGATGAGATTGAAGACATTCAGCAAGAAATAACTGTCTTGGCACAATGTGACAGTGATTATGTCACCAAATATTTTGGATCCTACCTCAAGGTTAAATAGCGTTTGGCTTGTATTTCTTCATCATTTTTGCTAGCTCATCTGCTTCCATATAAGGTGACCATACTGAAAAGCAGTAGGTAGTGAAATTGATGGTCATGCATCTTTGCTGAAGGTCGCTCGCTGAAGCCTTTGTCTAGCCATGTGTCCAAATATGCCTCCAGCTATCTACCCTGCAGTAAATGGGCAAAGAATGCAAAGCTGCATGTAAGGTAAAATATAACAAGGAAGAGAAGTGCCCTACCTACCTTAATGTAGTGGCTCTAAAAGTACCTATCAAGCAAAAAGCCTGCCAATTTTCATAAGATTGGACTTTGATTTACTTCTATTTGCTTTACAGCAACAAACAGCAATGCATTTATTAATGTGAAATTTGTCCTTTGATGGATGGGTTTCTACTAGCACCTATGACAGTATCTAAGTTAAGATTTAAGTTGCTTGTCTCATCCTTCCCACTATCAATCAGAAGCTTCGGTGGTCAAGTGGTCCCCTATTGTGATAAAAGGAATGTCTATGGGCTTGAAGAGCTAGAGTTTTGGAAAAGTTTTCATTCTGTACTACTTTCCTTTCTAACAAGTATATGTATAGCTGTTGCTAATGTAAATATGGCAGATGAATCTGGTTATGTAAAACTGAACGTTTTAATCACAGGGCACAAAATTATGGATAATAATGGAATACTTAGGAGGAGGGTCAGCTCTGGATTTGGTATGTGTTTTTATCATGACTGCTCTACTTGAATATTTTCAACTGTTATCATATTCAGTTTGTAATGCCATTCATAAAAGAAGTAATGTCTGTGGTGGCTATCCCGCAATCCCCTTCTCCCACCTCTAGACCAGTAATGATGTGTGGTTGGATAGAATGCCAGACATGCAATCGGCTCTCAGCTGGTTGCAGCACTGATAAGGCCACTCAGCTGTGCTTCTCATGCACTAAGTTGACAGCTACTCAAGATTCCAAGGCCAATAATTCAAGATTCCATGACAACGGCTCTACTGGCTGGCTCTACGCTTCTTGTCCCATTTCTAAGTTTGGGGTTGAGTACTTCTGAAGCTTAACTAAAGCAGGTTTTTCTTTCAATGACCTTGTGATTTGGTTTTTAATTTTTTTGCCAAACCCAGGTTATGGGATGCCAAAGTTGGTATTCCCAGGCTTCCCCTTATTTCCCATTATCAACTCAATGTTTATAGACATTTTGATTGACTGGCAAAACGCCATCTCTACTTAAGGACGAGCTTACAGTGTCTGACCAAGAGCATTACGTCACTCAGCCAATTTTTGTTGGGATAGATTATCAGTGATATTACTTTGTGCTTCAGGTTTGCCTTAAAATGTATGTTTTAAATATGAAGCTCTCTGTTACCTCATGGAGGCTACTAAACAGTTCTCTGTTACCTCATGGAGGCTACTAAACAGTTTCAATATCCTGAATACTCTTGCACCTTCCTCTCTTGAACACGATGTTTTTGCATTGAGGAAAAGAAATGAAACTCCTCAGAACATTTCAAGCCATTGTTTGTTGAGCATAAAAGTATCTGCAAAAGTGTTCATTACAGAAGTGCACATGCCTAAGTAGAAAATTGCCATGAGCATTTCTGTGGTGCTGTATCCCACTTACAAGAGAAACTTCTTTTTGATCCACTTTGCTTCACCATTTTGGCCTGTCCCGTGCCATTCTTGTTGCTTCCTTTCTCGCAATTTTGGTTCATCTCAGTTTTGTCTAATTGTAATTTCGTAATTTTGAGATTTTGTCAAATATTTGTAATTGATGTGTTGTAATTTTTACTTATAGGGCTATTTTGTTGTAATTTTAATGGCAACTTAATCAGAGTAGTAGTCTGTTGAGTTAGTACTATTCTCTCCCTTTTTGTAGATGAAGGCTGGCCCTTTTGATGAAATCTACATAGCAGTTATCCTTAGAGAAGTTTTGAAAGGCTTAGAATATTTACATAGCGAAAAGAAGCTACACAGAGACATCAAAGGTAGGTTACTTTCATCTTAAGTATTTCAATGGGTATTTCACAGACATTTCTTTGCAATGAAGAGATCTTGGGTGGAGAATTACTGATCTACTTTTTAAAGCAAGAATTTGTAATTGAGGACAATGTGTTGTTCAGTCATTTCAATTTATTGCTTTGAGTGAAATGAAAATTCCTTTTTCAATTCACCAGATTTTTCTCCAACGTAAATTGATCAAATTGATAATTCATACATTGATGAATGGCTTTATTGTTAGATGTGATGTTTTGTCATTTTCCCTCTGCCCTGTTCCTCTGCCCTTTTTCTCTGCCCTTATCCGCTGCACTGCTTTGCATTTTCCCCTTTATTTCTCTGCATTTGTCCTCCGCTCTTGTCATGTGCACTTCTATGCACATGTCCCTTGCGCTAATCCTCTGCAATGAATTGGCCAATTTTCTATCCCTGGCTTAAAGACTGATAAGTTTGATTATTTTGTTTATTCTACAGCTGCAAACGTTTTGTTGTCTGAAAATGGTGATGTGAAGCTAGCTGATTTCGGTGTTGCTGGGCAACTAACAGATACTATGAACAAGAGGAATACATTTGTAGGGACGCCTTTTTGGATGGCTCCTGAGGTCATCAAGCAGTCTGCTTACGACTCAAAGGTAAATAAGGAGCATTTTTATCTTTGAGCTTGATCAGGTTCAGATGAGCAATTATAAGCACATTATGTAACACAGCATATGATGGTCTTTACCAAGGCCAAATGTCTGTCTTTTTTAATAGAAGGTCAGCAGAGAGACTGCTTGCATTGAGTTATAGCACCAGCAATATTGAATCAAATGTACCGTATTTATTTGAGTATAAAGCGCAAAATTTCTACCTAAAAGAGAGCTCAATTTAGCGGTGCGCATTATAAACGAGGGTAGAATGGAAACAGGTCTTTGGTTCATCTGGGGATGAATCCGACTTAAAATTTTCATTTATATACTGCATTTTGTTTACGTTGTCGATAAATAGTTTTTCTTATGGCCCACATGTTCAATAACCTTTGTCACTTGCAGTCCTTGTTCTGAGCGAGAAACAGCAAGAAAAAGTTCCATACCAAAAAAGAGTTTGATACTAGTTTTTAACTGAAAATTAAAGCTGTGCGTTATACTCAAACAAATGCGGTAGCTTTACACACTGGCTGTATAGTGATGCATGATCCAATACCACAAAGAATTCAGGAACCAGGTTTTTCCACTCTTTGAAAGGAATCAATGGAGATGTCTTGCTTGAAGTCATTTTGCTCCAAATTCTCTCAAGTCAGGTCCAGCTCCCATGGGCTTTACAGCCCTGGTCTTGTTTGCACATTTCTTGACATTATCAAATAACCTAATTAATCTTTTTGAGAGTTCCCAGCTAATATTACCACACTTCAAAGATTTCAGTCTATATGGAAGAGTATCAAAAGTCAAAGTCAAAGTTCTTTCCCTCACCATTTTGGTGAATAGGGTGGCACCCATCTCCGTTTCATTATCCTTTGGGCCACACAGCTATACAAGCACAGTGAGTACTACAGTTGGGGACTGGCCATCCGGTAGCACTGTGTGTTTCACTCCCGTGCTCTTTCCTAGAGTGCTAAATGCTAAGCAGGGAAATAGCATGAACGATTTTTCAAGTCTTTGGTATGACCCGAACGGCTATCGAACCCCGACCTACCGCTTACAATGTGAGCATTCTATCACTGGGCCACTGATGCAGTATGCAAGAGTATAGGCTTAATATTTACTGCTAGAATAATTTGTAATCAACCTTTTACCTTGTCTGTTGAGTAATATTTCCCCACCAAAAGTTACAAGTGTATTGCAATTAGAAATTTCGCAATTTTCATCCAGTTTTTAAGATGAAACACTTTTTTGAAATTATACAGCCGTGTTTAGAAGCACTTGTGAAATATGGTTCTAGCTCTTTATTCAATTTACCTTCATTACAATTTTTGGTTGGCAGTTTATTGTTTGGCTTCAAGCTTAGTGCTACCCTACCTTTCCACAGATTCCTTTGTGTAAGGCAGCTTCTAGGGTAATCATAACGACTAAAAACTAAAGACTTCTATTGAACGCAAATATCCACTTGTTCTAGGCTGATATATGGTCACTGGGAATAACGGCTATAGAGCTGGCAAAAGGAGAACCGCCACATGCTGATCTTCATCCGATGAGAGTCTTGTTTTTAATTCCAAAAAATAATCCTCCCGAGCTTTCTGGAAGCTTCAGCAAACCGTTCAAAGAGTTTGTTTCTCTCTGCTTAAACAAAGATCCCACAGAGGTATGTATGACATATCGATGCAGTTGTACCGTAAAGTGAACAGGTGTGCAGAATTCCGTTTGAACGAAGAGTGTTTGTTTAGGAATGAAAGGTGTTCTCACTAGGGAGCTTACGATATTTGGAGCTCAACTCAACAGCTTCTAGGCGATTTATTGTTTTCAGCTGAATTTTAGGTTGAAGGGTCAGCTGAGTGATTTTGAAAGTGGACACGCGAAATTCATGAGTGGTGTCCGGATGGCTCAATGCTATGGTTCTTGCGCATTGATCCTGTGGTCAGTGGTTCGAGTCCCACCTCAGCTAAACTTTCACTTAGAGTGAGGAGAGTCGCCAGCTCTCTGTAATCCCAGGCATAGGAATGACGAGGTGTGGTCACATCGAGAGGAAGGACCTGGACACTGCTCGATAAGCAAAAAGCTTCTCAGTGTCCGAATTTCTACCTTTGACACCACGTATATTGTAGAGTATTCTTCACGTGGGGAAATGAGGAGCTTAAGGTCTTCGCTTTAGCGAGACTGGATTATTTGAGCAAGTTAGTTGATGCAGTAAAGCGTCCGCTTTGTTTTACTGATTAAAACTCTTCGCTCAAAAAATTTTCTGTGAAACAAAGATCGTCTCTCTACTTGATTTGGCCATTAATCGTCTTTGCTTCAGCAGCGTAACTACAGTAGATCTATTGTCATTATCAATATTGAAAGTTTGTATTTACAATAGTATAGAGTAGATACTAATTCAAACCAACTAATTACTACATAATATCCACAAACTATATGAAGAAAATATATATTTTTATTGCGTCTATGATTAATTGTCAATGCCTTTATCACATTTGACACATAAGATTACTGAAAATTATTAATAGTTTCAACTTATGCGCCCCATCGTAGGCTTAAGTAAGTAGGCGGGATATTGTGATTGATCAAAACTGTGTAGCTTACTTGACCCCTTGCATGACAGAAACCAGAAGCAGGGGTCCGAGTTTTCCTAGGGAACTGGATTCTTATGAGGTGGGTTTCCGTTGTCTTCCGCATCAGTAGTGTTTTTTATTGTGAGACGTGCAGGATTTGAACTAAAAACCCTTGTGTTGTGAGTCCACGCCCTAAACTGCTACACCATTGTACCACGTAGACGATCCATGCATCACACTGGCTACAAACCTACGTATTGTTCATTGACGTTTTTCCTGCTGCAGCGGCTGTCTTGTTGATATGATTAATCTTCATAGCGTACATCACACGTAGTAAAAAAAACGCGGAAAAAGCCCGCTTCTGTTTTGATGGCCAGGGTTTCTTATCGTTCTTCTCCTAGCTTTAATTTAACGTAATTGGCTTCAGCGACACGAGAATCAGCGCCATCTCTATCGTGAGAAGTTTGGCATGGGTGGTGTCCCGTTTTCTAGCCCCACATTCTTCTTGTGGACAATGCTACATTTCTCTGGGATTTGAAGTGGCACAAGGGATGCATTTCATCCACTCTCCTAGTGGCCTGGGTTTTTAAGGAGCAAATGTAGCATTACGTTTTTAAGTGACTTTTCTGATAACTAGAAATGTATCTTTCTCCCTGCTGTTTTGTTGCCAAGCTATGCAGCTGAAACAGTGCTGTTTTAGATTTTATCTCAGATTGAATATCAAGTAAATGAAATTTGAAAAATTATTCAATAAGAAGTCTCGATGCCAACAGTTGACGCAAGAAATAAGTACGTGCCTGTTATTCAACATCCGAAGTATGGGCATAGATAGGTTATTGTTCAACCCGTCAGCTATCTCTCTTGGTATCTATAGAAACTCAGCAGCCCCTTGTTGAAATATGCAACGCTTTGGAAATCGGCAAAAAAATGCTTCCACTATCTAATCTCAAACCATCATCATTCGATCCACCCATTTCATTTTCTGGTTAAGAAAAGAAACACAAACCGAATCAAAACTGCCTGCCGTTCTGAATTTCACCAGCATCGGTCTTTTAAACCATATTTCGTAACCAGGCTGGTCAATGAAATTTTTCTGTTCAATTCGGAATTATGTTAAAAGTTTGTCATGAAAGTTTTCAAGTGTTGCAATATTTTCTATATTTGCTATAACGAATCTTAAACAAAGGGGTGTTTCCCTCTGGTCTGTGTCTATGACCCTTGGGTTCAATGTGTATTATTATCATCAGTTTATTATCATTATTCTTCCTTTGAAAAAAAATGAAAGCTTTCATGGACTTGCAAGATAGATTTTTTAAATTATACCTCTATATACACATTTCTTTCTTTTTATTGACTTGTCTAGACTGACAAGTCAATAAAAAGAAATATATATGCATATAGAGGTATAATGTCTAGACTGACACATGATAGAAAGAACTGTTGTAGGATTCTGAGACGCGTACATTATTAACTGTGTGTGACGTCTTAGTAGTAGTATTGACTTGTAAGGTAGACTCTTTAGATTATACCTTTATATGCAAGTTTATTTTATTCAGACAAGCCATTTGTAAACTACTTAGTTATACAGAGGTTTACATTTGTATGGTTAATATTTTTTCGTAAATTGGAAGTTTAAAAATTGTTGTTATAATTTTTATTATTGTTATCACTATCATTACCCCAGACTCATCCTTGAAAGCTTCCCATGCTTTTCTCATGACTTTTGCCATTTTATATTTATGGAGAATTCTCGTGAAATAATTTTTTGTCATAAAGAATTATCATTATTCTTACTGTTATTAGTATCTGTCCACTTCGTTAATCTCTCCATCAGCGCTTTCGGTATCTTCAGAAACTCCTGTACTACTTTTCTTGAAATGTGCAGCTCTCTTTCCATCGAGCCACAGCAGACGCTTCCTCATCTCCAAAATTTCCACTATAATTTCCAAAATTTCCGCCATTTGAACCTCCTACTACATCCTTTGCTGCAGAGATACGACTTGGACAAATCCTGACCTTCTTCGTTATTACACCTGCCTCATTCTATAGATCTAATATCCATCTTCATGGGTATATATTTACATTCATTTTGTTCTTTTCCCATTTCATTAGTTTTATATTGTAAACCCTAAGCCAGCCAAGCCAATTTCGAACTACCTATGTATTAGAGAGGTTTGTAATTGTATCTTAAATTGAATTCGAATGAAAGCTTTCTTTCATTATTATCGCCATTATTTTTTAAGAAGCTAAGACCCACCATCTTCTCGGAGATCTAAGCAGTGCTTATTGGCAGGCGAAGCTTTTAAATCTATCGATGGGCAACCTATACATATCGTATAATGACAGAGTCATAAAAAATCCCTGCCTTCATTTGTTTACTGCATCTTCTGCTGCTTGAATTCACCGTCATCGAACCATCATCCAACCCAGGGCTCCTCTCCTATTCACGTACTATCATCTAATGATTTAAGCATTTTTTGAAAATTTTCCCATCGTTTGTGTTGTAGCAGTTGAATATATATGTTTATATTTTTTTAATGAGTTATGTTGAGGAAATACCATGGGGGCCTATACGAAGCCCCAAAAAAGGAAGAAAGAAGAAAGCGAAAGGCTGAGAGGATAGAGAGATCGGATCAAGTTTATTGATCCTAGGTTTGAAAGATGGCAGGTTGTACGATGCAGGAAAGCAGGAAGAATGCAAGACGTTCCATAAATTGCATGTTCTTGGGGTGAATGATGAGTTGTGGGGTGTGCAATGAAATGACGAGGTTTGGGAAAGAAACATTCATATAGCCCAATTTGTCTGCAATAAAAGACATGCTCAAAAGCCCCGTAAGGAAAACGGGACTGATGGATGTAGGCTTGGCATCAACCGTAGAAGTCGCTTACGAATGCATCAGCTTACGCGATTTTTTCTTTTGCAGAGAATGTCAGCAAAAGAGCTCCTTCGCCATAGATTTATTAAAACTGCAAAGAAGACAGCCATTCTCACAGAGCTGATAGAAAAGCACACGCGATGGAAAGAAGAGGGGGGAAATGAAAACGATAGCTCTGATGACGACGATAGGTATGAATTGTGATTTTTCATAACTGGTTGGTAAATTCCTGATAATTTGCGTAATTTGCATTCCATTATCGATTTTGAGACCAATCTTGTTATTCTTTTTCTCATTTTCATCGCTTCTATTTGAAACTCTACCTACCCACCTGCGAGCGATAGACTCAGGGAACCAGGGTCCCTTCGCGCGCCTTTTTAAGCAAAACGCCTTTTTAATTGGACCCGCTAAAGGTGGTGGTTGTTACTTTTGAACCAGCTGCCTTGCTCCTAGTATTTGGTAGAGTGTTCGTCAAAGCACACGGTCTCTACCTTCCACTGCGTGCTAATTGTCCGGAATTCCATGACTTTTGGGGCTGTAGCTTGATATGACTGTGTTTACGACTTCCGTTTCAGTGAAGGCACAACTCGCTCCCAGAACGACCAGCCTGCATGGATTTTTGATACGATCAAAACGTCACCGAAAACAAGCGTAGACATCGAGAAGATAAATGATGGATTAACCGATAGGGGGATGAATTCGCCAAAATTTGGACGCCCCGAGCGCCAATTATCAAAGTCTTTGAAAAGGCTGGCCCCTGTCTTACAGGCGGTAAGTTTTCTCTTTCCTTTGAGCAGTGCGATGTCGCAACCATGCTTTCCACTATTTTCGTCATTATTGGCAAGAACCGAAGTTAGCAACACGAGCTATCAAAAAGCTCTAGTTAAATGGTCAAGGCGCTGGCCAACGAACATTTAGTCAATTATAGACTCAACCTTGACCAACCCCAGTGAGGTTAACACGGTAAGAACGCCCCGTGGTGCACAGCGCATGCGTAAATCTTTATATAACTCATTCACGAAGTTTATCCATGCATGCTGCATGATGCATTTTTACAACTTTGGGAAGCTTCGAGTACTTCTGCCTTTTTTGTTTTAAGATATTTCCTTAACTTCAACTACTTTGTGGAACGTCTTGCCTTCTTCCTTTCCTTTCCTTTCCTTTCCCAAATCCTACAACTTGCCATCTCTCAAATCTAAGATCACTCAAGCTTCTGTCGCGGTGCACTTTATCCCAAGCTTCACAGAAGGTACCACCCTTTTGCTGCTTGTTAGACAGCTACAGGGACGCCAAGAAGCGGAAACTGGCGTGGAATGGAACCAGTAGCCTTTACCGCCATTAATCCAAATATATTTCTATTTATCAAAAGCTGAAGGTTAAGCATCAGACAAGATGCTCTGTTGTCGAGGAGCTGGAATCAATAATACAAGATGCCGACCGAAATTGCCCCGGTATATGTGATGCATTCGTTGGCGAAGTCACAGACATTGTTAAAAGGTTTGCAGTTGTACAAGTTAATCATTCTTCCTGCTTCTTGTTGTCCTTTTTTGCCATATTGTTTGTTTGCAAGCATTCTAAGCGTAGAAATTATCATTCTCCTGGTCGGAAGTCCTGAGAGCAATGTCCGTGAAAGTATCTGTAAAGATGGAGAGATGTCCAACCAATCGACAGCAAGAAGCAGATGGGAAAGAGGTTGGAGAGATTGGGTGAGGTTAGGATTGTTGATGAGACGAGTGCCTTAATGTATCAGTCTAGTCTTTACATAGATTTCCATGTCACTTTTACGCTTCTGTTTTTTTCGACATAAAAAAGTCCTAGGCTTGACATCTATATTCTTTCTCCTTAGCAATATTGGTGGCAGTCGACGATAGCTCACGGTGTAAAGGACCATGAATTTCGCCCGAATGCTGCTCAAAATTTCCAAATTAACGGACTTGATTGCAACAAGCCCGTTCTGAGATTGTTTTCAATTGCAGAAGAGTTTTTACATTTACGTGTAACGAGCAGAGCGAATTTTGATGAAATGTAAATAGATTTTCTTTCACATCTTGACTGATTTTGCCCCGCACCAGATTATGTTAAAAATGCAAGCCCAGCTGGATAAAGATCCACTGTTGTTCCGAGGAGTCAACTGAATGCATGCTTTCCATTTTCCCGTTTCACTTTTTCATTCGGACCATGCGTAGCTTTGTATACTCATTCTCCACGACCATGTTTGTTTAGTAAATAAGCTGAAAATGCAGGCAATTCTTGGTCCCTTCTACTGATAGAGACTTTTTACACTTTGATAGACATTGCTCTCAGGAGATAAGTGATGCTATGTCTGATATTTCTGATCCCCTAGAGGCATGTCAGGAGCACCAGACGCTCAACCCGCTGCCACCCATTCCAAATTTAACGACCCGATCCACGAATCACGAATAGAGTCCTATCCCACAGATCATCGTTCATCCTAAGAACTTCCAACCTCTGGAAGACTCCCTCTTCCTTTCCAGAATCCTACAACTTGCTATCTTTCAGATCTAGAAGCAGTAAGCTTCGCCTTATCTCCCTCGCATCTCACTTTTTTCTTAGTCCGTCACTTTCTCTCTCGCCTCTCAGTTTCTTCCTTTATTGGGGCTTTGTGTAGGTCACCGAGGCCCTTCTCAAGCGTAACTCACAAGAGATACATCATGAATACTGTACTCGTATTTTTTTCAAGGGTAGATACCTGAGTCTCAGCACATGGAGAAGACAACGTGAAAGCACGCGCCCTTAAGTTCAACAGCTCTTTAGGTTTAGATGTGTATAGCAGAACTAGTGTACGTCTACTTGTTTATGCGATTTCAACAACTAATTAGAAATTAAAGCGATTTCGTTTATAAGTTTGCGCCGAATATTATCCGATTCCCCTGAGCAGGTAACTGTTCCCCTAGCTTCGATCCTTCTCCACCCTCTGATAATGGAATTAGGTACTGCTCAGGTTAATGTGCAGCTCTCCCTAAATTCTGAATTAATTCTTCGTATATCCACGTACAGTCTGTACCACAGTCCTTGTATCCATTTTATGACTTTTTCAATAAACCTTTTAGTTTTGATCGATTCTACTCTGTGGTTACGAGTCTCGTATTGCTATTACCTTAGGCTGCGTTTGCACTGTATCATATCACTTTTTGATCCAATACAAAAGTTTTACGGATCAGCAGTGCGTTTGCACTAGATAAAGTGATCCGGTACAACTTTGTACCTGCTATCAGGTACAGTTTTGTACCTGCTGGGAAAGAGGAACAGTTTTGCACCTGCACTGCTCCGAAACTGTACCGGTACAGCGTAAAAGCGAGGGAAAAGGAATAATTTAGTATCGTATCAAAAGTGATCCGGTACGGTGTAGACGCGAGGGAAAAGAAATACTTTTATATCGGATGAAAATGATCCGGTACAGTGTAAATGCGAGGGAAAAGGAACACTTCTGTAGCTAATCAAAAATGATCCGGTACAGTGTAAATGCGAGGGAAAAGGAATACTCCTGTATCGGATCAAAAATGATCCGGTACAGTGTAGACGCGAGGGAAAAGGAACACTTCTGTATCTAATCAAAAGTGATCCGGTACAGCGTAAACGCAGCCTTAGGAAGAAGCAGCTTGGGTGCAATCGGACGGCAATCGGGGAGCAAAGACGATTATTTTTTACTGACCAGCAATTGGCTCATTGGTTAATCGAAAATTCAAAAGAAGCAACGTTGAGACTAATTTCAGTGAAGAATTATAACGGAACAGAACAAGTATGGCAGCATTAATATTGATACAAGCAATGTCACTGACACTCACAAAAGTTCACTGGACAAGAAATTAAATTCGACTATCTCCATGCCTCTTCTTATCAAGATTGAATGCCTTGGGGGAGCCATCTTCTTGCCATTGGGGGGGTGCTTGTCCCTCCTCGCCCCCCATCTGGCTGGGACCACGGAAACGTAACTAAAAGCTCTTTGTACAGCAACTCAGCACGCACTGCCCCTTTCTATTGATTTAGTGCGTAACTGTGTAATTCAACAAATGCAAGTAAAATGCAACAGCGTTTTGAGTCCATTCAATTTAAAAAGGGAACCGTACAATAGGATGCGATCCTGTTTCCTTTTCAGTCTCCTCTGGGGGAAGCATTGTATCTTTTTTTAAGCCTCGAGTACACTGCATTCAACAGTCGCCCGACAAACAGTATAATTAGAAGGGAGTTTAAACACACCAGAATCACCCCCGTTATTCTTGAATCCAACTCCTTTTCAATGCGTCCTAGACTGTCTGCGACACTTCCCCGAAGAATTACACCGATGGAGAGATTTATTGGAATTATCAGCAAAGACAGCAACTGCAACAAGTTCTCGAATCTGTCCCGTATTGGTTTCTTCATCCCGTGAAGAAGAACAAAAGCCATCGCTAAGATAATGATAGTGGACAGTCCGATTTTAGTGTGGTCCAAGAAAAGGGACACACCAACTGTCATCGTTAACTTTCTCACCATTTCGATCACTTCCCAATACCAGCATTCTGGTTCATAGTTTTCATACGTAAATCGGAGGGCGTATGTGAAAACCGAGGTTCGGTCCATCGATCTGCCCATCAATGAACAGCACTCGTCGTTATATCCATCGTCCTCCATTACCTCCTGTACACTGCATCCAAAGGGAGGACAGCTCATCCTTGAAGGAATGTCTTGTGAGGGCTTGCGCGGTGCGTAACGCCTCAATAATGCCCATAACAATAATGGCAAGCAAAATGGAATAGCAACGGAGCAATATGCAGCTATCAATGTGTACTTGTATTGAGCTAATGTGGGACAAGCTATGCTGTAATCCGAATGGAGATAGGACAACTCTTGTGCGCAAGTTCCGTTCTGCATCGCGGTACAGAAGGTATGACAACTGATCGGCAAGATTTGAAAGATCCTTGACGATGTTAGAGGATATGTTACGAACGTAAATAACGCCACAACTTTGATACATTGCTTGCCGCATGCCTTCCTCTTTTTTCTGAAGGCCAGAATGCTAGCCCCCGAACAATGAAGGTAGCCTACCTTCATCAGAAAAAACAGAAGGCTCATTACCAGAACAGTTAGGCTTACGAGTAAGGCAAACCAGAATTCTTTCACTGAATCAATGTCCCATTCAGGCTTAATGCAACGCAAAGACGGGATTCTTATAACCTCAAATTGAATGTACTCCATGATTGAGACTGCTTTCAGCATAGTCTTCGGCCAATTCACGTAGCCGAATGCACGCAGAATGCTTATCAATACCTGATAGAAACCGATCAATATTTTCAAGCCTGACATGACAATATCTGCTAGTGTTCGATCGTCAGCAGGATTACCCTGCTGTCTCTCCGGCTGGCCACTAGCATCGGTTACTTTCCCTGTCCACAGAATGACGAGGCAAAGGAGAATAAACAGCACTGCATAACCAATAAACTCTAAAATGACAATGATCGCATGTGGGCATTTGACACATCTGTTGAACTGCTTACTGTAGCCTTTCTTGCACACTGCACACAGTACGCCGGTATACCCAGGAGAGCATGATGCATCCATGCCGCCTTCGCATGAACCAGGTATTGGACACTTCGTAGGTATTGGTAGCTGGCAGTTGAAGCGCACGGTTTTCCTATCATAAGTATTGTCGTACGTTTCAAGGTTTGACATGAATGCTTTGAATTCATCCCTACAAGTCCGATTGCCAGATTTTGTCCCGTTCCAGGTTGACCAGTAGCCCCTCGATAGTTGCGGGTAGTCCCGTGTGCACTCAAATCCAACCCGCGGGCATTTTTCACACGCGCCAAAGCGGTAGAGCCTGTAGAATCCATTCAGACATCTGCAGGCCCTCGTTCCAGACGAGCTGTTTGTGTTTGTTCCCTCTGGGCACGTTTTGCAGTAGGATGCATCCTTGCCAGGACTCAGATCGGGTGGGACATACTGTCCGATTGGACAACTCTTGCAGCTCGTCATGGCAACCTCATCCTGATAGAATGATCCCGGAGGACATTTTGCGCACTGGCCCATTGTCTTTTCTAAACCGTCACCCGTAGAGAAATAGCCAACAGGACATGCATGACAAGTGAACTCCATCCCAGGTGTGTCCCATGTACATATATAACCGCTATATGCCAAAAACCTCGAGGGGGATTTGAAAACTAAATCTGCCGATGGGCTGCACTTAACACTGGCTTTTAGCTTTGAGCTGATTTTCATCCCTTTAAGGTACTTGCATGTTACGAAGATATCTGAATGATTTGCCATCGATTCAAAATCAACATCGTTTAAGAAGACGAGTTCTTTATTGCCACTAAGGGTAAGAAGGAAAGGTGCCTTCTTGATGCCGAGCAAGACCCCGCTAAAGTTGGCCAAGTTGTTCTGATGCAAGAAGATTTTTCCAATGTACTTTCCTTTAAACAGGTATTGCGGGAGCATTTCCAAACTGTTGTTATGCATCACCAGTTCACTGATGAATTTTAAGGTTGAAAATGCACTCGGTGATACATAGGAAATTTGGTTGTTTTGTAGATAGATATAGTAAGTAACGGTCTTGAAGCACAGGCAGCAGTGATTCAGTTCAGTCAGTCTATTATTTGATAAATCGATGCTCATCATGCCAAGAGATTTTAAATCGAAGGATTTGATTCTGTTGTAGCCAACGTCCAGACTTTTAAGTGTCCGAATACCAACTGTGGTAGCGTTGAAATCTTCCAAGTGGTTCCCACGAAGGTTCACTTCATTCAATTTGGTGTTGCGTTTAAAGATGCCGTCTGGAAGGGCTGTTAGCTCGTTGGAGTTAAGAGTCACAATGAACAAGTCCTGGACCATGTCAAAAGCACGGGACTCAATTTGCGTCAGCCCGCAGTGATCACAAGCAAAGCTTTTCAACTTTACGCAGCACGCCAGGTCACCCTTCCTGAGATGCGTCAGTACGTTGCCACCAATATCCAGCGTGACCACTCCTTTTGGCAAAAGCGGAAACAAACCTGTGACATTCATACGATTGTCCCGCATCTTTATACTTTTAAGGCTGTGGAATTGCTTGCTCAGCATCTTCTTCATGTCATTTTCAGTGATTTGGTTCGCACTGAATTCGAGCACGCGTAGAGAGCTGGGCAGATAAATAGGGCCTTTTTGACCGCAATTGTCTAGAAGAAGAGTCTGTAGCTGATAGAATCTCAGAAAAAAGTTTTCATCGATAGGACGTAGTTTATTGTGTGAAAGATCTATGTAAATCACTGTAACCGGGATGTCTTTAGGTATTTCAGTCAAGCGATTATCGATGCATTTATAACTCTTATTGTTGCACTGGCAGCCCTTAGGACATCCAAAGCTGCTTCTGAACGCTATTATCGCAAAAATTGCTAGACAGACATTTAACTTCACCATTTTCGCGATTTTCATCCGTAACAGCATCAACTACAAAGCGTGCCAGTCGCTGAAATGCATTCTGGAATGTGACCTGAACTGAAATCTAAAATGTAAAGAAAATGTAAGGCCCATGCTCGATGGAAGCTCCGAGATCGCAAAACAAGGGGTAACACAGAGGGGCAGGGGGATACAGCCAGCCCGTCGGGGAACGCCAGGCCCCCTCCATCGGAGAAAGCTCAAGTCTGTTAGCAACCGTTCCCAATTGGAAACTTAGCCCTCTTGTCGGGGAACTTAGCTAGCTACCTGTCGGGAAAATCATTGCGACACCTCTTCCCGAGCCAGAGCCTGAGCCTTTATGAGGAAACAAGGCTGGTTCCTTCACTTACCGCACCTACCATCCAAGTTCATGCAAGCTAGCCAATTACCGTCTGGCGGACAGCTAGAGGGCATCCAGACCTATGCATGACAGTGAAGTCGATGTAGCATTTCTCAAGATAATGATGGCGCAAATGAGTGGCTCAAAGTTTCCTTGATCGCTTCTCGCTTACAGGTAAGAGACGGGGGCGCCCTATTTCTAGATAGGAGGTGGCTCTAAAGTAAGGGCATCCAAAGTCCGGTCCGCGGCCCAATGTGGCCCTTGGTCAATTTCATCCGGCCGCAGCCCCTGTCATAGAGTATATAAGTAAAAAGATTGAAGTAAAAAAGCAAATGTGAAACACAAAATGGCTTTTTAAAATTTGTTTGAATATATTGTTGCTCTATGTAAAAAAGTCCAGCCAAGGTTGGCTCCTAAAAATGTTACCATACAAACTCTGGGCCCTTTTTCGAAAAGTTGGACAATCCTGCTCTAAAGTAGCCGTCAAGACTGAAAATAAATGATTAAAGTTTCCACCAAAAAGATCCAGCATGCTTAAACCCATTCTCTGCAATGCAGTAGGCCCATTCTCTACCCTACTAACCTCTGTTATGGATAGACAAGGTGCCCAAAAAAAGATGTATAGTTTTTAGAAGTTTTTATTTTTGCTTTGAATGTAAAGGATCAAGTGGTGTTTTTATGTTTATTTCTCAGAGAGCAGCATTTTTGTAGGTGTGAAGCAAAATTTTTTTTTCACCCAAAAGTTGCCAAAAAGAAAGCTATAGTCACAAAATGAATGCAAAAAAAATTTGATAGTCAACTGATCTCTTTGTTAAAAGTTTAGAAATCATTTTCTAATGTAAATATCCTGTTAAAAAACGTCATCATCATCATCATCGGTGGTCCTTCGCTATCGAAGAAGACAGAGAGGAAATCATTTGGTTTGGGAGTTTGGTGTTTCCACCTCTTGTGAGATCTAAACGTTGCTGGACGCTGGCTGACGCTTCAAGGACTTGTTTGGGTCACGCGGGAAGTGACCATAATAGTTTTGAAAGGTTTTGTCCGTGCTGACTAATTCAAATCAGGATGCTGCTTTGATTAGTCAGCTTGAGCACCTCCAACATGACGATGCATTCAATCAGCAATTGTTTTGTTTTGAGACATGGTGAGTGGTGGTTGGAACAGTCAACATGACAGTGGTAGCAGTAATCTGAAAACCCTTGCGAGTTTCCCTAGCTATCCTGTGGCCTTAGAAAACTGTTTGCGTAAGATGATATAACGTAGAAGACGTTCACCCGAATTTTGACTACTGAATGGAACAACAGGAAATGAAGGTATTTTGCACAACAAAACTCGTTCTCATCGCATTCATTGCTAACAAAACTAGAAGCTCAACTCATTCACACACTTTCCAAGTTTCACTGCCTAATCCACGAACTCTCTCCCACAAATCATCATTCATTCCTAGAACATCCAATTTGTGGAACGAAGCCCACAACTTGCCATCTTTCAAATCTAAGATCCATAAGCTTGATCTGATCTCTCTCTCCACTTCTTTCTTCCTTTTTGGGGCTTTGTAAAGGCCACCATTGCCTTTCCTCAACACAACAAACTCCTAAAAAACATGACTCAATCCCTGCCATTTTCTCTCTAGAACTGGGCGAAGTAGAATATCAATCCTGGTGACATATGGGGGCGTGCTCCCCAAAGTCCTTCTATAATGGCGCCCTGCAGTAGGAGAATAATTCCCCTGGCATGCCAGAAAGCCAACTTCGTCTTACAGAAATCTATTCCTCCGTAGGTCATAATGTCTGAATAATAATATAAAATGTCTGAACTTGGCCTAAAAGAGACTGCAAGCTATACTCAGTTGTATCGATTCAGGTGAAAGTGAGCGATTTAGTCTTATTGGGGAAATTATCTAATGCTTCATACTCGCAGAGTGTCAGATAGCAAGAACTTGCGTGTCATGCAAGTAAGTTTTGGTTTTTTGAGCAATATTGAAGCTGTAGTGTACTATTGTGTAGTGGTTAAGCATGCGGACTCACAACACAGGGGCTTTCAGTTCAATGCCTCAATGTGTCACTTTTAAAACGCCATTGGTGAGGAAGGCAACGGGAAACCACCTCCTACCTTCCTTGAAAAAACTCAGAGCCCTGTCTCCGGTTTCTACTACGCTCGAAATCGAGTATGCAACGCAGTTTACAGCAAACAAATATCATTGACAAAAGAAGAGATATAAAACAGAACAGAGCATACAAAGATTACCTTTTTGGAATACTGACCAAGGTCAGTGTCAGTGTGAATGCTTAAGATGTGTTCAAAAGTATCTTTAAACCACACGGCACTGTATGCGATAACAACGAACTAGTAGGGCCATTACCATTACCATTCTGCGTAGACCCAAATAAGCTTGGTTTCGATTCCCACTCACTTTCTGGTTTGTTAGCTTTGAATAAAGAGAAATCCCCGACCCATTGTGCTCGCATTTATCACATTGCGTATTTCCATCAAACGCTAGAGTAGATCGTAGCCAAAAGCAAGTTTCGATCTATCTTTGCTTTAAGACTCATATGATACCTTAAAAATTGATTGATCTGTTGCAGGAGGTACTAATAGGCATTAAATACTTGCGCTTAGCCGACCTACTGATTCAAAGATTGAGATTTTATAGCATCTAGCAATATTATGATTCGAATGGTCTCTTTTCTCGACAAAGACTGCGAAGCGCAGAATGGAAACAGCTTTTTGCATAATAGAGGGATCATTCATATGGAAATAACCTAAACAAAACAGCGCAATGCTGTCAGTATCTAAAAGTAAGAATGTCCTTTGAAGTTATGAGGTGGTTTCCCGTCGCATACTCGATTTTCAGCGTAGCAGAAACCAGAAACAGGACTCTAAGTCGATTGATGCAAAATGAATCGAATCGGTAGGAACCACGATCTTAAATTTACGCATAGAAAAAAAAAGTATAAGTCGCGTCCGGGATCCCTATAACACAGACATCAGCACATGTCGAGAATGATGGTAGTTATTGTAGCAACAATGGCGATAAAGTAATGATGATATCTACAATAATGATGGCAATGGAAGCAAATTCAAACCTCTCTAGAACATAGATATCTTGAAATTGGCTAAAACAGTTGTGCATGCACTATATAATGGTGCATATTTCGTATAAGATAACAAGGCTAAAATGAAAATGAAATGATAGCAATATTAATGGCAGTAAAAACATTGATGAAAGTTTTAATGATAATGAAATTTTTTCAAAAAAGCAGAGAGCGGATTTAGGAGCACCACCCCAGACATCGGAGCAGCCCTCTAAAGAAATCAGCTTTGGGAATTCTTTATAGCTAGTAGACGAGAGAATGAGGAAAAAACGGCTCTGGAGAGGAAATCGATCTTTTGAGATGCATGTTTAGCAATGGAATGAATGTTATTTTCATACTTAAATAATGGACATTGGGAGGCTTTTGCTTATCGAGCAGTATCCAGGTCCTTTGTCTTGATGTGACCACACCTCGTGATTCCCACGCCTGGAATTACAGAGAGTTGTCGACTCTCTTCACTCCAGGTGAAATTTTAGCTGAGGGTGAATTTGAACCACTGACCATAACATCAATGCGCAAGAGCAGTGGCCAACCCGCGGCTCGCGAGCAGCATGCAGCTCTTCTCCTGGTTTCTTGCTGGTCTCAAAAACCGGCATAAACTACTATTTTAAAAAAAATTGAAACAGTTATTGCTTCTCAATTTTCATGTTGCAATAATGACCAGGAATTACCAAAAAGTACTGAACTTCGCCATTACAAGTTATTCTGTAGTGCCTCTTCAGTTAGTGTTAGTTTACCAAGGGCCTTCCATTTGCTTTACAACGCCATCATTAAATAAGCAAAAATGAAGCTGATACATATTCTCATTAAAAATATACATATGGTTTTGTGCATGTGTGCCCACGTGTCTTAAGTGGCTCTTCGCAGCAGCACATGGAAGATTGTGGCTAATGGTCTCTGACAGGTTGGCCACCCCTGCTCAAGAGTCTTACCACTGAACTGTCCTAACACTTTATGATGACAGTGAGAAGCTTTTTGCTCATCGAGCATTGTGCAAGTCTTTTCTCGATGTGACAACACTTCATGATTCCTAGGCCTGAAATTACAGAGAACTTGCGACTCTCTTCACACTAAGTGAAAGTTGAGCTGAGGATGGATTCGAACCACCTGACCATCGGACCAATGCTCAATAGTCTTACCACTGAGCTGTCCTAACACCTTACGAGAAGTGATTCCATGCTTCGTTAAAGCGAAGCTTCTAATTGAAATGATGATTATCGTCAACTCTTTGTAGTTCCAGATTGTCACCACTGAGCTATCCTACACATCAAGTGGCCTTCAAGAGAAGTTAGACGAAGCTGAGAGACATGTTGAAATGACAGAGTTGAAATGTTCAGTTCATTATCATGTATGAAAACAAATGGAAAGACACGAGAAAAATTCTGAGGAAAGGGAAGCCAAATGAATCCTGTGAATGCTACCAAAAACTTTGTTTTATGAAGTGCAGCGTAAAACTTTAAATGAATGATTGAATGTACGTTTGCTCTAAACTGCTACCGTAGAGGTAAAAGTAGTTTTTAATGTTCCTACGAATGAAATAGGAACGTGCGAGCCCCTACCGGAGACAGCAAGAAGAAGGAGGTTACAGTGGTTCGGTCACGCTTCAAGAAGAACTGGAACATTTGCCTACGACATCATGTATGGTAGTGTGAACGGGTCGGGAGGTAGAGGGCGGCCAAAGAGAACTTGGTTTGATGACATTAAAGAGTGGAATGGAAGGAGCATAGTTGAATGCTTCAGAGTTTGGGAGGACCGAAAGCGTTGGCGTCGACTTGTGGCATCATCAAAGTGCCCATTATATAGGCCAACATAGCCTTTCCCCAACATAACTCACTAAAAAAGAAAGAAAAAAAAACAGCCACAGGCCACGGGAAAGATAGGTAGATACACGTTTGCTACAAATTGAAGTGAATTCAATACAATTCAATTCAAGTGGGCACAACAGCAACATCATCAATAGACTGGTGCCCTATTATTTCTCGAATAAAGCATTGTCGAGAAAGCAAGTTGGAAGAGAACTGAAAAAGGGCAGAAGAGTTCCACAACCTTGATTTCCTGTATCTTAGGCAACGATCTGTTTCAATAGAAAGCTTGCGTGTCTCTGGGATAACTGACTTCTGTCCTTTGGCTGAGTTTCACTGTCTGGGGGCAGATGTCGTTGCCAATACGATAACGTATGAGAAGTTGGTGATGTACTCTCTACTCAGAAAATGGTGATACATTCATGGAAACACATCATTTCTAAGTCACTGAGTACCAAATAATCTCGTTGAAGAGCTGATGATCGGGTGCACATTCGTACAGTGAAGATCACATCCAGCAAGGTTGGAGCAAGCGACGAATAGGCTTTCGCCCTTCTGCTAACAATGGCCTTTCGGATAAACGCGTTCTCCCTTTCTCAAGGGAGACTAATCTTATTATTTTTCGGAGTTTGTGCTTTTACTTTTTTCGTTGGTGAGATATCAGACCAGTCATTTGCTTCCATTCATTCTTATGTAGATGTTTCATAGACCGCCATTCAAGAGCTGCTTGAATTGGGGACAATTATTTATGAAATTTTTTTACACCTTCCTCCAACTAAGCATCAAAGTAACCCAACAGTGATTGTTTAAAGGTCATGTTAGTGATAACTTTGCATTATGAATTCGTCGAGGACCAGCTATTTTTTGTTGATTATATACTTGTGTAGGCTCTATCAT
>OZ032117.1:2269076-2351576 GCA_964026355.1 Pseudorhiza aurosa | reverse complement strand
TGTGTTGCAGCTCAAAATTATATTGAAGCATTCGCATTGCATTTTTTAAAGTTGTGGCCAATCTATTCATCAAGATTACCGATTGGTACAGAATATTGCGATATAGAATCAGTCAGTCTGTTGCGATGATGGACCAATATTTTGCAGGTAACAGCAGCTTATCACAATACCATTTCAGAAGGAAAAATCAGGAAGAAAGTGAATTTAGATCCATCTCAAGGTAATGATTTCCTGTTCATTTATTGTTTGAAAAAATTGCATCATTTCCTAAAAATTTGTAGTCATTTTTACGACCGATTAGGTTAATTTTATTGTCCTTTTTGGGAAGTCAAGCAACTAATTCATCCGATGTTCAATGAGTAATTTTTCACTGACAACATCTAAGTTACATGGCAATAAAGTAATCAATATGGCTATTTGTTTGAGAATGTTGACTGACTGACTGACTGACTGACTGACTGACTGACTGACTGACTGACTGACTGACTGACTGACTGACTGACTGACTGACTGACTGACTGACTGACTGACTGACTGACTGACTGACTGACTGACTGACTGACTGACTGACTGACTGACTGACTGACTGACTGACCAACTGATCAAATGACTATTTAACGATGATTATGTCTTATCATCACCTTCTTCTATCTTTAATCCCACCCTGTAAAAAAGACTCAGAGTCCTGTCTCTGGTTTTTTCTACACTCAAAATCGAGTATGCTACGCAGTCTATATATCTATGGCTGTGCATGTATGGCTATGTATGTATGGCTATGTTTGTACGGCTATGCATGTATCGTTATGTATGTATGGTTGTGTATGTATGGCTGTGTATGTATGGCTCTGTATGTATGGCTCTGTATGTATTGCTATGTGGATATGGTTCTGAATGTATGGCTATGTCCGTGTGGTTATTTATGTTTACGTATGGATATGTATGACTATTTAGGTATATATTTATATAATGATTGCCATTCAGAGAGGAAGGCTGTAGTGAATCGAGAGTGCTTTTTGTGAGCGTCCTTTGTATTGAGTCAAAGTTTATCGAATGAAAGTGAAATTAAAATATTCGGAGAGGCAGTCTTTAAATTCCACTAAATCGTTGCTATTTTTTCTTTCTCTCTTTCTTTCCAGAATGGACCAATTCATTAATAAAAGTTTTGAAAGAACACCTTGCAAAACTCGTTGAATTCTATAATCAACCTTATTCAAACATGTCTATGCAGAGGCCTCCTCCTGAAACCGAGACAGCGATCAGGCAATGGGAGTATGGGATTCGCTTGTCAGGCTGGCTTCTCGAGGTATGAAGCAACACGATAATCAAAAATTAAATAGAAACATTATCTTGAACATTTCTGTCTCCGTTGGCATCAGGAGGTGCAGATGTTATTTTTCGCATAGCTTCGGTTTTCTTCAAGCAGATTTCAATGTTTACAATGTTTTTTTTCATTTTTTTGCTATTTGTTGTTGTTTTATAATCGAATTTTTATACTGGATGAAACACTTCAGCTTTTTAGATTAGCTGTTATCAGTGTGTGTCCAGTGCTTTTTCCCTCAGAGTCACTTCTGAGTACTCATTTACCGACCTAGGAAGGATGGACAGCTGAGTTGACTGTTGGCTTGTAGTTAATGGTTCCAACGACGGGATTCGAACCCACGCGAGTATACCTAGTACGATTCGAAACACTGCGCCTTAACCACTCAGTCACATCACCACGAATGTGTTTCAACTTGTTTTGCAGAACAACCTTCTAGAGAAGCAAACATTTGTTAGCTGGATTGTTGACTCTGTGGAGAAGCAACGGTATAATGACGACGCTTTGTTAAAGCACGTTCTTCCCCTATCGCTGAAGGTAAAGCGGCCACCGTATTGGTCTACATTTTCCTGAAGATTTGTAAGCACATGCAGATTCTCTTCCTTGCGGCAGACCATACATAATAATAATGATTTTTTAAATCATCATTCATCAACTGCATGTTTAAGATACAAAACACACCTCTTATAATAGGCAGTGTGTAATTGGCTGTTTCTACTTGATGCTAATGACAAGTCAAACGGCAAAAGAAACATAAAGAAAGAAGAAAATACAGTATTGAATTAAGCGAAAAAATAGTTAAAAGGTCCATCAAAGCAGGGTCTCCCGTTGGCAAAATATGTAGTATTTTTTTCTTAAAACTTCATTTTGATATATAAGCTAAGCATACAAATACAAATCTCTCTAATGATAGGTAATTTATATTCAGCTGACCTAATTACAGGTATTTCTAGCATAAAAGAAATGAATGAATGAATGAATGAATAAAATAATAAGATGACGAATAGAAAAAAAAATTTAATAAGAAGAATTAAAGGTTGCAAGGAGACTATTAGTAGGAAAGAAGGTCTGGGTTAGTCCAGGGTTTATTACGCATACATAATATGTAATAAGTTGTGCGAATGATTATAGTTGATAATTTAATAATGATGTAATTAGTATGTGCTAATAATAATGGTAATGATGATAATATCGTACTTATACAGGCTTATCTTGTTCAGCAAATGCTTTGTAATTGCTTTGTTCTAGCACTTGGATTTGATAACTCAATCGCAGTTTCTGTCCAGAAGCCTCTGTGTCCATTGCATCAAAAAGCTACTAGTTCTCAACTCCAGTGCCGAACAGATGCAAAGCCAAAAGGAGCAAAATCAACCTGGAACTCCTGTGGACCATGGTGCACAGTCCATAGGTGGACCAGGCTCAGTTAACACAGCAGAGGGTGTGTCTATTCGCAGTGAAAGGTTTGTATTTATGTGTTAAACATTATCCGTTGCGTCTTGGAATCGAAATCTTCGAATCGAGAAACTGGATCTGATCAGCCTCTCCTCTGAGCCTCTCTCTCCCTTCCATTCATCGTTCTTTGTTATGTTTGTCATCATGTCCTTTCCCGAGCATGACAAACCAGAAAAGCGTCATATCTTATCTTGTGTTTCAGCCCAGTGTTTTCAGCGCTATCAGAGTTTAAATCGTGTGATCAGCATCGGTCCTTAGTCGTCATCCTCTGTGGCATCATTCAAGCAGTGACCCTGAAGTGCCCAACTGCTCTCGTTTGGCGATGTATGAAGCTGGCTAATCTGCCACAGATCTCCGACTCCAAAGCAGTCCTCTTCAAAGGATCACCGCTTGACCTGTTGCCATGCGCACCAAGCAGTCTGTTCTCCTTCTTTCTATCTAGTGATGACGCTGTGCAGGAAGAGGAGCAGCGGGTGAGTCGCTACATATTTTTTCCGTGCTTATGCCCCAGTGATTATACCTTTTATAAGGTGAGTATTGGTTTCATAGTCATTAAAACGCTTCGTATGGAGCAAAAATGTATCCATTTTTCAGACGCTTTCTGCCTAACATTCGAGGGTAGATTAGAGGGTGCCTAGAAGCTAATATTCTTCCATTAGAAGGCCGCAGCTTAAACAAACTAGACTTTTCAAACTTTCTAGTTAACCACTACAATTATCCTTCTTTCAACATAACTGTAGATATTAAATAACTTGTTCCTTTATCCTTTATTTGCTTTTATTTGCTTACATTTATAACAGCTTTGAATAATTCAAGTATTTCTCCAGTTTAAATATTCGTATATTATTACTATTATTATTATTACTATTATTATTATTAGAGCAATTTTCCAAAAAACATATTCAGCTTTACGGTAAAATACATCAATAACATTTTGCTAACAAACTCTAATCTTGTCAGGTGGAACTTGTCCTCAACATCAAATTGCTCTTTCTGCTTCCTACCTGAATCCCTTCTACACATTATTTCTGGCTGCAAAATTTACTTGAATCAGGGGCGCTACACATGGCGACATGATTCCGTTCTTCTGTCCATCGCTACATTTCTCCAATCCGTCAAAAATTCTACCATTTATGCTGACCTTCCTACATTTTTAAACCCCTCCATTCTCACCGGAGATAATTGACGTCCAGCGCTTCTACTTTCTGTTTCCAACAATTTTCTACATATTGTCGAATTTAATGTGGGTTTCGAGACACAGGTTGGGAACAATGCAAAGTGAAAGAAAGAAAAAAAACAACAACCTAGAAAAAAATTTGAACTCTAAACATAATAAAGTTAAATTCAGAAATATCGTTATAAGCACGCTCGGTGTCTTCGACAGTTCCTCCTTGGACTTCTTAGAAATGCTTGAAGACCTGAAATTCGACAAAACTTGCAGGCACTACGTAGTCAAGAAGATAATGGCCATTACAGTAAGAACTTCTTACCATGTCTTCTGCCGAAGGAACAAGGACTGGGACAACCCTGAACTAATCGCATTTTGAAACGTCTCATTCTTTTCTAACAGCTAGTTTGTTCTTCTTCTTTGTACTTCTCGTTTATTTTTGTTCAAGTAGTCAATTGTAAACTACCTGTTTAGAGAGGTTTGCAGTTGTATTTAAGTATATATATCACAAGAAATGAAGTTTGAAATAAATCACGATTGAACGATACTTATCGAGCAATTCCCTAGTTATTCCTCTCGATGTCACAGCGCGTCCTCTCATTCCCCTGCTCCTGCAGTCACCGAAAACTAAACGCTCGCCTCAAACCCAGGAATATCCTGCTTGAGCAGGTACTTCAACCAAAAATGCCAAAAAAAGTTAGCAATTGCATCCCCACTATGCTAACCTCCCACCCTAAAGGTTTCCTTGTGTATTTTTTAGATGAAAACATATTCAGTATTTACGCCTCGCTTTTTTGTACAATTTTTGAGGTTTTCTTGCGATGGTAAGCGGCGTATTTTAGTAGGGGGTTCATCTTCAGGTCTGCGTTGAATGCAACCACGCTGTAGTTGAATGGAGTCCTGATTTCAATACAGCTATAGTGTAGCAGGTTAGGCGTGCTAAGTCATAACGCAGGGCTTGCGAGTTCGAATCCTGCACTTTCCACAAAGAAGCCACTAACGGTAAGTAAGTCAACGAGAAAACTCATCACAGTTCGATTCCCTAGGAAAGACTCCGCGCCTTGTCTCTCCTTCCTGCTAAGCTCCAAATCGAGTAGGCTATGTAGCTTTTTCTAGTTTCAGTACGCACTTGCAATGCAGACTCGATAACGGTTGAAGCGCATCGATTGAAGCGAGCGATAATAGCTGCTTTGCCCAATTATTTAATGCCTCTTTAATTTCTGTTACAGATTTTTATGGAACTTTTTGAGGTGGAACGTGAAATCCAAAGACGAGGTCAAGCAGTTGAACGGAAATGGCTCTCTCCAGCTCACCAAGAGACTAGATTCGGTAATTTCTGCAACCGTTCTTTTTTCAAAGCCAAATCAATGAGCTTGGATCTCTGTCTCCTCTTGACCTACTACTTGCTTCGCCATTAGGTGGCCTTTCTCCAACTTCAGAAGCTAAAATAGTTTTAGGATCATTTATAAAGTTTTCATTATAAAGACGAAGCGTTGTGAAGCCTTCATTGAATTGCACATCAGTAGGAAGGATGCCGGCAAGCTGCTGAAAAAGTCGCCTTACAAGTATCCGTAATAGCCATTGGTGCAGAAAAAATGTCGCTAAAAGTATTGTTCTAAGCAATTTGCAACTTCTTGTAGCACAGAGGAAATTTTTTTAGTGGAGAAAGTTCAACGCATCTAATTAATTTTTTAAAGAAGAGTATTTGATTTCACATTTTTCGCAGACTTATGCGTTAGAAGTCTCTAAGGTACCATGCTATCGGTGCAAGAGACACAGGGCTGCCATTGTTGATGAAGACAACGTATATTACCTTGGAAGTCCATTTCCCTATAAGATGCCAATCGGCTAGCCTTTTGCGAAGTCCTGTTCTTTGGCAGTTGCCCAGTTGAAAATTCTAAGAACAAATTTGTATCTGTTACGAAATTTTATGAATTTCGTAGCATGAACTCGTCGGTAGATTTTTCATTGCATCGCAAATCCTGCTCGAAATTTCATAGTTCATGCTTTCAGATCTGAAGTCAGTTGAGCCTTAAGGAATGGTATACAGAATTTTACTCTTTTTAGGTAGCACAAGCAACCTATTAGGATCATACTTATACCTAATCGCCATGCATGATTCAAACTTTAAGATAATCTATAAGAAGAAATTGTTTCCTCGTATTAGGTATATTTTAAAGCATGAGAGCACGAGAGGATGAATATAGTTTGATAAGATGCAGAAGCGAGAGCAAATATGAGATATGATACATCTTGCGGCTGAAGTAGGAGAAGCTGAATTAAATGTAAGGTACCGGTCTGTCTGTCTGTCTGTCTGTCTGTCTGTCTGTCTGTCTGTCTGTCTGTCTGTCTGTCTGTCTGTCTGTCTGTCTGTCTGCTTGTCGGTCGGTCGGGCTAAAGTTGGTCAAAGGTATGTCTAAAGTTGGCTTAAGCCGTGATATTGAGCCATGATGTTACAAGAGCATGATGCAAATTGACTGTCTATTATGGGAAAAAGCAAAAATAAGATGAAGAGCTAAATCCAAAATAGCTGGTTCTATGTATGCTGATGCTGTGGGTTTGAGGCGATCTTGCGTGTTTTCTCTTCGCCTTCCCTGTCCGCCCTCTGACTAATACTGTGCATATAGTTCATTTGGGACAAGGATTGGCTACCCTACCTCACTGTAATAGTAATTTTGTTTCAAGTGACGTTGAATAGGCTTCACTCCCAAGGGAACTCTGAGCACTTGTTCTATTATAAGTCTTTATCGTTTCTTTTGTTTGAAGTCTGTCTTGCCGTGGCACCGGAAACTGACCTGACTTTTTTTGTGTACCTGTTTATTCTTTACCTTTAATGCATGACACACATTGCCGTGGCTCTGGATGTTGTCTCTAGCAAGGTGCTACTCAGCACTCGTACCAAAAGTGGGACACAACTTGCTATGTGAATTGCACGCAGAATGATTGAAGATCGATATGGTAGAGGTTATGATTTTGCCTTCGCAGTAAGCAGCAAGTTGACGCTACTAGAAACACTGGATAAGACGAATTTCAACCTCAGCGGCAGTCAAGGCTGCGTCGAATTTCTCTATCAGAAAATGTTCGACAAGGATCCACATGAGCTGACCGAGGTATGTTTTTCGTGAAGGAACGTTTTCATGTACAGAGCTTCATTGTGGTATAGAGAAGTGGGAACATAATGTCATCGCAGTGACGATCTCATGATCTGACACTCATCAGAGTATGAAGTTCCGAATACAATTTGATTGTCCTATTTTTGCCTTTTCTCAACGTTACATGCTCCAATGGCTGTCGGTCGACCAGATTGTCACTGCAATTAGTTATATTCCCGCTTTCCTTTTCCACATGTAAGTCTCCTTATTCGCTTGAGTTTTCCCCCTTTTTCATACATTTTTGACACTCACAAGTGTATCCAGCTGTATCAACTAGCTTCAATTCGACTCATAATGATTTCATCTTAAATCATTGATTGTTTTTGCACTTTTATTAGCGCCGCTAATATTGCTGTTTTATTTGCAGAATGTAGTCACTGACGATAAGTCGGCCTTAAGCCTTCTACTCAACTGGTGTGTGAACAAGAAAAGGCACGGCAAGTACCGATCGATAGTCGTTGCTAAGATCTTTCTAAAAAGACAGACTGAGATCTTAAATGAGGTATGTATTCTTCGATTTAGGAACCATTGTTACTAACTATTCTTATCGTTAAAAGTTCCCTTTGATTCAGCGTTTGTTTTTCTCATTTCTATCAGCACGTCTTCTCACTTTCAACTAAGACTCAATGCCAATTTTTCTAGCAATTTTTGTAATGATTCGCAATGTAACCATCTGAGCCTGCTTTGTCGTAGATATATGAACACATCAAACGTGTTACATTGACAATATACATTAATTTTCAGGCAGTGACAAAGTGTCTTTTTCATAAATCGTAGCATTTTTCCGAAGAGTCCTGGCACGATTTGAGGCGGCAGTCTTTCGCTCAAAATTTGTTCCTTGTCCAATTTTTGTGTGAATCGTTGAGTCTAGTGCCATGGGTTTCAAAGTGATGCTGTGGAATAATGGTTAAACATGATGACACAACACAGGGGTCGTGAGTTCGATTCCTACACGTGTCACTCTAAAAACGCTATTGGCGATGTAAGCAATGAGAAACCACCTCATAAAATCCACCTTTATAGATGAAACTCAGAGCCCTGTCTCTCGGTTCTGATGCGCTGGAAATCGAGTAGGTAATAGTTCAGTCAATAATCATTTTAATAGTAATAGTTAATAATGGCTTTTAATCTCAGATCCAACACTTCCATTTCGTGCAGGCAGAGAGACGAAAGGCGGAAAACCCTGATGACGATTCGTTATCAGAACTTGGCAGTCAACCTTACCACAAGCTATTGTTCGAGTATCTGGACTCTGAGGCACCTATACCAGGTAACTTGTCATCTGAAGCTGTATCCAAAGAATAAATACTCAATTTATGCTTTGATGTTCACCCCTCTAGCTTAGCCGTTCTTCTCATCGTTTTTACGAGGGTGCTACGAAGTACTGGCTGTTTTGGCGGTTTAGCAAATATCAGAGGCAGATTTTAAGACGCTGAGAATATTATGCCGCGTCCTGTTACTTTCCTGCGGTGCGATCACATCTGTCTCTGATTTCTGCTAAGGTTGACCTTGAGTCACTTTGGAACTCTATAAAAGCACCATCGACTAGGAAAGCATTAGGTGCCACATTTCAAGATCGACTTCAGTAGAAAGTCTCATGCCTTTGCCTCTTACTTCTGCTTAGCTCAAAGTTGAGTTGGATATGTCCTGCTGTAGGATCGATTCTAAAACGTTTAACAAACGGATGGTTGAAGCAGAGTATTTAAACCAATTGTAAGATTGTCATCCCCATTTTGCAGAGAACACCAAGCATGCGTTGCAGAAGGAGTCATTCCAACAACTCGTTCTCCTATTTGGTGAACTCATACGACACGAGTGTTTCTCTCATGATGCCTACTTGTGTGACTTGATCAGACGAGGTAACGTCGATCACACATCCACCGCCCGAATTACGAAGGCCAGCGCCAGGAATAGGGATGGGCGTTTACGGAGAAATTACGATGGAACCGATTCTGTAAGCAACTTAATGTCATCTTAATTGTCATTGTACTCATAGCTGACAACGGGTAGGCCCTGTATTTTAGAGTTCAGCGTTTGATTAAGGAAGTTTCTTGAGTGACATCGTACTCTTGTGTTCTCATTATTGCCGTGTGCTTTTAGGAATAACCGCTTGGAACGGCGACATAGATAGAGAATATGAGGGCGAGAAAGCTTAGATCGCTACACTCTTTCTTCACAGCTTCATGCTGTAGTGGATATTGCCGGATGCAAGCCATGCTCCTTGGGTTGACGGTCATTCTGCTCCAATGCTGAGGAATTTTCTTGACGTTTTAGCAGATCCCAGAGTGTAGATCTTTTGGGCTTTGGTCAAAGTTGCTTGGGCAGATGCATTTACCGGGTTATGCAACTAGCTGGAGTGTTAATGCGAAGGAAAAGAAGAAACCGCAAATGCTGATGCCCCATTGAGAATCAAGATTAATTGACTTCAGACTTTTTATCCATCAGTCAACTTAAGTGGTATATTTCATTTTTTCTTGGAGCAGCTCATAGATTCGTGCAATGATAGAAACAACCGAAAAATTACCTCCGTTTCCTAATTCCTAAGACCTCAATCAATCTCCCAATCCACGTTTCATTTTGTGCTGAAGAAGCGAACTTTCTATCGCATCAGAATTTAATTTATTGTTAATTGTTTCTGTAAAATTGGTTGCCTTTTTTTTCGTTTGTTGTTTCCTTTTTTATCTCTCTCTTTTATTCTTATTCACATCTTTTTTTATTTATTCACCTCTTTCTTTATTTATTCATCTCGTTCTTTGTATCTTTTTGTCATTTACTTCTTTATTCATTTCCTTTTGTCTTTCTTGACCTCTAACTTTGTCGTTTCCTTTATTTATATCTTCGTTGGTAAGCTACTTCGCCACTGACTCCCCCATCTTTATTTGATCTTGCTTTTTTATGCGATTAAACCATATACTTCACTGTGTTTCCTTGTTCTAGCTTTGCACGCTCGATCGCGATTTGATGAATTCAAGCTCACATTTGGACCATTATGGAGACAAACATAAGCACTTGATCCAAGACACATATGGTGAGCTGTGAGATTTTCGTTTTCCAATTCTTAGTTCCTACTGTCCTCTCCTGCAAATTTTTCACTGTGCTTTCGTGATGTCATTTACATGCAGTGGAAGTCCACGGATTGATTCACCCCACTATAGACAGGCTTTTTCCAATCAATATATCCTTACAGCTGCAACCATGGGTTTTTTAGAGCTCTTCCGCCCCATTCAACTTTGTTTTGTTTCTAGATAGCTTGAAAAGAGGATTACAGATATTCTAGATGCCTATGTTTCAATACCTATAAAGATTACTTGACTTCATTTTCAAACTTCGAAGCACAATAGAACGATACTTGAATCTTTGCTTTCTTGAAGGCTCATTTTCATTTCTATGTTCATGTGTCTGTAAAGAAATTTGTTCCTTTGCCAGAATCTCCACCTGATTTCAGTCCGCCGTCATCTGAAAACACTGAGAGTGAGTTTAAGTTTGTGGAGAAGTTAGAAGACGACGAGGTGGCAAGTCAAAGGCGGAGAGCGGCAGCCCATGCTCTGTATGTCACTCACTTTCCCATCCCCAACATGGACTTTGATGAGACCCATGATAGCAACCAAAGAGGCATATTCTTGTACGGCGTAGGCAACGCTAGAAACACAGCGCTGCAAAAGCTGCAAGCAGTGGAGGGCTTGATGCACGACGTTATGAGAGAAGTGGACGACTTGAGAATGATTGTTAGCGAATATGATGCAAGGCTTAGCAAAAGCGAGCTGAAGAGGAAGAAAAATCATCTGGATAAAAAAGCTAAGCTGTTCAAGTAAGTGTTGTTTTAGTGAATTGTGTTGAGGAAAGGCAATGCTGGCCTATACAAAGCCCCATCAAGGGAAGAAAGAAGAATGGGAAGGGCTAAGAGGAGAGAGAAATCAGATCAAGTTTATTAGACTTAGAGTTGAAAGATTGTAAGTTGTAGGATTCGGGAAAGGAAGAAGAAATTAAAACGTTCCATAAATTGCACGGTCTTGGGATGAATGATGATTTGTGGGAAAGATTTTGTGGAAAGGGCAGTGAAACTTGGAAAGGGTTTGAATTGGATAGTATTAACCTTCTGCATTCATCATTAACTTCGTCTGCCCTTCATAAGCTGTTCGGTATTTACATGCAGAAACCAATTATAACCAGACAGATTGTTATTGTTATTGTATCATGTTATAATTCAATTTGAAAAAAATTCTGCGATGTTGAACGCCATGTTTTCACAGGAAATTCTCACAGCTACCGAGATTCGACCAATACAACGTCGCTGGAAAAAGCCTTGCCATTTTGTACAACCTCAAGAAGACGAGACCCTCAGAGTATGGCGCCTGTTCGCCTGTGCCCAGTGTTCAACAACTTTCTCTTGTAATCAACCTCTTTGAAGGAGCAAACGATATACAAGGGGTTGTTGACGTCATCACCGATTTTATTTACCCAAGAGAGGTGGGCTACGTCGGTATTTACGCACCGCAGACCAGTGCTGTCAAAGGAACGATGCCGAACAAATTGGCGTTTGTTGTTGCTGTCATCAGAAAACATTATACCGTCATTCTTACGTCGGTGGAGCAAACGATAACAATTTTTAAAGGGTATGGCTTTGTTTATCTCGTCAATTGCATGGATGTTGTTTTGCATTAGATACATCGATCCTGTTTCATATTTTAGCTGAATTTACAGTCCATTAACTGCGTTACTTTCTTCCTCCTTTCCTGAATTCTGCAGCTTGTTTTCTTTCAAATCTAAAATCAACAGGCTTGGTCGTAACCACTCTCCTCATAGCCTTTCTCTTTTTTCTTTTGTTGAGGCTTTTCATTAAGCCATCAGGGGCTTCCATTACATGAAGATGCCAATAAAGTTGCAAAGATAAGCCAACGTCTGGGTGCTGGCTGATAGTTTTGAATTGCGTGACCATTGCTAATCAACAAGCTGCATTGTGAAAGCCGAATATATATTGTCAAAGTAATCTTCTAACCGATGAAGCTGATCAAATTACTTTGTTTTCTCAAAAAATTGAACCACTCTTTGCATCATTACAGCATCTGTGCGTGAAGCATTCTGTCTAGGACCACTTTCTCAATCCCAACCCGTGGCTGAAGTAGGCGCTGGTACAAGCATCTCCAGTACAAGCATGCAGCCCCATTTATATTCAGATGGCATACGTTCCATGAATAGTCTACTCTCTTACCCTTCAATGTGCGGTAGTTGGTATTTGCGCTGATTCATCTTGCATTTAGTTTGTTCGTTTACTTTTGCTTCATTGTTGATTGCCAGGCTCTTGCAGACAGTTGAGAATATCGCCGATCCGGGAGTGTGTTCCTCAACGGAGAGATGCGTGCTTAGCACTCTCTATGACCTCTATATAACATGTGATCATTTGAAGGTAAAGTACACATATTTTTCTTCTTAAATCACTGATCACTGATTACTGATCACTGGAAAGTATAGCATAGAAACTCGCATCATGTAGAATTGTCTATAGATTGAATTCCATTCGATATCTGCCGTGCGATGTGTGATCTGCACAAAGTTGTTAGGAATAGACCGCAGAACCTCCATTTTTTACGTTTTTTTAGTGGGTTATGTTGAGGAAAGGCCATGGTGGCCTAAACAAAGCCCCAACAAGGGAAGAAAGCGAAAAGCTAAGAGGAGAGAGAGATCAGATCAAGTTTATTGATCCTAGATTTGAAAGAGGGCAAGTTGTAGGACTCAGGAGAGCAAGAGGAAGGCAAGACGTTCCATAAATTGCATGTTCTTGGGATGAATGATGATTTGTCAGATAGAGTTAGTGAAGTAGGCAGTGAAACTTGGAAAGGGTGTGAATGAGTTGAGCTTCTGGTGGTTCTGACACGCCTCAGAGGAACTAGAATAATATCCCTGATCTCCTGCGAGCAATTCCCGTGAAAGTCTGTTAAAGATGGAAAGATCTCCAACTAAACGACGATGGGAAAGAGGCTGGAGAGATGTGGTGAGGTTAGGATTATTGATGAGACGAATGGCTTTGGACTGGACTTTGTCGAGAAGACAGAGAGTGGATTTTGGAGCACCACCACAGACGTTGGAGCAGTACTCTAAAGAAAGATGGATTTGGGACTTGTATGTAGTTAGGAGGCGAGAAGATGAGAAAAACTCGCCGGCTCTGGCGAGGAAACCGAGCTTCTGAGATGCATGTTTAGGAAGGGAACGGATGTGATATTTCCAAGTGGGATTAGCCGAAAGAGAAAGACCAAGTTTTGTGAAAGAAGTTGAAGTGTCCAGTTCATCACCATTCATGAGGACAGGTGGAAAGTTTAGATTACGTTTGCGTGAAAGGACAGCCTATTTCGTCTTGCTTTGGTTGAATGAAATTAGGTTGTCTTTACCTCACTTCTCAATAACTGTCAGATAATTGGAGAGAAGCGAGGCGGGCATGTTTCTGTGGAGTTGGATATCGCTGGAGGCATGGTCATTTGGATTGAATGAAAATGAAGAACTTAGGAAGGCATCATCAGCAAAGGAGTGAATGCTAGAAGACGCAGAGTAGAGCAGGTCATAAATGAAGAGAATGAAGAGTATAGGGGGAGTAACAGAGCCCTGGGGTACACCTGTATTGAGTGAATGCAGATTAGAAAGGAAGCCGTCCACTCTGACGCAATGAACTCCCGCTGGGTGCATCTCATTCTCTACTAACAATTCATTAGGTTGTGTTGCGATTACATATCAACACACTCCGATACGGCCTATTTTCTTATTGGCAGAGGACTTCATCGCTAATGATAGACATTTATTGCAGCTCCCAATAAGAGGGATCGCCTTATCATCTTGTTCAAGATCATAGCCTTGCGTTTCGATCTAGTTAGAATTAAGGCCACTGCTTTCTATCTGCTTCTTGGACAGGGTGTGAAAGTCTTTTATTTCTAACTGCAAAGATTGCCAGAGCTTGTGTACAGTATAACTGATTTGTTCTATTACCTATTCAAATAGATGCGTGCAATTAGCACTGACAAACTTCCATAGCGTTTTTAGACCTTACGGGATTTTCATCTTAGTGAGAAGTCCTCCATAAATTTAGGATTGAGTTCATACTTCCTTTTATAAGTACACATGGTCAGCAAATGTAAAATTTTCCGCTGAATAGTGAAGAAGCCAAGCATCTCGTGTGTCCTGCTTGGCTATAAATAGTATCGTTGGTCTACAAAGCATGTTCCCCTAGGTCAAACGCGCCCCCCTTGACGGAGCCTCGCGCCCTAATATTTGAGAAGTACTGGTTTAACCCAACGCAAAGTGGACTCGAATGACTGGCCGTGGGAATCTGTAAGGAGCCACCTTTACCATGGAGGTATTATCGCGCCGTATTACCGAAGAAAGCTTTGCTTTTCACGTGACAATGCAGTAGTCCTATATTTGAAAGAGATGGCGAAAAGCCATGACCTAGAGTAGAATTTTCATTGTTGTCAATTGCTTGTTTTCATTTTAGGATCGCTGTTCGGACATTTTCAGCACCGCTTGTACGAAAATTAAGCAGTCTGTGCGAGCAGATGTTTTACCGTCAAACACAAGTCTGTTATGGGAAAGAACCATGCTCAAAGAGTATTTGACTTCGCCAAGGTAATTAAAGTAAATTTCACAAGGACGGTCCTTGTTTCATGCAAATGATATATGTTATTGATACCTTGTTTGCAGCTCTTTAGCGTTTCCACCGGCTTATCTGAAATCACTTGTGATAACTGCTACCGTGTTTTCCTTGAATATACGAATGAGTCCACACTGCTGGCTCTATCATTGAATTAAAGCTATCTAAAAACATTAATGATAACATTGGTTGGTGTTAATTAGCCTCAAGCTATCAGGCACGCCAACCTGAAATAAAACGTTTATTATTACTTATTATGTTTATTAACACGATGCCTGCGAAGGATGAAGCTTGCTGAATGTTTTCCACTGTTATATATCATCGCCATCCAAAATACACAATTGAAGGTCCCCATTCAACTTGTTTCTTGTTAAGGAGTCAGACCCTCCTCGGTCCAAACTATTTTTATGTTCTTAGGAGATCAGGGATATTATTCCTTTTCCTCTGAGGCGTCTCAGGACCACCAGAAGCTCAACTCATTCACACCCGTTCCAAGTTTCACTGCCTGCTTCACGAAATCTATCCCACAATTCATCACTCATCCCAAGAGCATGCAATTTATGGAACGTCTTACCTTCTTGCTTCGCTGAACCCTACAACTCGCCAGTTTTCAAATCTAAAATCAATAAACTTGATCTTATCTCTCTATCCTCGTAGCTGCTCGCTTTCTTCTTTCTTCCTTTGTTGGGGCTTTGTATAGGTCACCATGGCCTTTCCTCAACATAACCCACTAAAAAAAAAATTTCTCAATGAAACTTGGCAGGGTCTTTCCTTTTGCCAAGCGTTACCTAAAGTCACATTTTCTGGGTTGTGTCTGCTAACTAGGAAATGTTGCTGAGAGAAAAATGTAGACTCGGGATGACTGGCCTGTTCCCCCAACGTTTGATAGGTCGTCTGGCATTCGATCCTTTAGGTACGATTACTTAAGCCCAAAAAGCTTACTCGGGGAATACCAAGGTCGTACTTTCTCAGAGCAATTGCAGCCTCGAGGTGTTCTCATTGTGTTTGGTGCTAATTGAATCATAGGTCTCGTAGAGTCTCGTAAAGCGTTTCTGGTAGACAAATGTATTCAAGCGAATCACTAAGTTTCCTGTTTTCTTGTTTTTAACCGGAACAGCTCTTGTCCGATAACATTGCGAAAGCCTGAAAATGGAAAGCGACTTCGCGTAAACAACTCTGCTGTGCAATCACATGCTCGTATTATTGAAGCTACTTAGGAGAGTCAATGCGAGTTTACCTTGAAACGCAGCACGCAATTCATGTTGAATAGTTTTCAAAACAAAAAGCAAAATGTGCAGTGCCTTTATAGAGTAGAAGTCACATGAAGGCTTGAGGTAGCGGAGTCATGCTTGTCTTATACCAGCATAGGACTAGAGTCTTGGTCTTTGCAGTTCCTCTTTGCTGCTCTGTCGAATGATTTTCTTTTTTGTGTCCAAAGCAGGTTGTGTTTCATTCTTCTACTTCTTTTGACGATTGGATGTATGGCCGAGCGGCGTGTGCATTTTCCATAGGGTCACTGAAGTTAATCTTGGACTAGTGATGTCATACTTAGGAGGGGTGAAGTGTTGGACGCCGGGCTGTGCAACTCCTTCCGCCCAGCCGCCCAGCCCCCCTTCCGCCCTGCCCCCCTGCCCCCCTGCCCCCCTGCCGTCCTTTACAGAAGACGTCAAAGCTAGGGGTCTCATACCTGGATTTGGCATCCATAGTGTGCTTGAATTTGATTTACATTTGATTACTGGCTAGAAATACAGCTTCCGACATACAATCTCATGCTTTTTTTGATCGATATGGAAGTAGCTCAGAATGGCATTAGCAATGGACTCCCCGCACTCGTTCGAGTATGGGACGAAACTTTAGTTCATTTTCTGTCTAGTTGAGTAGCTTTCAATTGGTAGAGCATCCGTTTAGGATTCTCAAGGCTCCGTGTTCAGTACTGGTCTTTGCCAACTCAGCGTATGACGAGCACAGCTCTTGCGATATGACTTGTGTGGACAATTTCTGCTGGTTGTAGGTACTGCCACTCCACCCTTCGCTCAATCCGATCGTTATGCTTACTTTGACAGTACAGCATTACGTCATCATTACATAATTATCTCTAGATTGGCTATTCGCATAAGAATACCATGCTGTGAGACGTAGCTAGCCAATGACTTATTTTGCTTGTCGTTATCTTGCAGAAACATGCAGCTTGACTCTATTTGGCTTCGTCATTTGTCTGACGATCGACCCGCTGACCTCTACAGTTTTGTTTGCAATGCCATCATGTTTGTCTGCAAATGCCCGGACCCAGAGAGGTAATTTATAGTCTTTTAGCTTGTCGAAGGAGCGAAAAGCTTCCTACCTAGCCAAGCGAAATTCATTACAGGTCTAGAAGCTGTTCCCTCTAACAATCGTCATTATATGAAGGATTTCGAATGATTAAGTATAGATCAGGTATTTTTTAGCTCACAAAATGTCTTTGATAAGAATTTGGGATTTTGTTGCGGTCGGAATCTTGCTGAATAGGTTGTCGAAGTGGTAGACACAGTGCAACTTTTCCCGACTTCGACATTCAGAAAATAATTGTATTACAAGTTAATATTAAAGTCGTCATCAATGGGAGGAAATAATGTCAGAAATGAAAGGTATGAACAAAAATATGTGAATTGTTATGCAAATGATGCATGCAGCTCGTGGGAAATTTGACAAGAATCGTCCATAGCCTATAAAATGACCTATAACCTTTAGCCTATAAGAAATGTCCTATAACCTGTTATAAACATGTTTACGCTGCAACTGATTTTTTCAGATTATATGACCTGTCAGTGTTATGCGCCGAGGTTGCTTCGCATGTTGGTGCCTTGAACTCAGAATGGCTTGGTGTGTTGAAGGCTTTGTGCTGCACCTCGATGCACGGGCTTGGCTTTAACGACCTGCAAGAGACATTAGATGTAAGTAGAAATCTTTACACTTTGATACCAGCAGCCGCTGAAGTGGACATCCTGTATAAATAATCGTCGTATTATATTTTTACATTATTATTAATTACTATTATTGTCAACATTTCGTCAATCCCTCCATCAGCGCCTTAGGTATTTCAGCAACGCGTGTAGCACTTTTCTTGAAATTTCTGACTCCCTTTCCATCGACAAACAACATCGACACTTTCTCATCTCCGAAGCTGCCATCATAGCCGTTCGTACCAACTATTACATCTTTTGCTGCAGAAATGTAACTTGGATCAATCCAGACCTTCTGCCTTATTAGACCTGCCCCATTAAATGGATTTAATCATCTTTATATCAATGGACGTCGATTTTGTTATTCATTATGTTGTTAGCATTATATTGTAAACCGTAAGCCAGGTCAGCCGATTTCAAGCCACCTACATATTAAGGAAGTTTGTAATTGTAGCTTCAATTGAATTTGAATGAAAGGTTTGAATCATGATTTCCGTCATTATCATATTGTATTGAAGCTATTCAGACCCGTATCCACTGAATCATTCACTCTATTAGGCCGCAGTATCCATTGCATAAATGTACGAACCCCTAACACGAAGGTCTTGGGTTCGAATCTTGGACAGTGTACAGTAAGGAAAGGCTATCAGACAGCCAGCTCGCACTGTGCTTCGCAACTGCGTGACCCTAGTGCTAAAGAAGTGGATATAGATGCTTTCCAGTTCCCCAAGAATGGTGAGACAGAGAATCTGTGAAATTTGAAAGGAAGGAGAGAAAGGAAGACAACTGGAAGCAGTCCCATAGAAATCTACTTACCTTGACGAAACTGGTAACCGTGTCTCTAGTTTTAGCCACGTGTCAAGTCAGGTTTGCTAAGCAGCTGGTGTTCTTGCTGTAGCCAATCACGATTTCATCGTATTAAAACCCAACATTCGTAGAAGCACCGTGGCAAGTGCAGATTGCCTAGAACTTTAGTTAGTCCATTTCATTGAGCAACCATTAGTATTACACATGGTTATCATTCGCACTTTTGTCACCAGTCAACCTCTTTTTAGTAAAAATACTTGATATTCCTCTTCCCCGTGGCAATAGGCTTATGGTAGATCGCTCGTTTTCACTGCAATCAATCGATAATAGATGGCCGAGTCAGATCATAGCAAAAACTTCCGGGCTCTATCAATCTGCAAACCTGCTGTAGCATTTCTTTAGCTTGCACAATCCGTTGCCCGAAGGCTAATTGAAGCAAAACCGGTGCCGTCTTGTTTGAAAGATTGCGAAGCAATGGCCTCCGAATTTTATTGATACACTCCTTTTAGAATGAGAGTTCTCTCATATTCACAGTATTGTTGATATTTTCATATTTATTTTTTTGTTTTCAGGTTAGCTCTTCCCATCTTCAAGAATCGTTGTCAACTTTTACAAGCGTACTCGTAGCCCGGTGCGTGTTCAGTCTGGAGGACTGCCTCAAGCATGTCGTGATCCCTTCTCTATCGTCAGCTATACCGACTGGTAAGTCCGCTCTAATCCTTCACTTCGTAATATGTACATATCGTAGTGTAGACTCGTTTATGGTCATGGCTCCGAAAGATTTGCACCTTTGGTATTCGTTGAATTTTTATCCGTATTCATCTTTTGATCTTCGTTTTGCATTTCTTATCCCATTCCTTCAATTCTAATCGCATTAGTATTCGTGAAATTCTAGACGCATTCGAAGTCCTAATTGCACTGATATTCCCGTTCACGAAATTTTGGTCCAATTCGTATTCGCATTTGTAAGAGACCTGTCGCATCGGTATTCACAGAATTCTAATCATTTTTGTATTACCATTTGTGAGAGACATCTCGCATTTGTGAGAGACTTGTCGCATTCTTATTTACGAAATCCAGACGCATTCGCGTTTCTATTCGCGAAGTTCTAATCGCAAACGTTTTTGCAACCGTACCCATGAAACTCTAATCCCATCTTACTCGTATTCGGGGTACATATTACGTGTCATTATATGCGTATTCATATTCATTCAGCTTTATTGCTTCGCTATGGTACGTACAAAAAGTCGAATCTTATCTATTTCATCAATCAATTTCATCGCAAATCACAGTTAAGGAATTTTTTGGATGTTGCTTTAATGATGAGAATGCAGGTTTCAGATGAAAACTGTTGCCCGTTGTTCAGAAATTTCTGTTTTAAAGTGGTCTCCTTTAGTAGCTTTACTCGATTATTCTGCCCATCACCAGTTGCTCTCCAACATCAATTGTGCAGTAGACGTAGCCCAGCCCGTTGAAGCGACAAACAGCTAAAAATATTGATTGGTAATGAAATGGTGTACACTTGTTAAGAATTTTAACTCAAATGTTAAAAATTGTTGCGTGATTTAACGGCGAAGGAGCTGGTAACGTTTTTGTGAAGCTAACTCAAATTTTACTGTTACCATGGTTAAGGACAGTTAATTGAGATGATTGACGATGGATAATGCAATTATACAAATGTTATTTGTAATATTTCTGTACAAGTGCTCTGACGGACATAAGTTTTTTGTCATCTCTTCAAAAAAGCATAGCAGTGGACATTCGCAATTTGATTGACGGAAGTTCAGTCATTTAATCATGGAAATAGTGTTTTGTCGACTTTGTGAATCGTGGTTGTGGAATGTAGTATTTGTTGTTGCTTGCTGGAGAGGTCTTGTTGATAAACAAAGCGCCCATTTGAAGTCTTTTGTTTGTAGATATGGGTTTTGAAATTTCATGGAGCCAAAAGTAACCCCGCTCGTTTGTAAATTTTACTAGTATCGATTTCTCGTTTCAAGCTCAGAATTGTAATCTTTGTATAGATAGCTAATGATAATTCGTTTTAAAAAGCCATTTTCATGCTTCATGTAGAGGAAGTAAGTGGAGGTTCTTGCTCTTTAAAGTGGTCTTCTTTAGATTAGAACTCTCCTGGATGAAATGATGGCGTCATAGCCAGTCTTCTTTATACACGTGATCAAAGATGTCAACGGCAGACAGGTGGAGACTAAGATGAAAAGCTCTTTTGCTTATCGAGCAGTGTCCAGGTCCTTCCTCTCGGTGTGACCACAACTTGTGATTCCTTCGCTTGGAATAACAGAGAGTTTGCGACTGTTCTCACTGTAAGTGAAAGTTTGGCTGAGGGTGGATTCAAACGACTGGCCATGGGATCAATACGCAAGAATTTTACCACGGAGCTATCCTAGCATTTAATGAGGAAGTTTAGCTGAGGGAGGATTCGAACCACTGACCATCGGAGCAATGCGCAAGAATTTTACCACGGAGCTGTCCAAGTATTTAATGAGGAAGTTTAGCTGAGGGAGGATTCGAACCACTGACCATCGGAGCAATGCGCAATAATTTTACCACGGAGCTGTCCTAGCATTTAATGAGGAAGTTTAGCTGAGGGAGGATTCGAACCACTGACCATTGGAGCAATGCACAAGATTCTTACCACGGAGCTGTCCTGACACGTACAAAAATTTTCATCGCACATATCATGTTCAGGGCATGTGCCTACTTAATTGTTTTAGCTATTTGTTATTTCTCGTTTTCATGAGTAAATCAGGCTGTGTATTTTTATTTAGCTACAGTAGCTTAGCCTACTTTAGATGAATTAATTGCATCACACTACGTATTTAGCGTGAAGTTATAGCGCCTATAACCTTCTTTTACGGTGATGAAATCGACCGTCAGTTCTTATACGAATAGATTTTGACAAAAAACTAATTTTTGCTAGGATATACCTCTTGAAGATCCGATGATATTTCGAGATTGATCGATCCGCGTTTTTTCCTTTCGTCTCAGCCGGTGACCGCAAGAACGCTCGCTGTGGTGCACGCTTAACTTGCCACATTCTACTGAAGCTGTTCGACGCAAATTCAGATGCCAACTCGCCAAGACACGCATGCACGAATTATTCCAGTTTCAAGTCCACACCGGAGCATTCGCTGCTGATTGGCTCTTTTCACCACCTCTCATTCGAGCTTTTGTTCTACAATTTAAAGCTTCTTATTTTGATTGCCGACTCAGGTAAGTTATAGCATTTCATTCTAGATTATTATTAGTATTATTTTGTTCAATTTTTCTTTCTATTATCTTGTATTGCTGTTAACCGTTTTTCGCTATTAATTTTCTTTATCATTGTATCGAAGCAGATAGCCAGTTATACACTACCTGTTACTAGAGAGGTGTACAATTGTAGATTTTAACTATGCTTAATGAATTGAAGTTTCAAAAAAAGCTATTAAAAACTGTTTTGGGAAGGTATCCCTTCAGCCGGAGCTGGTTTTCAAGGGACCCTCCAATTGTATACAAAATACCAAAAAGTCTTAAAAATCTATTTAGAAATGCTATTGAATAAAAGAATTAAGATAAAGATAAATGCATAAATAGGTAAGTTAAATACATGAATACATAATTAAGAATATTAATGAATAGCTCATTAAGCAAGCTATGTTAAAGTCCGTTTTAATTCATGCTTTTGAAGTTGATAATGGTTGGTGCCGATTTATCTCAGTTGAGAGGCTGTTCCACAATTTAGCTCCCCGGAACGAGAACCCTGTTTGGACATTGGCCGTATTTCTTTTTGGAATTCGAAGGTTAGTAGCAGTGCTATGAAGCTCGGACCAAGGAATTTTGGAATATCGAATAAATATTTCATGGATTTATTGTGGAGCAAGCCCTTTAACTGATTTATAAACCATAGCTCGTGATTATGAATTCTTTATTATTGTTATTTTCGTTCGACATTATTTGCTATTCACGTGTGCGTATTGGTGCCGTTGCATAGATCCAACATTTGGGACGAAGGCTTGTGATTCCAAGAAACCCTTTTCAATAGTCTCCATTATCAATGGAGGATCGTGAAAATCTAAAGTCCTGTTTTCCTGGCCTTGTATGTTGAGCATATCTTTTCGGAGAATGTTTTCTAGACATGGAGTACCTGGCATTATATCCCTTGCCATTGAAAATGGTGGTGGACTCGTCATTTTTTAATTCGACGCGTGCGAATCTTGCCTGGTCAAGGTCTGATTGAATTCTACGTCGAATCGAATTGTCTATTTCGTGAGTTTCACAAAGCCTTCATCCACACAAACTGGACCGCGGCACTGCTGTGATTTGCATAGCCGTGATGAGCTAACTAATTTTTGTTGGTAATTATTAGGCATTATCATCGTATATGTTGTAAATTATGAGTTGTTAACATGCCTCCCCCCAATGTATAACAGATGTTTAATATGAGGGGTTACCATTTATAAAGAATTAGAAATTAAGTGCGATGAAATTCAGAAAGCGCTGTTATGACCAGAATCTTGTTCCTTTTTTTTATTGAGTTATGTTGGGGAAAGGCCATGGTGGCCTATACAAGGCCTCAACAAAGGAAGAAAGAAGAAATCGAAATGCTAAGAGGAGAGAGAGATCAGATCAAGTTTATTTATCTTAGATTTGAAAGATGGCAAGTTGTAATATTCAGGAAAGCAAGAGGAAGGCAAGACGTTCCATAAATTGCATGTTCTAGGAATGAATGATGATTTTTGGGACAGAGTTCGTGGATTAGGCAGTGAAACTTGGAACGGGTGTGAATGAGTTGAGCTTCTGGTGGTTCTGACACGTCTCAGAGGAACTGGAATAATCTCCCTGATCTTCTGAGAAAAATGCTACTGAAAGTATCTATAAAAGATGGAAAGATCTCCAACTAATCGACGATAGGAAAGAGGTTGGAGAGATTTGGCGAGGTTAGGATTGTTGACGAGACGAATGGCTTTGGACTGGACTTTATCGAGAAGACAGAGTAGATTTTGGAGCACCACTGAGGTTGAGTCTAAAGTAGCTTGCTGTAAATCTAAAATTTACATTCTTTTTAAGAATTACTTAAAGCTAGAGTTCTTGAAAATCTACATATCAGCGCTTTCCTAAACTCATTTTTTTAAGGTTAAAAAATTCTGAGGATGATGGATTTTTGCGTTTTATTTTGCGCAGGATCGAATTTGAAGGACGAGAGAATGCCTCACGAAATCGATGAAAGCGACGAAGTATTTGACATGCTGTTCAACCAATCGGGAATAAGCGACCCGACCAGCAAAAGTGAGGCATTATTTGAGCCAAGTTTCGTCGGAGGGGAGCCCAGTATGTATTGAGAACCGATTTGCTGTGTAATAGTGTGTACGAATGCGTCACCGTAGCTAAGATGTCTAGCACAGTGGATTCATTAGGACCCAGTATTTTGTCAAACTTTCTATGTTCCTTGGGAACAGAGATGCTCTCTTGTTTCACACCATTTCAATCGGAGAGTCAAAGTTCCCAAGCGCAGTTAGTGCTACGGTTTGGGGCTAGCCATCTGGTAACGCTGGATACTTCCCTTCAGTGCTTTTTCCAAAAACGCTGAGTGCCAAGAAGGGAACTAGTTTGCTCCATTTTGCCTCATTATAATATCGGATATAAGCTCTGGAATAGCATACACGAAGAATTTAAAAGCATTAAAGCGCTTGCATAGCTCATGACTTGCGTAGTCCATTCATTCTCTACATGTATACTAGCTATTTTTCTTCTTTTCATGTAAATGTGTTATTATATTCATAGCTTCTCCAGTAGTGTTTTTTTTGGAAACTATGGGTGGAAGGGTTGAACTGCTATGTTCGGCTGTTACGGCGATGTTAAAGAGTTGAAAGATAATAATTTATCTATCTATCAATTATTGTTTTTGTAATTAGTATCCTTAATTAGCTTGGTTCTTAGCTAAACATTTACTTATCTATGCCTACTGTGAATAACTGAATAATGAAAAAAATAATAAAGTAGCTATTTAAAGACGTGTTTCAATTTCATTTTTTACTTCACCTCGCTTTGGTACTTTTGTTGTCTTATATATCACCATTTCGTTAAATTAGTTGTAGATGGATGGCCCCCTGTAAACCAGCACTGCTGAATGGGTTACCATCCTAAAATAGTTGAAATTTTTATCATTTTTATCAATATTATTATTATTATTCGTTGTCAAACTGAGCGTTAGCTTTGAGACAAAACCCTCTAGTATTGATAAGGTATTTTACCCTGTATAAACGTCTATATTATTATCATCAGTATTATCTCAGCGAGGGCCGCTTCACATGGGGACATGACTCTGCGCCAAACTTCTTGGCCTCAACATTTCAATGTTTAAATCACTGTACTTTCTATGTTGACCTCCCACAATATCTTTCCCCTTCTCTCGTCACTGGTGACGACCTGCGTCCTGACATGCTCATCTCCAATCCTTCAAATACTCTCTGTGTTTTAGAATTGAGCGTCGGCTTTGAGACAAACCCTGGTAATAATGCTAGTAGGAAGTTTACAGAGTATCGCTACCTTCTGAGTGACCTAACATCGAAATACCGCCACGTTGAATTTGTAAACTTGTCAATAGGTTCCCTTGGAATCTTTGGACAGTCTTGCGATATAGCTATTAACACAGGACATACTAACTATATAATTGCTAAATTTACTAGTATAATCATGCTCACAACTTTTTACATATTCTGCATGCGCAACAAACTCTGGACTAACCCAGACCTTCTATCCTACCAGCAGCTTTCTTTCATCCTTTGGCTCTTCTTGTTAAAATCATGTACTTTTATCCGGTTTGTTTCACTAGAAATACCTGTTAGTAGGCCAGCCGAATGCAAGTTACCTATGATTAGGTAGATTTTATCTGTATGTTTAGTTTGTATATTAATATCAAAATGAAGTTTAAAAATGTTAGTATGTTCATTATGACCCGACCGAGAAAACCTAATAGCAACACCCAATCCATGCCAAACGATTGCTATAAAATCAGGCTACAGATGTGACATACCACTTAACATCTAGAAGAGTATGAATGACAATGTTTCATGTTGATTGAATCTTCTGTAGGGTCGTTTTTGAATGTGGCCATAACGCAGCTGAAGCCGCTTCTGATCTGTGCTGCATTTGCGAAGTTCAGTTGAACTTGAAATCCTTTTGCTTTAATGGATTTTTCATTTTCTCTGCCTGCAGGCGCGGCGGATCTCAATCTTTCGCTAAGCTCCCTCAGTGCCTACGTTTTGCAAGTCATCTGCAAGCAAGTCTGGGTGCAGCAAAGGTTCGTTCATGAAGCAAACAAGCTCTTCTCAAAAGAGACTCTTTTGGATCCAGCTCTTCCTGTCAAACTGGTGAGTATAATTTCTCCCTAGTTTCAAATGAGAGACCAAATTTGCACGCTTCGCAAGGGAGCAATCTGGTGCACAGAGTTGGGCTCAAATGCTCTTTGCGATGCTATGTCGACGATGACGATGGCAGTCAGCTTGATTCCGAGTTCAACAACTTCTGTCGGCCAACAACTTGCCGGGATTTTATTTCGACATTGCCCTGCTTCTTTCGTTTTCGACGTCGGTCCTTATCGTCAAAATTGCGCTGTCTTTCGAAGACACACGTTGTTGAGCAAATGAAGGGTCTCCATATAGAACGGTTTTGGGTCAGTGCTTCCCAGCTGTCCATAGTGACACCAGCGCGGCGAAAGGATTGCTTCAAGGCATCCTTGAAGAGTTTCCTCTGTCCATCATGGGGTCTTTTACCAATCGTCAATGCTGAGAAATGCTCTGTATCTATTGATTCCATGGGGTTAGTTGCCATAGTGAATGAGCCCCCAAACTGTGCTGAGCCTCTTTCTGTCCACCCAGCAGCAAAAAGATACCTGGCACAAGAGGCTGTGTTAAAAAGGCGGCTAGGAGCGAAACTTGCCACCTTAAATCAACATGCCATGGCTCAGGACGGTACCTCTGTAGCAAGTTGCTCCGCGAAACGCGCATCAAGTGTCAGGATAGCTCATTGGTAACATTCCTGCGCATGGATCCTATGATCAGTGGTTGAAATCTACCCTCAGCTGAGCTTTCATTTAGAGTGAGGAGAGTCGCTAGCTTTCTGTTATCCCCTCCGTAGGAATCACGAAGCGTGGTCACATCGAGAGGAAGGACCTGGACATTGCTCGATAAGCAAAAATCTTCTCGGTGTCTGGAGGACCCCCTTTGAGATCCATGTAGAATCACGGACAGTCAATTCTGTCTAATTCGTACTCTCTGGGGGGTCGGTAAAAATGTTCGAATTAAAAATCCTTCGAGTCACAGAGATTCAAATTATAGGGTTTTATTGCTAGGAGATTTTCAAGGGACCAGAAAATTTTGTTCGCTATAGCAAAAGTTGGAATTAGATCACTTCGGATTGGACAGATTTGACTGTGTCGATAATATATATAAAAAAACATGTGTATTTCCTTTACTTTTCTTTTGCCTCGTCCGCATTTCTAGTTGGTCTGCATCTCTCGATTGATTGTAATTTGATGTATTTTTTACAGGCTAGGCGGGTTATAAATACATCTATTTCTTTTACTTTTCTTTTGCCTCGTCCGCATTTCTAGTTGGTCTGCATCTCTCGATTGGTCGTAATTTGATGTATTTTTTACAGGCTAGACGGGTTATAAATCTATGCTCGTCCGTTGAGACCGACGTCTCCGTCAGTGAAACATACAAAGAAGCAACAAATCGCATCTTCAGCGTGAGTACTGTCTCGTCTAGTAAAAGTCTTAGTTATTCCGTTAGAAGGCGTTGAGTGTCCTTTAGAAAATGACCTCTCCCATGGTGATCTAGCTAGAAAGAAAGCCATGTATACATGCAGAGTAAGCGTCAGTGAGAGAATGAATATGTGTTTGAAAATGCACCAGATAATCAGGACTCTTATTGTAACAGCACTTGTTGGAAAGGCGTCTCTGTATATGCATTTGTCGTGTAATCATAATTCTTTCTATCATCATTATCGTTGTTATCTTGAAAATGGGCAACTAAATATTTTACTCTCAATATGGAGTATTGCAGGAAATACCAGGATCATTATCTAATAGTAGGCCTGTGTCCCCATAAAACTCAAGAATCCAGGAACCGGGGGAACTCTGAAACTAACAAAATTTGTTAGCTAAATACGAAGGCGTCTAATTTCAACAATCCGGATAGTGATTTTCTTTTGGTTGAATCGTTCTTGGCCTTTCTCTTGCTATCGAGCCTATTTCTTGATCCTTGTCATCCTATCCAAGAAATTGTCTTATTTTCATCGCTCCATAGTTCAAAGTACAGTGCTTGGTACTTCCTGATCATTTCGTCCAGTGTGGTCCTTATTTCGATTCACTTGGCGTTATGGTTATCATAATGATTATCATTATTTTTTTTTTTTTTTTTTTTTTTAGTGGGTTATGTTGGGGAAAGGCCATGGTGACCTATACAAAGCCCCAACAAAGGAAGAAAGAAAGAAAGAAGAAAGCGAAAGGTTAAGAGGAGAGATCAGATCAAGTTTATTGATCTTAGATTTGAAAGATGGTAAGTTGTAGGACTCAGGAAAGCAAGAAGAAGGCAAGACGTTCCATAAATTGCATGTTCTTGGGATGAATGATGATTTGTGAGATAGATTTCGTGGATTAGGCAGTGAAACTTGGAAAGGGTGTGAATGAGTTGAGCTTCTGGTGGTCCTGACACGCCTCAGAGGAACTGTAATTATTGCTATGAATGTGCAACTCCCTTCCATCGAAACACAACATAGACGCTTCCTCATCTCCAAACTTCCCACTATAGCCATTCGTACCTCCTACTATATCTTTTGCTGCAGAAACACAACTTGGACCAATCCTGACCTTCTTCCCTATTAGACCTGCCCCATTCTATCGATTCAATACCCATCTTTCTTATGTATATTTACATTTATTTTGTTTTGTTTTTCCCATTGCATTAGTTTTACATTGTAAACCCTAAGCCAGGCAAGCCAATTTCAAGCTACCTATGTATTAGAGAGGTTTATAATTGCAGTGTAAATTGAATTTGAATGTAAGGCTTCCATGATTATCGTGGAGTGGAAGAACAGATTGTTATTCTCGAATCAATAGTTGGTCATGGATCTATGACGGAACCAAATGCTGCTAGCAAAGCTACAAAAACGACACTTTTGAGGGGACAAGAATGTAACAGTTCAGTTTTGTCAACCTTGTGATGACTGCCATCTGGATGGACTTGATTCTTGCGGATTACATTGTGACATGGATGTCGCAGCTGCAAATGTCAAACTGAGCGAAAAATGCACGCGATCTGTTAAGTGAGTTTTCTGCCGGAGAGCCAAAGAATGGAGAGGTGGATCCAGATCTTAGGACATCTCAAAACCATTTCAACAACGATACATAATTTAAACTCGTTTTAGTACTTTGGAAGCTTACTTTTGAAATTAGGAAAGCCATGAGCCTTTATTCTAGTGAGTGACTTGTCATCTGTTTATTATGTCGTTGAATTTTATACATATGCGTTATTCATGTTTCCGTTGAAATTAGTCAATGATTCCGTCATTATTATCATTACAGTGCCCTTTGTGAGACACGTTAAGTATTGCGTAGCGTTCTAAATTCATTGATAGCAAACTTTGATTGGCACATTTGAGTTCGCCGAGTGGGCCGGGCGGTCGTCTGTTAGATCATCCTTATGGTGGCTCATCGTGAGGTCGATGACCGCAGCTGCCTCTTCCAGTTGCTCTCCCGGCTCCTCTTCCACGATGACCACGTCGCTGATGAGATTGGAGGTGGCTGTGAAGTCCGATTCTTGAAAGGCATGGACGATGGCATCGCGGACAGAGGAAGGGTTGAGCGGGATCGGGGTTAGGGTTGTTGCGTCGTTGGTGGCGCAGCTCATGCCGTTGTCCCTGAGCCGTGTTCGCTCTTCTTCATAATGAGTAATACCAAAGTGGCAAGTTGGCCGCCAAAGTGGCCGGTCAGAGGCCAAGGTTTCCAACTCTGCGTTGAGATCCCTTCCCAACCATTTGCTTATGGAACAACTTAAGTTCACGGCTCTATTCTTTCTTCCTGAAAACTCAAATTGATTCTAGTTCCTATCCATCCATGTCTTTTCTCATTATCGTTAATTAGGCGATTATTTTGGTCAGAAGAAAACTTTATGTCATGCATATAGTTCGAGTCTAAAATCTTTCGGCGTGCCTTCCATTAAGATGCAAAACATAAGTTGATCACTGAGGCTGACAGTACAATTACTTAACTGAGTTTGGCATCTATTTAACAAATTTGGTATCAGCACGGTTGTAGATATTGATTTTCAAGGTACCTTTCTCCTCGCATTAGTCTCGTATCACTCATTCAGCTCCCTTTTACGTGATACACAGAGCTTGGATCATTGGTCATTGGATGTGTCCTCCCTTGAATTGCAGTTAATGATACGACAAGCCCCCAAAGAGGTACGATATAATGCTTTCACGAGCTTTTTTATTCGTTTCTCAAATTACATAAGCATTCGTTTCATTTCATCCATTAAATATCTCGTTCTGCGTTCATTTTTATTTGTTTGATGACGTAGATAACTCTGATTCCACGTCAAATCTTCGTTCTCCTCTTCTTTCTTATAACGCAGCCCATGCAATTGTCTTTTTCCGGTCTTTTTGTAAGTTTAATTTTAGATTTTCTGATATGTGGAGAATGTCACGCTAATATCATGGAAGTCTGAACTGTTTGAGTTATGAGAGGACCTTACTATGCCATGCTTTTATGCTAGGAGGTGTCGGTGCTGTTCAACGAAATCGCGAGGTCTGTTATGTCGGCTCTTCTTCATGACGACAGTGAGTCAGTCTTAACTAGCTCCAGTGAAACAGAGAACTCCAAGCCTCAGCTGGTCGGTCCATTGATAGGGAAGCTTCCGTCCACCGTGCAAGGTCGAATCCTGAAAACAGCGGGGGAAATCATGGAGAAAAAGAAATGGTGGAACAATGGCGATAATTCCAGGTAGGAAGACATTTTTTCAGGAAATTTAGCTCTCATTCCACCAATTCTGTAGAGGCTGCTTGAGAATCTGCACAGAGCTGGGATTTCGCCACGAGCGACACGTTTTGTCCTTCTTACTTATTGCCATAGGCAAGCAGTATCTAACAGGAACCTTATTGATAAAAGTGCATCTAAACACTGAAACGCTTTTGCCTGTCTGAATATCTCTGTTTTTTATCATGATGTGATATAACAAGGCAAATGTTCTCCATCTCGTCCGGCTTTCGTGGCGATATCAGATGCAAGCTCGTGTTTTTCACCCACCATGGCACTCCAAATATCATGCTACCCCTTCTAGATTTCACCCCAGTTACGTGGAGTCATTTATTTTATTTCCAGTCATTCAGGGAGGGGGTTTCCCTTCACAAAGTTTGATTGTCCAGAGGCCCTCCATCTTTGAATACAGTTACGTTTTGGGGGCCGGTAGCTCATTCGGGAGGACATTCGTCTAGGAATCTCACTGTTCTGGGTTCGATACCGGACCTCGCCACTGCCATGTATGGGCAGTACAGTCCGGCTAAGTTAATTCATGCGATAAATTGCCTTGGACTCCACTAATTGATTGATGCTCTATCTCAGCACATTGGTTATGCCCTGTTAGGCCCCTGAAAATTATGCCATTATAATTCACACTCTAATTGTAATGAAACATAAGATAAGATAAGATAGATAGTGTCATTAGATAAGTGTCTAGCGATGTTAGATAAGTGACTCTCTCTCTCTCTCTCTCTCTCTCTCTCTCTCTCTCTCTCTCTCTCTCTCGTGGCTCTCTCTCTCTCTCTCTCTCTCTCTCTCTCTCTCTCTCTCTCTCTCTCTCTCTCTCTCTCTCTCGTGGCTCTCTCTCTCTCTCTCTCTCTCTCTCTCTCTCTCTCTCTCTCTCTCTCTCTCTCTCTCTCTCTCTCTCTCTCTCTCTCTCTCTCTCTCTCTCTCTCTCTCTCTCTCTCTCTCTCTCTCTCTCTCTCTCTCTCTCTCTCTCTCTCTCTCTCAGGGTCTCTCTCAGGGTCTCTCTCAGGGTCTCTCTCAGGGTCTCTCTCAGGGTCTCTCTCAGGGTCTCTCTCAGGGTCTCTCTCAGGGTCTCTCTCAGGGTATCTCTCAGGGTCTCTCTCAGGGTCTCTCTCTTTCGCTCTAAGATCCTCCTCTCTCTCTAAGATCAATCTCTCTCCTATTGCAGCACAATACCTGTTTGTTGACGAAAGAAACTGTGTTTTTTGGCCTAATTTGATCAATAATTCTGACGGCAGTTGATGGTGGCCACATTGACATCCCTTTTTTCTTCTGTTAAGCTTGCGTTTTTAATACTGACCTTCAAAGGCAGTTTTTAACACGTTGATCTTCAAATCGAGCTTCAAGGTCTAATTAATTTTTTCTCTCCTTTGAGGTTGTCGCCTGCGTCCCAGCAGACGCTTTTCAATCTTGTGTTGAGCTGTTTGAATGAGCAAGATGATAACAAAGTGTCCTTCTTGGGTTCACTGCAGAAGCAATTTTCCAATCTGATTGCTGCACCGGAAGAGGTACGACGCGTTACTGTATATAGCATTTGACAAGATGTGGAAGAAGGTTAATGGGGCAAATACCAAGTCCAGCATCTTTTTTTACGGGTGTGCACGAAGACATTGGCCAAAATCGTTTATTGTTTCAAAAAAGGGTCATGTGACAAAGGGTGGGATCAAGTATCTTTCGATCTGTACACGTCAAGACATTGCTTAATGCGCTTCGGGCTTGATAACTAGATCATCAGACAAAGGTTGGAGGATGTCAGGATAGCTCATTGGTAAGATTCTTGCGCATTGATCTTATGGTCAGTGGTTTGAGTCCCACCTCAGCTAAACTTTCACTTAGATTGAGGAGAGTCGCCAGCTCTCTGTAATTCCAGGCGTAGGAATCACGAGGTGTGGTCACATTGAGAGGAAGGACCTGGACACTGCTCGATATGCAAAAAGCTTCTCAGTGTCCAAATTTCTACCTTTCACATCTAGGTGGAATCATGTGTATAAAAAAACGAAGGTTGTGTTGAATGTCTTGTGAATGTTACGCATTGAAATACTGAATCAAAAGTTTTCTAGAGCCCCATATAGATAAGTAATACTCACTTGATTTTTCCTCTCTGCGGTAATCAATTGAATATTTTATCGCATCAGAAGATGGTTGACATGCTCTTTTAGCAGGCCTCCGTCTTCTCTCTTAGACGGACAGATGCCGCCACCTTTACACATGGTTGTTAAAACGACTGTTGATTTCTTTTTAGGAGAGATTTCCGTCAAATTTTGACTCGAAGCAATTTCTGATGGAAGGACTGCACTTGAGACTAAACTTGGTATGCTTATCATTCCTCAAGGGTTTTTCTCAGTGACAACCAAAGTCAAATTTTACGCTTAGCTCCAATGCTCCAGATCAACCATCGGCACATCATTCGTTTTCTTAGGAATCTCATACTTCCAGGCTCAATTTCGGCCTTTCCCAATTCAGCGTATGATTAGCAAAATTCGAATCACCCGTCAGAAAAAAGTTAAACTCGTTCCCCCGCTATCTATTCTTGGTAAATAGTTGTACCAAGTAGTCTTGAAGCAGATTATACTGTTTGGGCTGTGCTACATCAGCAAACATAACTGCCGTCGTCAAGTGAAAGTAATAAAGAGATGTGCTCCCTCTTTTCTCGGCTGCTTCCAACATTAAGGACGTATTCATAACCATTTAATTTACGTCAGGCAGGCACACACATTTTCCTTTTTTTAAAAGTAGAATTTTGTCACAAGGATAGTATTTGTTACAAGGCTTTTCTTTGTCACTCCTTATCTTTTCTTTATTGTTGCTTGGTTTTTTTCCGAGTATTCGAACGTAACTTTCACGCCACTGGTGACCTACACTACACTAGCATTGGTATTATAGTGCATTTAATTGGAATTTACAATTCCTTGAAACTTGCTTCTTCGGTGATTTTCCTGTCTATGCAACGGTTCCTAGATGAATGCGCTTTCCGTTGTCTCAAGCTGTGGAATTATTCTATCAGTTGGCAGTTTTCTGGACATATTCTCTTTGCGAATTTCTTTGGTTATAATTTTCCTCTATTATTTCTGCTATTATCAGTCCTTCAAAGTTGCATTGATTTAGCTATTACCTAACCTAATGACATCTTATAAGCTGCATGATGTCAAAACTAACATACATCTATAGTTATTATGATCATTAGTGTAACGTGTTGTATTTGATAATCTGTTTAATAAGGCCTAGACTACCCGGTGCCTTCTACATTCACCACTTTTAGTCCGAAATACGTACCTCTGCCCTTGCATTATAAATTATTTTGATAAAGATTTCATATCAAAAGGTCTGTGACATAGTCAACCTGTTAAGGATCCGAGAGATACGAAGGGCTGGATAATGTCAGTTATAAAGGTGGAGTGGAAGTAGGCAAGATACTTGCACCGACTGAGAAAAGACAGGTGGACCAGAAGGACTACTGAGAGAACGCCCAGAGAAGGGAGAAGATCTCGAGGTCAACCCCCTTGAACTCGACGGCGACTTGAAAGGATGGATGGGGACAATGTGGGAAGGGCAGCAGCCGACCGCCAGCTGTGGAGAAGCCGTGCCGAGGCCTTCATCCTGCAGTGGGCCGCCAATGGCTGACCGTGACCGTAACCGTGACCGTGACCGTGACCTGTTACCAAGTACCTGGTACTTCTTATTGACGTATCAAGGTCTCGTGTGATTTCAGCTGTAGACCGAACTCAAACGAACGTTCGTTGTCAATCATGTTAACTATGTTGATTATGTTAATTATGTTGATTTGTTAATCATGTTAATTATGAGTCGGCTATTTGCTTATCTTGATAGGTTGGTGCACTATTTGACGTCATACAACGACATGTGTCAATCATTTGCGAATGGACACACACTCTCTTCCAATTGTCTATCAGTGGGATTATACAGGAAGACACCACAGGGACATACAGGTTGGTATATGTTTGAATTGCCGCTTCAGCCGTTGAACTAAGTGAAAAGTGTTCAATTTTTCCATGCGTTTTGGTGAGTGTCTCATTTCTTGGCGAAAGTAGCTATTGAAGGTCAGTGGTAGCTAGTGACCACAATGCTTCTTGATGCCACCTTAAAATATTCGCCGCTCACTTAATCAAATTTGATGAACACTTTATAGGCTACGAACTCAACCTATTAACTTGCTTGCCTAATTTAATAGCCAATCTGATGTCGCTCTCTTGCTTGTTATTCTATGTCTGCCATACTGAGCTTGTAGATTTCAGTTGATGCGAGAAGAAGGCAATGTCAAGATAAGAAGGTTTGAAGTGCGTGCTTCGAAGTAACTGGATGCTCATTTGCCTTTAGTATTCGGATAAGAAGGCATAGTCGCATCTAATTTCAGTATGCTGTTCCAATTCTAGCTCCATGTTTACCGATGTCATCGATATGGTTTCAGTTCTTTTGTCGACAATTCAACTCATGGATCTTTCTGGCACAAGTGCACAAAGCGGGGATGCGCAACGTTACTGGCACATAGCAAAGCGACTGCTGGTATTTGACCTGGTCTTTTATATTCTGCTCGAAGACTATTTAAATGCGACAGGCCTAGCTGTCAATTCACCTTCAAAGAGGATTGGATTAAGCAAAACTGACACCAATATCACCTTAAATTTGCTTGTTTTTTTTGCATGGAATTGAGCAGATGTAAGTTAAATGGAACTTTCAAGATGTCGCCTCAACGTTTCGCTAGGCCTGTCGGATCCGCCGTTTTCTATGTAGTTTTGCTTTGAGAATATCCAGAGAGGGTGTGAAGAATTACAAGTTCGAGAGGAAGAACTCTGTTTGGATACTTTCGAAAAATGATAAATAGGACCGAGCGCGACATGATTTATTCCGAGCATAGCGGCAAGCAGAAATAGTGCTCCAGGTACGTCGTGTGGAATTAGATAGCATGATATGATTTGCAGAAGATAACTTGTGAAAAAGTAATTAACTATGTTATCTTTTTTTCATGTAGAAAGACTTGCCTGTTAAGGATAGCAACGCCATTCTCCAATGCAGGCAGTTGTTACCACTAGAAACTCCTACGTATGAGGTCATCTGCATGCAGCCCGGTGAATCGGAGAACGGAAGCTCGACGCCTCTTAATAAGGATAAAGCCAACGACGAAGAACACTCACAGCAGGTATGCAGCAAACGTAAAAAACTGTGTTTTAGCGTCGCTCATCCATTTGAAAGCGCGCGCGTGCGCAAAAGCGTCAAAAAGGCTGGTTTGAGGTTCTTACTGTTGGTAAGTCCTTCTCTGCATTACTTTTCTCTCTCTCAGCCAGCGTATCACCATTGGCATGGTGAACATGTCCCAATATAGTGGAAATCACATTTAAGTGCGGAAGATTTTGGATAAAGTCGTGTTTGAAGCAAAGCGTAGTGAAGTTGACTATGGAAATTTATCCTCGAATCATTTTTGAAGCAATGAAAAGCATGCGGGACTTATAGTTGAGGCTGACGATTATCTCAAAAGTAAAAGCAAAGGTCGGTATACTTTGTGAAAATTTAGTAGAAATCATTTCAAACTAAGCATTGGTGGTGTAGCGCGACAATTGGCAAGGCCCTTGAGACAGCAATCCAGCAACACGTGATATTCGCCGTTTTATTAATCGAAAGCTATTCACACTCCGATAATGCAGTATAAAATTATGTACGTAAGATGGCTCTTAAGTTGCTTCATTCAAATAGACTCGTTACCAATAGAGATGAGCCGGCCATCATGAAGGATTTTCATGTGTCCAAAACGATCTGGATAATTTCAAGCGACATCAGTGAAACTGGACGTTGCAAGCTGGCGGAAGAGCTCCAACCCCGGCAAACGTTATATCATATGTTTTGGACCTCGAATTTTTTGTCGAGATTCAGTATATGTGACTGAGGAAAGCTTGGTTTGAATTCCTTCCGTAAAAGTTTGAGAAAGTTAGATCTAGCAGGCATGGTTACAGATGACTGCAATGGACAGTGTAAGAATAAATGACCTTTCTGTGATATATGACACAATTGTAATAAATTGGCTGCTTTCTGTGAAATTGTTCATAGACTAAACAGTGTTACCAATTAGTGCCGTTGCTAAAGATGTATGACATTTTAGTAAAGTTATAATAACAATAATAGTGATAATAACCGCATTATTCGACAAGGAATCAGCTTGTTATTGACATCCCAAAGTAAAATTTGGAATTCTCAAAGGGACGTTTCTTTCACTCTTGTGCCAAAACATGGAATGAGATTCCAAGAAACACAAGCATGAGCCCCACAATTTCCATGTTTAGAAGAAACTTCAAGGGATTCCTACAAAGTTATTAAATTCCCAAAACAAAACACGATCCCTAGGTAGAATAGCAACATCATTATTTTATATACATTAGAAAATTAATTTATAGTAGAAATAGTTTATTTACATTATAGCTGATAAGGGATTCGTGTATAAAGATTTTAGAATGAGAAATGAAAAATCCCAACGACCTGAATGGCTATGGACGGTGACGCCATTGTCAGAAGCCTTCAAGAGTGCACCTTATATTTAGAAAGGCAGCTATCAGGTAAAGGGGGCTATAACTGAAATAAGTTGTGCTAAAATTAGACAAGTAAATCGGGGCCTTTTCTTGGCTGAATGCTGACAATCTTAGAGCGCAGGCATCAACAATGTGCATTGTGGTAATCTTATCGAGCATCTGGCTATTCTGAAGTAAAGATGCAAACAAGGAGACTGAGCTCACACACAAGCGTGTTTTCCGCGTCTTCTCTAACGTCTACGAATGTTCCTCCCAAACGTTGCTCACTCGAATCGGTAGTTTCAGTATCAATACATGCTAGAAACTTGCTGATATTAATGAGAGACGTCCACAAGTCAAAGGATCTTCTTAATTCCTCACGTTCATATGGGAATTTTATGGAAAGGATCGTGAAACTAATAATCTAAGGGTACAAAATGTGTGTAAACTACAGCAAAGATTGGATGTTTTGCCAAAATTCATTGTCTTTGAGAGGGAGATCGTCTGGTACTCCATCGATAACATTGTCCAAAAGCGAGCCAAGACTTCGGCTATTGAAAGGGAACCGAGAACTGGGTTGTAGACCAAGCCACCTGCAACATGTGCTGGTAATTTTGTATAAAGCATATTTATTTTTGCTTGTAAATAGTTGGCTTGAATTAGTATGCTTTTATTAACTATTGTAAATACAAACGTTGAATTGGGTTTTAAAGATTAAATGTTTAAGTACATTTAAGTAACAATGTCAGCGCTGAGCTTCTTTGAGCTGATCGAGAATTTTTTAACCCACGCAAGTGTTGCTGCATGCTTCTTCATATCGTATATAATCTTCATATACGGCTTATAGGTGGTACATGGGTTTGGTTTTACTCATCATCCGGGGCAGTACCACCACTCTACATTTAGGTGCCTTCACTGACTATGCCACTTTCAGCTCTAGGGTAGAGATGCCGGCGCTTGTAGTTGGTTTGTCATTATGAGCAGGGACTGCGGGAGACTGATTTGCCAGTCTGTTCCCTGGCTATACCTGAGGGTACCGTTGGAAAGGGTGCACTGCAGGCCCCGCCACCAGATAGTACAGAGGCCCAAACCCATTGGTAGCGCTTTGGGAGGCTGCCTCATCAGCTGGTGTATAATTCCGGGCTGCCTGTTATGCCAGTTCGCAACTGGAGCCACTCTTAGCTCGCAGCTCCGGGGGCCCTTCTGAAGCCACAGGATAGCTAAGGGAGCTCTCAAGGGATTTCAGTTTACCGCTACCACTGTCATTTTGACTGTCCCAACCACCACTCACCACTCCTTTAACATGATTCAAAATAATATAAAAACGGCTCAACTGCAGCAACTAACGTGGCACCTACACTCTTTTCCATCTCATTCTGCAACATCCTTGGACTATCTTCCAACATCATCTCAGTACACCATCATCTCCAATCCATAGACCCGTATGCAATACTTCTTGGCATGGATCTTTTTATTCCATCTTCTTACAAGTCTGGTAAGAAAATTTCCCCTAAGTGGTTCAATTCACAGTGCGCCAAAGCTGTGAATAACAAAAACCACTGCTTCAAGGAATGGAAGCGACTTCAGACCCACCATTCAGAAAGCTTCTTTCATCAGGTCACGCAACATTTGCTCCAAACCCATAAACAATGCCAAATCATCTTTTGTCCAACGCATCAACAAAAAAATCGCTTCCTACCAGGCTGGCTCTCGCTCCTTTTGGTCTATGGCCAAAATTGTCTCCCAAAACTTTTGCCAATCATCTTTCCCTCCACTAAATAACAACTCTAATTCTTCTTCTACCACTCCTTCATCCAAAGCCAATATTTTTGCGTCAGTCTTTGCCTCCAACTCCAACCTGGACGACCAAGGGGTCCAGCCACATCACGTCCCCCTTTAAAATTCACTATGTGACCCACTAAAAGTTCTCCACGTGAAAAGTCCGCCAAACCCTTCTCCAGCTTGACACCTCCCAATCCAACGGCCCTGATGGTATTCCAGCAACAGTTCTCAAAACCTGAACTGGCCCCTATTCTTAACAAACTATTCCAGCTTTCCTACACTCTTGGCACATTTCCCACCTCATGGAAACAAGCCCACGTCTTTCCTATCCCAAAAAAAGGCGAAAAGTCTAATGCACTCAACTATCGCCCCATTGCAATCACTTCACTCATCTCTAAAACAATGGAGACCATCAGCACGAAACAGCTTTTTACCTTCCTTGAAACAAACAATCTTCTCTCTGATCACCAGTATAGCTTTCGAAAAGCCAGGTCTACTGGCGATCTTCTTGCTTATGCTGTCCATGTCTGGTCCTCTGTTCTAGAATCCTGTGGTGAGAGCAGAGTGATCTCTCTCGATGTCTTCAAGGCCTTTGATCGCATTCGGCACCAAGGTCTTCTCGCTAAACTACCGATGTTTGGTCTCCATCACACTCTCATTAAATGGATTGGTAGTTTCCTCTCTCATAGGTCGATTGCCGTCAGAGAGGACGGCTTCCTCTCCAATCTGCACTCTATCAATGCTGGTGTACCCCAGGGCTCTGTCATCTCCCCTGTACTCTTCATCCTCTTCATCAATGACCTGCTCACCTCTACGTCTTCTAGCATTCATTCCTTTGCTGATGATACCTTCCTAAGTTCTTCATTTTCGTTCAATCCAAATGACCATGCCTCCACCGATATCCAACTCCACAGAAACGCTTCAGCCTCTCTTCTCTCCAATGATCTGACAGTTATTGAGAAGTGGGGCAAAGACAACCTAGTTTCGTTCAACCAAAGCAAAACGAAACAGGCTGTCATCTCACGGAAACGTTATCAAAAATTTCCACCTGTCCTCATGAATGGTGATGAACTGGACACTCCAGCTTCTTTCACACAACTTGGTCTTTCTCTTTCATCTAATCCAATTTGGAAAACTCGCATCCATTTCCATGCTAAAACACGCATCTCGCGAGTTTTCTCATCTCACGTCCTAACTATATACATGTCCCAATAGAGTGCTGCTCCCGCGCCTGGGGTAGTGCTCTAAAGTCTACTCTCTGTCTTCTCGACAAAGTCTCATCAAATCGCTCCAACCTCTTTCCCAGCGTCGTTTAGTTTGAGATTTTTCCATCTTTTACAGGTACTTTCACGGCCATTGCTCTCAGGAGATGAGGGATATTATTCCAGTTCCTCTGAGGCGTGTCAGACCACCAGAAGCTCAACTCATTCACACCATTTCCAAGTTTCACTACCTGCTTCACGAACTCTTTCTTACAAATCATCATTCATCCCAAGATCATGCAATTTATGGAACGTCTTGCCTGCCTCTTGCTTTCCTGAGTCCTACAACTTGCCATCTTTCAAATCTAAGATCAATAAAATTGATCTGATCTCTCTCTCCTCTTAGCTTTCCACTTCTTGCGTTGGGGCTTTGTATAGGCCACCATGGCCTTTCCTCAACATAACCCACTGAAAAAAAAAATATATATATATATATTTATATATATATATATATATATATATATCACATAGAGGGTGCTGTCTTCACCACCATATGGTGCTCTATGTACAAAGTACAGAGCGCTGATAGCAGAGTCTGCTATATATATATATATATATATATGTAAACTGCCTGCTCCCTGTCATAAGGCCGTCGTTTGGCATCATTTCTAAACGACAAATGCCCAGTTAAAGAAATCTTACGTTAGAGATATTGTGGCTTGATTTGCGAATTGCAATTAAAATGTGTTGTATACATTCTGTTCTGAGCGTGAGGAACGCGTCAACAGGTAAATGAACTATCCATTTAGTAGACATCTGCGGTCCCCACTGCATTCGCATTCTGTAAAATTCAAATCAAATTCATTTTCTTGTTAAACTTAAAATCGCCTATTCGGTCAACGGAGATCCTTTTGGATTCAATTGTAGCTTAGCTGACCCTTTTAAAACACCTGTCATGAATTTATCCCCGCGGAAACCTTCTAGCAGATCTATAAACATCAATCGATTGCAGCTCCAGTGTGTTGAGACTGGGGGTCCAGTCGAAACTAATGCCAAAGCTAAGTCTGAGAGTTTCGTCGTCTCGCGGAGCTTTCGTGAGAAATTATACGCCCGGCTTCAGCGGTCTCCAGGTAATACCTCGGGAACCAAAACATTCCTCTAAGGTGTTTTGCCCACGCCTGTGGCTTGTCAGTTGCCGCTTTCATCAGTTCGTGTTCTCACTATCGGCTCGGTGAATGACCTAAATCGTATGCTTCTACCCACATGCTCCTTTTGCAGGTGCTGCTTTCAGGAAATTTGTCGATTTCGACATAGATTTGTTAGTAAATTTTTGCAATCCTGTTCACACGTGGTTATATCAGTTCAGCATGTTCAGTTTGGTGCCATTTTAAAATCCCATTACATTGAGAGAATTTCAAAGTACAATTAATTTTAAATGTAAACGCCAATGATAACAATAATGTCTGGAATGGTACTGAATTTGTATGCAGAAAATTTCTTAACGAGGGGCCCTCTCAATGGGTAGACTACTCGAGAAAAATGCTCTGTCTGTGCCAGTTAAAAAATGCTCATAAGAGTTAAAAGTCTCATGAGTTTTAAGGACTTTTGCCAATTTTTGCCAACAATGGAGTGCCTTTCAATTTTAGGTCAGCATTCCGCCCAATCATCACTTTATCACTCAATTTAATAAGCTTAATCTGATTTCCCTCTCCTCTTAGCCTTTCGCTTTCTTCTTTCTTCCTTTGCTGGGGCTTTGTATAGGCCACCATTGCTTTTTCTCAAGATGATTTACTAAGAAAATAGAAATTAAATCTGATGCATCGATATTGATGGGCCGGTAGCTCAGTCGCAGGACTGTTTTGCCAAGGAATCAGAGGTTGCCGGCTTCCCTTTTGGGCCTCGCCAACGGCGAATGGATACCATAGCTCGTGTAATCTAAAACCGTTTTTCTCGTGTGCATTTACTCCTTTAAGCTATCACTTTGGGATCTATTGCGAGAGCAAGAAGCTGGACTCGAGAATCATTTGAATTCCGGAATAATCCTTTTTTCTGATCTCGTAAGCAAATTTGAGCTTTCCTGCGCCGATGGCTAGGGGTCAATTGGAGAGCTAGAGCGCCAAGTGTGTGTTATAAAAGTGGATTAGATTTATATAGGGAGAGCTTGGCCGGATAGAAGTAAGAAAAGGGTGGGCCTACCAAGCCATAATATGTGCCACAATTAGGCTGACAAGACGGTTTGTTGGAAAGTAGAGCCACCAACCTTTGAGTCCAAGAAAGCACTTTCTGACACAAGAGCAGAATATGAGCCCCGTCTGTTGAGTTTAGAAAGTCGCATCTTTACAGGGGAATGAAGATGATGAAGTTTCCTTCCATAGGTTTGTTGCATTGCGCCCCCACGTGTTGTAGCAGCTAAATGCTATAATTATAAGGAGTCAAGTCCATCGCCATGGGTGAAGTTTGTCATTCTCGAACTTCTGCGTAAATGCAAGGCGGTAGTCGTGATTTTTTCAATCCTATCTTATGTATTTTTTTCAATCCTATCTTATGTATTTTTTTAATCCTATCTTATGTATTTTTTCAATCCTAGCTTATGTATTTTTTCAATCCTATCTTGTGTATTTGTTCAATCCTATCTTGTGTATTTGTTCAATCCTATCTTATGTATTTTTTCAATCCTATCTTATGTATTTTTTTTAATCCTATCTTATGTATTTTTTCAATCATATCTTATGTATTTTTTCAATCCTATCTTATGTATTTTTTTCAATCCTATCTTATGTATTTTTTTCAATCCTATCTTATGTATTTTTTTCAGTCCTATCTTATGTATTTTTTTCAATCCTATCTTATGTATTTTTTTCAATCCTATGAGGGCCTGAAGATGAGTGGTGTGCAACATATGAATCCATGGGATCTGTTGGAGGATTACAAAAGTGTCGCGCCATTGAGTTGGGCCTCGTTCGGGGCCGTCCGCATCGAGAAGAGACCTTCACGTTACCTGGAGCAAGCAAAAAAGCTTCTTCATCACACCCATCAAAGAAGGCGGCCGATCACCTACTACACAAATTATGAAATCGATGATGACGATGATGACGACTCGGATGCTGAAGTGAAGGAAGCTGACCGCCATAGTCAGCCACCAACCCCTAATACGCCAGGAGGTCGGTCCTTTTTATCATCATATTTGTTGAAATAGGCCAAGTTTTGATATGATTCGATAGGCGATAAAGATGGAACTCTTTCATCATTCAGTCAGGAGGTATATCGATCCAGCTGAGATCCAATAAACTAAGGCCCCGTTCACATTGCTCCACTATGAAAACGGGAACTTTTTAAAACGGAAATTTTTGAAACGCAAAATGTAGTGTGAACACCGAAAACGGGTACTGTTGAAAACGCTAGCATCAGCAACAACTCAACAAGATGCTCAGAGCTTCTTGCTGCCTGCCGCTTTGATGGCATTTTCTGTCTTATTTCTTTTGACGAGTCAATGCCTCACTGGAACAACTACATTTTGTGCGAAGATTCCTGTGTTCAAAGAGAGAGAGTGGAGTCGTTTTCATGTCGTTTTCCCTTTCATCCGGAGTGGAGCAATGTGAACGCCTCATCGTTTTCTTACCACTTCAAATTCACCCGGAGCAGTGCGAACAGGCAAAACGGATCAATGTTGAAGCGGATAAATACGAATAGACATGGCCTAATCAAAAGCTTTTCTTGAAACGGGCTCAGTAAGCATTTGTATTTATTTTTTGGATTTAAAGGGAAATAGGAGGGAGCTAAATGTTCATTTATGCTTAAGATCCTTTTTATGGTTGTGAGCTGAAATTAATGTACATTATCATGATAGCTGGTTGGTTGTACAACTTTGAAGAGTTGCATACCATATTATAATTGTTATCATTATCATATACACTTGCTCAAAGGCCCTACGGTCATTGATTGGAATCAATCTCGACGTTAACTCTCATTTGATGATCAAGGAGAGTCACTAGCTCTCGGTAAATCCTAGACATCAGAATCATTAGGTCTGCTCCCATCGAGAGGAAGGACTGGGAAATGTCTCGATGATAAGCTCAGCTTCGAGTATCGTAGCTGATCCCTCTGCAAAGAGTATCGCAGAGCAGCATGTCTGAAAATCCTTCTTCGGATGGAAGGTAAGTTGCCAGAAATAAATTAATTTGAGAAAGGTGAATTTCCTCATTGCTCTAGATCCGCCAACACCAGGCAGTAAAAGTGCACTTGCGCAGCTGCTTGCATCAGTTCAAAGTACGGGAGAGGCACGTGTTGCCGCAGGAGATGCCGCCTCCGTGCGACCAGTGAAGCAAGCCTTTACGGGCCAGCAGCCGACGCAAAAACGCAAAAGAAGCTCACAAAGACAGGATTCCCAATCGGGCGTACCAAACAGCCAAGGACTTACACCAACACAGCAAAAGAAACTCAGGGTCCTTATGCAGCAGCAGCAACCACAGCAAGGCTCGTTGGCAACTGGTCAAATTATTCTTGGGCAGCAGTCACTGGTACCAGGGCAAGGAAGGTGGGAGATTATATCATACTTGTTCCCGTGTAAAGGTCCATTATCTGTGTAGAATGCTATGAGAGCTATCAACAACGAGATGGTTGTCGATATGATATAATATGATATGATATGATATATGATATGATATATGATATGACATATGATATGATATGATACATGATATGATATATGATATGATATGATATGATATGATATGATATGATATGATATGATATGATATGATATGATATGATATGATGTGATGTGATATGATATGATATGATATGATATATGATATGATATATGACATGATATGATATGATATGATATGATATGATATGATATGATATGATATGATATGATATGATATGATATGATATATGATATATGATATGATGTATGATATGATATGATATGATATGATATGATATGATATGATATGATGTGATATGATATGATATGATATGATATATGATATGACATATGACATGATATGATATGATATGATATGATATGATATGATATGATATGATATGATATGATATGATATGATATATGATATATGATATATGATATATGATATGATATGATATGATATGATATGATATGATATGATATGATATGATATGATATATGATATGATATATGATATGATATATGATATATGATATGATATATGATATGATATGATATGATATGATATGATATGATATGATATGATATGATATGATATGATATGATATGATATGATATGATATGATATGATATGATATATGATAGGATATATGATATGATATGATATGATATGATATGATATGATATGATATATGATATGATATGATATGATATATGATATGATATATGATATGATATGATATGATATGATATGATGTGATATCATACTATATGATATGATGTGATGTGATATGATATGATACGATATGATTTGCTATGATATGAGCCCTTTGTTGCCAAAACTAATATCAGTGTATAGCTTTATCAGTTGTTGTGAAAGATTCGGGCGCGTTGCCTTGTATGCGGGATAAATGATTAAGAAACCAAATCACCTAACCTATCATGAATATTTTGACTTCACTGTAATGGCATCTGTGATTATTGTATTGACAGGCAAAATTTGAATATGACTTCTACTCCTGATTCAACAAAAGAGGCATTGCAGGCCATGCTTGTGGCCCGGAACCAACAGGCGTTGGGCACAATGCCCCAGTCTGCCACCCAAGGCTCGATTCCACAATCCACTGTGCATTCATCTCAGAACACGTTAGCCCAAATTCAGCAGCAAATTGCTCTCAATCGAAAACAGCAACAGCAACAGCAGCAACTTCAAATGCAATCGCATCCGTATGATTTGACGCAGCAAGACAGGCAGATGCAGATGACGTCACAGAACCAGCAGCAAAGTCTTCGAATGATGCAGTCACAAGGGCCCCCGAATGTATGCTTTTTTCTAAATCATGTCTGCTCGCATTATTTTCATGTTGTTACAGCATGTGGCTAGATTATCACGCAAGAAACTTATTTTGGAATGTATGAAATAGTTTCTGAGATCTTTGTTGCCAGCGTAGTCCTTATAACATTTGATCGCTTGCATCATGAATAAAAAACAAATATCAATTCCCACAGACACTTGGGTGTCCTTCTCTCTGAATGGAACCCGGTTGTTTTCCCCAATAGGAAGGGACATGTATCCGTCGTGATTACGAAACCAATTTGCATTGCAGCTCTTGCCGCATTGTTAATTACCCAACTGTCTACCTCAATATGTTTCATTTCATGCCTCCCTCTGATTTTCGTCTGATCAATTCCTTTCAGGTACAGCTACCAATGAATCAATCGCTCTCCATTCGGAGCTGCCAATCAGATCTTATCTATTCCAGTCAGACTACTCAGTCATTAAGTGAGTATTTCAATTCATTTTCAAATCGATCTTGTGAATTGTGGTAAGCGCTTACAAGCTCCTTTTGCATCATGCTGTTAAATTCAGACACTGATTGCACACCGTAAACGCTCCTTCGAAACAGTAATTCAATGTTGGTATTGATCTTCAGCAGTTGCCTCCTTTCCCAAAGAGATCCTTTTCGACTGGGACCGATTCAATACACCGCCTTATGTATTTTGCTTTGCTATTTGCTTACCTACAACCATCTGCTCATTCTTTTGAATAAGCTCGTTCCTGTGTCAATTTGATAAAAACAGCATTTGAGCCACGCTCCTTTTCTTTAGCCAGTGGGCCACATTTTTTTGCAAGGACAGCTTCTGCATTTAGGGGTAGGCTGGCAATCTGGCAGCACTGTGGATTTACTTTAATACTTTCTCCAAAAATGCTCAAAGCTAGGCAGGAAGTCCGCCTGAGTCTCACGTGTGACCTGACCGAGGCCTTGAGCCCCGGCCGAGACCTTGAGCCCCGGCCGAGACCTTTAGCCCCGACCTGCCGCATGCAAAGCAAGCAACGTACTGCTAGTCTACAATTGTCGTTATTAATGAGCTTAAATTACGATAAATAGCTGCACTGTTTTTGTTTGATTGTTCCTTATCGTGTCTTATTCACTCGTGCTTGCACCCGAGCAAAATGATTAAATCCTTTCCTTTAGTCAGGAAAACGATGTAACTGTTTAATGAAATCACTACCTGCGTTTTAGATACCTTTGCTCAAGGTAACCAAATGCCATTGTCCGTAACGCAAAGTTTGCAGCAGGATCAATCTATGATGGTCAGCCAATACGCTCCGCAACAAAGCCAAAGGCTGAGCCAAGGCCTGCACCAGAATACACAACTTGATGATACCCAAAGCTCTTTGCATCAACTGCTACAACTTCCTCTGAGCCGGTCGAACCTATCCCCAGTCCACCAGATGATGACTCAGCAGCCTCAAAATCGATCGCTTTATCAGCAGCAGCAGCAACAACAGCAACAACAACAGCAGCAACAACAGCAGCAACAGCAGCAGAGGAATTCTGCAATATTAAACCAGCTGAAGAGGCAGTATTCAGCAGGTAATCTCGGGATGCTTCGAATGAATCGCAATTTGACATTTCGTCTCTATCCTTGCGTCAAACAGTCTCAACAGTGGATTCTGTTGAGCCTTAACAGGACCCTTAATGATAGCAGTAACATCTCTACTGAAAGGCTATCCTGTATAAACATAGTAGATTATTATAATTACTATTATATACTGTTTCAAACTTCGTCGATTTCTTACAGGTCTGCAGCAAAACATCCATTTTCAACGACAGTTCTCTGATCCGACGGCCCGGCAACTTCAAGAGCAGACACAACTGCAACAACAAGCTCAACTGCAGCAACAGCCAGACTTGTCTCTTTACCAACGCCAGTTATCTGAACCGCAGGGCAGCTTGCAACAGTTGCAGAACATGCTACCTCCACGATCCCAATTTATCTCGAACAATCAGCAATACCCTCCTCAAGGACCTTTTTAGGCAAAGCAACTCGAGCAAGGCCATGTGAGGCTCTTTTCATGCACTGAAGGCGGTGTACGCAATAAATAGGTCTTTCAGCCTAAATTGAGTTTTTGTGAATGGAAGAATCCACTAGAAGTGGCACGTTATTCTACAGCGGGGCAAATTTGATTTGTACCATGATGCTCCTCTATTAAGTCCATTCAGTTCGCTGTTGATGAGGTAAATTATGGATCGCACAGTTCGAGGAATTTCACTTTAGTTTCGGGCAAAATTCAAAATTTTGCACACACTAGCAATAGATACCAGCAATTATTGATAGATCTTTATTTATCATTAACTTTGACATGAGACTTTCATTGTTGAAATGTTAGGCGTTGGTCCAAGACATAGCTTCAGGACGTAAAAGTGAAGTGCTTTGCATATCTATGGCGCTTGATTGGGACATTTTGTGCGCTGATGTTCTCAGTTCATGGAATCGCTTTATCGGTTGCGAATTCTCCTTCGCCGGTTTAATTGATCGTGGAAGAACCGACTGCGTTTAGCTGATTATGATTAAATTGTCATGGAAATCTCACTGCCAGACTATCACACGAAGTGAGGCGTGGCATAGTGGTTAAGCATGCGGACTCACAACACAGGGGTTGGTCAGTTAGACTCCTCCATGTGTCACTTTTTAGAATGTCATTGGCGAGGAAGGCAACGGGAAACCACCTCATTAATCCAATTTCCCTAGAAAAAACTCAGAGCCCTGTCTCTGGTTTCTGCTACGCTCGAAATAGAGTATGCAACGCAGTTTTTTTAATGCCGGAACAAAATTTCGCGTAACCTCACTTCCTCTAACATTAGATTTTAATCATCAACATAACGCAGTTACCCCCTTTCTCTTCATTACTTTCATGCCATCTCAAATACATTGCTTTCGTCAACCAGAGTTAGAGACGGTGGTATGTACAGTTTCGTATCATAAATAACTAGCAGATCGTACTTAGAATACCAATTTGAAACTGCAAAAAGTTTTTCTTCTGTATAAATGGTGGTTGTCTTAATTTTGTGCGTTTTATGCATTGCTTCATCGTCAAAAATAGCGTTAAACTAAACTCTCTGTATGTAAATGTACCCAATCACTATATGAAAGCAATACGAGCTAACATCTCTGATTTGTGTGACGTCTTCGGCTTCTGTTGTTTGCATGAAGACCACTAGCTTTTTCTCTCGCTTCTCGCCCAGACATTCAATCATCAAGCATTGCCATTATCGTTTTGAATTTTTCCCGAATTCGACAACAACTCGTCTTGTTCTTTAAGGGTCTCTGAATCTTCAGCATTTGATATCCTTTGCTGTCCTGATCTACTCTGGGTTTCTGCACTGCCAGCCAGTGCAGCATGACTTTCCGCTGTTCTCTCTCGAATAGATTCCCACAGCTCGATGAAATTCGACACCAAGCATAGAATCGGTAAGCCTATCAAGATCGTCCCGAAAATGGAGAAAAACGCGCCAAGCGCTTTACCGAAATTCGTAATCGGATACGTATCACCGTATCCGACAGTCGTTATTGTGTTTATAGACCACCAAAGCGCTTCTGGGATGGTCGTTAGTGATGTGTTATCTGCGTTCACTTCTGCGTAGTATGTCAGTGCTGCACTCAGAACAGTGGCTATGAAGAGAATGAAGAAGAGCAAACCGAGCTCCCGTCTACTTGCATACAACGTATAAATCAGAGCTCGCATACCTCGCGAGTACCGAGAGACTTTCAAAATTCGTGCTATTCGACATATGCGTAATATCTTGAGAACGGACAACGGTGTCATCTGAGCCTGGCTTTCTAGTATCAGCTGCAGGTAGAACGGAAGAATAGCGAACAAGTCTATCCAGTTTAACAGGGACTTGAAAAACGCTTTTCTGTTTGCGCAGGATACGAGTCTGACAACGAACTCCAGCGTGAACCATATGTAGCAAGTATGGTTTAAGATGTTCGATATTCTCTTTACGAGCAAGTCGCGGGAGCCCCGCGGATTCAAGTACCGCGGCAAGCTCTCAACACACGTGATAACGATGGATAAAACGAGCGTAAAAACTCCAATGAACGTTACGAGGCCGGCCAGATTCGACGAATTAGGAACAGAGAACAACTTCCAAAAATATATTTGAATCTTATTCCTTGGAATCTCTTCCGATTCTGCTAAGACAAGGCGATCAACTCTTTCTGAAAATGTCAGGAGGTCTTCCTTCTTGCCGATTCCGAAGAATGCTAGCTCTGAAACAAATTGCTTTTCCGTTACGTTGTCTGGTTTCGATATTCTCCCGTACGATTGATAGTAAAAGAGAATTGCATCAAACGCTTTCCTATTGCGATCGAAGAAGTACTCTCGTCTTTGAGAATCGTAATACTGTCCTCTCTTCATAGGACATCCCAACAGGGTGTCGGGATATCTAGCGAGCGTACTTTCGTATGTCTCAAAGCGTAGGCCACTTACATTGATCGTGATTCTCTCTTGTGTCATACCCAGCAAGTGCATATCAGAATGCAGCCATTTCGATTCCGTTTCAAGCAACATTTGGATATAACTGTTTCCAATAGCTCTCCTTTCAGTAGTAAATGCTTTTCAAACAGGCGATGGCTTGCACGGAATGCATTGGAGATCGCAGCATCAACTGCTTGTCAAATTCCCATTTAAAGTTATTCATTACTTCAAACTTTGCAAATATTTTTCCACTAAACATAGCCTTGAAGACTGAATAAAACTTTACCGTTGTCAGCGCAGGTGGCTGTGTCAATTTTCGATATTATTGTGATAACATCTTTATCTTCAATGTCATTCAATCACTTGTTGACTAGACGATAATTCGTTTTGCTAATTGTATTCAATGCAAAGAGCAATCAAATGTAGCTCCGTTCCGTTGAATCCCGTCCACCTCTCTCTTGGTCCGTTTATGGGTAGCTGTGTTTCGCAGCTGCACCTTTTCTCGGCCAATCCTTTCGATGCAGTCTGTGCTTTTCCTTTTCCTACTGACTACCTTCTTCCGCTTCACCTTATGATAAGCTGGAACAGCTATTCCTTTCTGCTGCTACTTTTGTGCGTCTTCTCGCAGTTCTTCTGTGGATCAAATCAATATGATATCATCATCGCTTTATGTTGCATTAATCTGTGAAAAATAACGTGATTTTAGTGCTACTTGGTTAACAGCTCACATGTGTTCTACTTAGCAGCCGAATTTAGACTGCAAGGCACAATCTGAAACTGCTTATTGAGCAGTGCCCTGACCCTTCCTCTCGATGTTACCTTAAGCAATCGCTGCTACACGAGCTACACTATCGGAGCTCAGCAGCCTTACCGCAAGTGTGTGTGTGTGTGTGTGTGTGTGTGTTTGTGTGTGTGTGTGTGTGTGTGTGTGTGTTTGTGTGTGTGTGTGTGTGTGTGTGTGTGTGTGTGTGCGTGCGTGCGTGCGTGTTTGTGATTTTATGTATGTGTGTGTTTGTGTGTATTGGTGTGTGATTTTGTGTGATTGTATTCGAAGGTAGAAACTACAAGATGGTACAGAGAAGTTCCTTTTTGCAGTCTAGCATTTGCGTAGCGTGATTTATGTGCAAGCTAGCAGCTGTAAGAGGTTCTATTGCATCTCTGGACCTAAAGGCTTTTCAGCCTCGACTAGTACTGGCTCAAGTGGAGGAGTCATGTCATAGCTGCTCTGTGTCATGGCAATCTTCTTCCGCATGCTAGACGGAGAGGATGAAAATAGAAAAATTGACAGAAACAGTTCCCTTGGTTTATTTTTTAGACGAGTTTGTTAATTGCAATGTCACGCTCAAATTTTGCGCATATATTTTAACTGCAGCCGAAGTATCGCAAATTCTTCAATGGTTTAAGCAGTATTGACAGTAACGTCACAGTCTCTCGAATTTTTGTTTATATTCGGCCTTTTTAGCTTCGAATTTAATGCCTTTTGAGAAGACAACGAGAATATTTTTCCAATGTTAGTAATAAGCCATCCTGATGTTTACAGCGCTTGCAATGACTGTAGAAATTCATGGCCTAAAAGCAATGCAAAAAGAAGATTTTCATCTTTTTTATTAACTTGTTGTTGGAAAGCACTTTGTTTTTCCTTTGCGTACCATAGAATTACAAAGACGAAAAAATTCTGCATGCTGTCGTCTTTTTCGCGTAAATTCACTCGGGTCTAACTTTGACGTCGAAATTTTGCGTTGCTTTGATGATATCCCGTTGATAAAATAAGGTATTCATGTTTCCATTATCTGTTATCTGGACGTACAGGCTGGCACGACGTTGGAGCAAGTAATCAGTTTGTCTTTGGTTATGGTGAGAAAGTCAAAACCGAGACGTTTCTCTTTGGGTAATCGAACACCTAACTTATTCATCGAAGGGAAGTACCTCAGACTGACTATCCAGACTGGCTTTTTCAGCTGGCCTCGAAAATTTCAGTAATTTCAGCTACGTGTGTTTTTCAAACATATTAAAAGTTCAGCACTGCTGAAGTTTGAAGTCCGGTAAGAGTCACGATAGCTGAGGGCTGCATTCTTTCACGATGCTGGTTTCGAAAACAGTGATAATTCTTATTTTCATGATATTTCTGAAGTTTTGATACATTGAATGTGTAATTATTAGCCGTTTTATGTCGGTTCACTGGTACTTTCAAGTTTATTACATCGAATCTGCTTACCATTATTCGAGTCAGTACGATTTTGTTTTCATAAACTTGACTTCATGACATCCGTGCTTCTTCTTGTACTGTAATTCAGTAGTCCTTGGTTAATTGCCTTGCATTGAGGTGAATCATTCGACGTGTTTTACGAAACTCTCAAAAATATTAATGCCAGGATATCGTAATTACATTAAGAGCTTCGGCCTTGAATGAGTCTTGTAAACGAACAAATTTGACATTTCTTTTTTGAGTAAGTTGAATCGAGTTTTCCACTTTCAATACCGTTTTGCAAATAAACATGAATTATTTATTTGCCAGTTGAATTTCCTCGGATGACTGACCTGTGCCAATCCAATGTAACCTCGATTTTTCGTATTCAGCCCACTCTGCTGAGCCGTCCATTCACGTAGCATGGCTAAAACAAGACCATTCGTTGTTATGGTCATGTTTCAGGCCACCAGCGATAGTGTGGATTGACGCCACGTTTGTCGTTTTTCTCATAAAGCCTTTTGAAAAGATGCTCAGACAACAATAATGATCTTCTATACACATAACGACATGACCTAGAATTTCTGCAAATAGATCGAAATCTTGATAGGAATTGCAATGGACACATTAAAATTTTCTTTCTGTTAGCTTCATCGTCTTGTTTCAGCGCAAGCGTTGTTTCTATGACATCTCCAAAGTTGACAGAATTTCCACTAATTCATATGAAGCAAAATTGCTATGCCATTTCACTAAAAATGCTTACCTAATTTTGATATTTTCTCTCAGAAAGAATGCAACCTTGCGCTTTCTGTTCTTGATGACAATTCCTTAATTCGGAAATAAATCTTTTTCACGCATGCATATTCGAGACAACACAGAAATCCGATTCATGATCTCGTCGCTTGATAATCTGACGAGCGGCGGAGAAAGGGCCTTCAGCAAGACGAGATGCTGGATTCGTCGTATAAGCTTTAACATCATTTCTTACATTGAATCATATGTAACAAGCAATACCACGTTGTACTATTCCTCATCATTGAGTGTATGTTCCTACCTGCTGAGGTACATTCTTAACAAAAGGATTAGTCACGCGTCTCACTACTTTTGATAAACAATTCGATAAATTGTTGGCGAAATCTTCAATTGAGCTCATTTATGATATATATTCGTGTCTCTCTTATATGCTAAGGTGTGCATTAATATTGTATCTGCCCAGTACAGTGCCGTTTCTATAGCAGTTGAGTTGGTCACGTGGATGTCTGCTGTGGTGCAGGTCTGGTTTAGTTTTCACAGAGAAGCAGATGCTGCATAATTAGCAGAGTTAGACTGCATGAGCAGAATGGGTTATCTCTGTATCCCCAATGATGCATCAGGGCTGCTTCTCGTCCGTAAGCAGTGTGTAATCTGTTCAGGCTTTTCCATTGTGTCCATTTTAGGTGGTGTCCGAGTGAAAGATTTTCAGATGGTTTGATGCCCATTTTTACACCTTCTGAGTTATGTAGTGAGTTGGTATAGTCAGTCCATGCTGTTATCCTGGCTGATTCTGAGCTTGTTCTTAGTGGTTGGATATCACAGAAGTTTTTGCGTGTTAGTCTATTTTGTTGTCGTATGTGGTCATGAAGCATGTGCCTGCTATCATGGGTTTGCTGGATTCGTTCTTTTTGAGCAGCAGTTAGTCTTCTGATTTTGGTAGGGTAATCCCCGCGAGTATCTGGAGCAAATCAACAATAGTAGGTCTCATGCAGCCAGTCATGATTCTGCAGGTTTGGTTTAGCGCTGGGTCTAACTTGTTGGCTTCAATGGAGTGTTGCCAGACTAGACAGGCAGACTCAGCTGCAGAAAAGCAGACGGCCAGACCACTGGTTCTCACAGTCGAGGGGTTTGCCCCCCGTCTAGACTTAATAAGTTTGCTAATGATGGAGTTTCTAGCATTAATTTTGGCTTTTGTCTTGCGAATGTGCTCTTTGTAATTCAGCGTTCGATCCAAGGTGACACCAAGGTATAATAGGTAGTTAGGTAGTTGGCATGCTCGAGGTTTTCATAGATCCACGTGGCTTTGAGCTGTGTCTTTGCCTCTCTCTTGTGCAGGTGGAAAACACGTTTGTATTTTGGATGGATTTGCTCTTATGTGGTTGGCAGTGTAGTAGAAAAACCATGTTGACTAGTGCTTCTTCAAGCTTGTTTTCCAGTTTCTCAAATGTGTGGGCCTGGGTTATGATGGCAAGGTCATCCGCATAGATGAAACTTCTGGTGTCGGCTGTGATCGGCTGGTCATTTGTGTAGATGTTGAAAAGTACTGGAGCAAGGATACTCACTTGGGGGACACCATTTTTCTGATTTCTCCACCTGCTTTTGTGCCCATTTATTTCAACGGGGAAGCGACTATTTGTCAAGAGTGCTTTTACGAGCATGGTTAAAGATGTGTCTCCGTTGGTGAATTGATGGAGTTTTTGGAGTAGTATTCTGTGGTTCACAGTGTCAAATGCAGCAGATAGATCAACAAAAACAGTTCCAGTCTTAAGGCCATGTTGGAAGCCATCTTCAATGTGCTGCGTTAGGTTAAGTAGTTGTCCCGTGCAGGATTTACCTGGTCTGATGCCTGCCTGTTGTTGAATTAGCTTTCCTTCGAGCATTGGTGTCATACGATTGAGGATCAGCCGCCCTCGCAGTTTGAAACAGTGACATGGTAGTGAAATAGGTCGGTAATTCTTTGCTTCTTTTGGGTCTCTACCAGGTTAGAGACTGCCATCATTCTGCTCTTTCTTTATATTTTAAGGGATGGTACGTGCTTCAGTGCAGTGGATCTATAGATTCAGGAGCCAAGTTTTGCACCTTCCTTCGTGTTCAGAATTTACTCAGTACAGACATCATCAAGCCCAGCTGCTTTGCCATTCTTCATTTGTTTCAAGCCATTTTCAAGTTCGGCCATGGTAAGTTGGTTGGTGTAGAGATAATTTGCATCTTTTCTGATTTTTGTGAGGATTCTCCATATTTCACCAGTTGATGAGCGAGTTGGTTAGCAGTAGCAGTGGTCCTTTCTTTGGATATAGTGTGGTCACTGGAAAATATTTTAATTGTCTCCCAGGCTTTCCTGCTGCTGTGATTCACATCGGTTTCTTCGATTAGTTGTTGCCAAGTCTCTCTTCGGTGTTCTGAAGCGTTTTTTATCTGTTCTTCTCCAAGTTCTGCTGTTTCATGTGGAAAAGGACTATTGTCAAATGCACTGCTGTGTTGTTTGTATAGGCCCATATTCTCCTCGCTGAGCCCAGATATAAACTTTTTCCTGCAACTTCTAGGTATTGTTTTGCGAGAGACTTCTTTGATGATCTCAGTGAATCTTGAGCAATTGTTGCTTGTGGGTTCTATGTTGCTTGCTTGCAGTGAGAGCGTTGTCAAAGGTAGTCCCTTATTCTTTCCAATTTGCTATTTGGAAATTGAAGCGCCTTCGAAATGGCATCTTGATAGGGCAATGATAGGTTGGATTTCCACGCCAGTGGGTCGGTGCTGTAATTTTGGGATTGGATCGCATGCAATTTTGCTGCATTTCTGTGAAATTCTGTCAGTTGCAAAGCAGAGATCAAGATAGATAGATAGATAGATAGATAGATAGATAGATAGATAGATAGATAGATAGATAGATAGATAGATAGATAGATAGATAGATAGATAGATAGATAGATAGATAGATAGATAGATAGATAGATAGATAGATAGATAGATAGATAGATAGATAGATAGATAGATAGATAGATAGATAGATAGATAGATAGATAGATAGATAGATAGATAGATAGATAGATAGATAGATAGGCATAGATAGATAGATCCTGTTTCCCCCACATTCAAGTCTCTCCTTACGATAATGGTCAAATCGTCAGGTGGTCTTTCTCGCGATAATCGCTCATTTTTGTTTACGGTGCAATTTCTGATATCGCGTCCCAGTAGACGGGAAGGAGATTTATGATGGAGAGTTGGACAAAATGCTGCAGTGTTACATGTTGTTAATGCCTTCCTTTCGATGTGACGACACCTCGTAATTCATACGCATGGCATTACAGAGAGCTAGTGTCTCTCCTCGATGTAAATAAATTTTTAGCTGAGGAGGGACTCGAACCACTGACCATAGGGTCGATGCGCAAGAATCGTACCACTGAGCTATCCTAGCATTTAAAAAATGAGGAAGTTTAGCCGACTGAGGATTCGAGCCACTGACCATAGGATCAATGTGCGAGAATCTTACCATTGAGCTATCCTCACTCCTGAGATCAGACACAGAAAGTTTGCAGACACGTCTGCTGGGTGATAATCTTAGCATGTAGGAAGCAGTTAAATGCTGAGACGCAGACCTTGCAGACATTGGACATCCTTTTGCCATCACTACTTATGAGTGTGGTTCGTTTGCCAATTCTGAGCAATGCTTTTCAATGGAGGTCATGCAAAAGGCTGTCAAATCATTTCCTTTTTCTTGGTGAAACAGACCCTCGATGCTTTGACCACGATGTCCATGGAAAGAGCTTAACATGGCAATCAGACGACTTTACCCAAGCGTTATCTATGTTCTGAACGAATTCATCTTGACGTTAGAAAAGTCAAGTGGAAAGCAAAAATACTTCTGGGCTTTTATGACTTCATCTTACAAAGACGATTTGTCTGATCTGGCTGAGAAAGTGAAGTATTGAGTAATATGATCTGCTCTTCCTCCATAACAAACTGACTTTGCGTAGAGCCAATTCTTCACCAGCCCGGAGTGGTGCACTTTTTTGGTGCATTCGACGGGTGTGAGCCACATCACCAATGCCCCAAGTTGATCTCTAAAGTTTTCGAGATAGTTTCAGATCCTACAACTTCCTTCTTTTAAATCTAAGATCAATAAACTTGATCTGACCTTCCTCACCTCTTAGCATTTCACTTTCTTTTATTTTCGGAGCCTTGTATAGGTCATAATGACCTTTCTGCAACATAATTTGCTAAAAGGAAAAGATAGAAAAAGGGTTCCCTGATGAAAAAGAAAATTTGGCGTAGAGCGATGCTTCAAATACAATAACAGGTCAAAGTTTTATGATACATGCATTAATAGTGGCAAAAGGGAAGAAAAATGATTTGACAGAAACGTCAGAGTGGATAATCGCCAAAAATTCGCCTAGGTTTTTTAATTTGAGTTACTTTTTGTTTTTCAGTTAAGCTGTTGTATATAACTATTAAATACGCCATTAGCTGGATACATGCAATGCCATTTATTTACAATTGAACTAACGGAGGATTATTTCGAAGCAGACAGAAAGCACATGTCAAAATGCAAACGAAGTCCTTTGCAGGTTATGGTAGGAAATTTACTTCGATGGAAAAAACTGCAGTCTATTCTCTGGTTTTTTGTTACGACGTAGAAAAAGAAGTTGAATTGATGGAAGCAATTTTTAGATGGACAGAAAGAGTTATCACATGCAAAAGTGGCAAAATTTGCAAGAATCTGGTCGTTATAATACTTATTCGGAATCGTAAACTAGTTTGAATCTTTAGATATTTCAATTATAATTTCCAAGCAGTGAAAAAATCTGTACTTGATTTGAAGAAGTCTATTTGGCAGATGGATAACCTTTCTTTTTGCGTTACAAGGAACTGTAGAGATCGGAGAAGAGTTTTAGATAGCATGATAGCTGTTGACACATCAAGGACCCGTTTGAATTCATTTTGACATGTAAAACAGTCTACATTCATCCAATTTGAATCATTGCACCGTAAAACTATTTGAAATAGGCTGCTTTGAGGCGCGTCCTGTTAGTGAAACAGTACGGTAATTATTTGACTAATCTTCAATATACATATTAACTAAAGACTCAACGGTAATAGGTAGCAATACAATTCTTATATACGCATTTGCTGCATCAACCGGAAACTTTTATATCAACGAACTTCCCTAAAGACCAATCGCTCATTCAATTTGATCTCAAGCCATTTTTTTTTCTCAAGCCATTATCAATGTCGATCTAGCCAACAGTAATATTCTTTGATTTCCATAGGGTGGCAATAGCTGTGTCGAAAAGTGAGGTTCCTCATGTTTCCTATATTTGGCAGTGAAAGGAGAAATTCCATTTTCTTTTGTAGAGGATCCTCTCAAAATCTTAAAAACATCTTGCTTGGGTCACGTGAACGATGTCTTTTTAGGCTTTGCTTGCGTATTGAGAATTCTCTTCCTCTTCTAGAACACTCTGTGATTTTGCAAACTAGTCAAAAGTCAAGATTCAATTTCTTAGGCATTCATTGTAAGATGACCTGTTTTGCCTCTCTAGAAAGAGGAATCTGAGATTGGGGATCGGAATTTTAGAGGAAATTGATCTTAAAAGAGTATGTCATGTGGTGGGTGCTATCAAGGTCGTGATCACAAAGCAATCTGCAGTTCTTCTAAGTTAAACATGAATTAAAAGCAGTCCTTGCTTGACTTCGTACCGCCTTAGAAGGCATCATGATTGCAGGATAGTAGATTTAGACAGTGTTTGAAGAGTTTTTTAAGCAAAGGGGGCTGTGAGTCTGGTCTCTTAACTGCCCTATGTGTACATGCCCTGTAGCTCGCAAAATCTGTTCATAGGCGAGCAGACGTAATACAAGGCTAAGATATATACATCTGGCAATAATCTACAATAACGCTTTTCAACTATACTCCATAAAGAATCATCTTTAATCAGGTCTACTGAAAAATCATATAGAAAATGTTACAGAATTGGCGTCAATATGCTGATTAGCAGATAAGAAGAGTTTTAATATACACATTTCCTGTCTCCAAGTCAGTTTTTGTAACATTTACGGTGGAAATTAGCTGCTACGCTTGCCAACGTATCCAAATTTGGCTGGAAATAATCAACACTTGCGATAACTGAAATTTAAGAAAACCGACTTGTTTTGATGAACAAGAGTTTAAGGAGGTCATGGACATGCACAGAACGTGAAATTACTTCTTAATTTGCATTCCATTCTGCTTAAAGGAGATGTTTTGATTTTTCGGCCTTATCTGATCCGGAAGAAAATTTAATCGTTCGCCAAAAAAATCTATTTCGTGACACATTTGCGATGAAATTCAGATGACGATGTCATCAACATAGAGTCAAAACAGACGACCATTGCTGCGATGTAAAGACCACAATCTTTTTTACAGGTCTGCATGCACACAGTCACTTACACATATATAGACAGAGAGAAAGGCACAGACATAGATATATAAATATGTATATATATATATATATATATATATGTATATATCTGATGGTCGCAACCAGCGTGAATCTCAGGTCATGTGAACAGTTGAGCGCATACATCAATTTTATTTTGGTTTTGATGTTTGATTTCGAAATATGTTGCTCTGCCTAATCGCATTGAGCACTCTTACTGTACAGTTCTTCGAATCTTTATATACATAAATATATATATATATATATATGAATATATAAAATAGGCTACTTTTTATGGCAAATTTATTGATAGATTACTTCAGGCTTTATCACTGATGAAGCCCTCACAAGGCGAAACGTCTGAAGTAATCTATCAATAAATTTGCCTTAAAAAGTAGCCTATTTTATATATACACATTTTATCCGAGGCATGGCCACACACAAATGTTCAATATATATAAATATATATATATATATATCAGTATATATTCATATTTATTTATATATATGAATATATATATAAATACATATGAATATATACTGATATAAACTTTTACCACCTCATCATTATAACACCAACAGAAGGTTACAGGCCATGTTAGGATATCAAAGATTGATGAAAAATGAGCAAAATGTTGATTATAATTAGCTAACACAGCAGGATAGGTTGTAACTTGCTGGTTCAAAGCTCGATTCAAGCTGACGCTATTTCTGCCCACAAACCACTCAATCTGGCCAGCTGTTTATCTTCGCTGGGTCAAAGGATGATCATCCAAAGCAATGCGTGGACGCAAGCATTTAAGCGCGGGTCTGTTTGGGATCTTGGCCACCAACTCCCGATCTTGGTTTCCTTATTTACTTTGCTTGTACTTGCAATCAATAATTTAAGCGAAGAAGTATCGTTTGAGGTTTAAGACTCATCATGAAGTCGAACAAAATAATCACTCTAGACATTTACGACAAAATTGCATGCTAAGGACCAAAAGATAAGGCCTATCTAGTCATAATGAAATTATTGCTTCATTCAATCTTTTCATTCTGCATCCTGAGCGATCCAATTATAAATTGATCCATTATGGTCCATTTCTGCTCTCTCTTTAATCAAGCGCGAGAAATTCTACTTGCTCAGAGGGCGCCGCCAAAGTCTCTGATAATGTTTATCTTGTTACTGTTACCGAGAGCTCAAAGCGGAAACTTTAAGGGAGATTGTTGCTCAAAGCTGATGGCAGATGTCAGATCAGGGACTCTTTGATCTCTATTAACACCTATGTAGGCACTCGCTTTCGTGGACAGAGTGATTAGAATGTATGCATGTGCAATAATCAATGTTCGTTACAGAATTACAGCTGAATCGGTTTAGAATTATTGACTCAGACAGGTAGTGGATTACTCGATAGCTCGCTGTGCGATTGCATTTCAATCTTTCAGCAAGCCCTCCCAGCAACTCTGAAACAATAAACATCGGAATGTACTTTTTCATGTTTCACACATTGTCATCCTCGTCGCTGCAGTTTGCATCCCCAACTAGCTGTAATCTTCGCATTATGCATGAACACTATTCAGTCTTGTTGCAAGAATACAACTGAAGTGCCAATTCCAATAGATGTATGCACTAGTAGAAGGGATACATGGTTGGATGACGTTCACTTGATGATCGAATTGAGTTCGGTCAACACTCAAAGTAAGTGCTGAAAGGGAAAGCCGATAATTTCTAGACAGACGTTTAATAGCGCCAATTTCACTAGTTTAACTGTGATAAGAGATTCAATCTTCTGCTTACTAGAAAGTGGTCTCATGAGGGTGGTCTTTCCCATTTAAGACTTCTCGCTCTGTGGCAATGGAGACTGAGTGCATGCATTCTGCACGGCTTGCTCGTTGGAATGGCTTGTCCAGCTTGTTCTTCGTGCACTTGAATGACATGTCTCGTAGCAGTTTCCTAATCTCGTGTCGGACGTCTTTGTTCAACAGGCCGTACAGAATGGGGTTCATGGCGGTGTTTGAAAAGTTGAGGGTATACAGGATCCAAGTGCCCAGCTCTGAATAACACGTTTCGCAACTCATATTAACGATTGTGTTTACGATGTACGGCAACCAAGAAAGCAGGAAAAGCCCAACAAGCAGCATTATTCTTTTAGCAGCCTTGACATTGGCCCCAATGGCTATAAGACTGGCTCTCCTCTTCTCGTGCCGTCTTGTTGATTTTCGCATCTTTAATGCCGCATGGTTGGCAATACGGAATATCTCGATGTTGGCGAATAGGATAATCAAAAGTGGGAGCACAAAATTAGCAGCTACCATTAAGATGGCATACTCGAGCATGAAGTAAAATTGGCATTGGCGCTTGACGACGAGTGTCGGCTTGTCTGACCACCCCATGGCAGGCATGCTTGCAAAAATGATCACGTATACCCACTTGATGATTAAGGCGGCGATTGCACGATTCTTGGTGAGAATTTTATGATGCGTCAGCGGATACTTCAACGTGATGTAACGTTCAAGGGTAAGTAGTGACAGACTAATGGCCGAGGCTGGTAAGGACATGAAAAACATGATGCTAACAAACTTGCAAGTGATGACCCCGTGAAAGAACCCATTCCGTAGAAGCTGCTCAATGTCGATGGGAACAACAGTCAATGCAACAAGAATGTCACTAAGAGTGAGATCAACGATGAAAATGTGCGTCTTCGAGTGTAGCTTTCGTACTGTGATAATCATGCCCATTAGCGTGAAATTGCCAATTATTGCAAAGATGACAAGGGAGACTAAGAAAAACACCAACAGATGCAATGTTGTTGACGTGAAAACTGAGCTATAGCCGTGGTTGGGGTTGGTCGTGTTGCTTGAGGCTGTGGTTGCCAATGAGTAAACAGCAGAAACCAAAATGTCTGTTGATTTCGTTGTTTGTAGACGACTTGATAGCGGCTGCAAAGTATTGTACATCTTTGTAAGAACAGAGATATTCATGCCTGACATGTTTGAGTTGTTCAAATACTCTGATGATGAAGAAGGCAAAATACCAGCAATACCACTCATCACATGTCAATAAGGTGATCAGATATTCAAACTGTCCTTCACACTGCAGCTTCTACAAAAAAAAAGCTTAAGAATAATTTGAGGGTTACAATAAACCGTAATGACAGTTTCTGGTGTTGCAACTTGCACATATGTTGGGCTGAAGACTTCTGCCACATGAATTCGTCAAATTAAAGACATATGAATTTGATCCCGTTCCGGAAATCAACCTACAAAGTTTAGAAGTTTTAATGAATTGAAAAGTGACAGCCCTCGTAGGGATATACCACATACATGAATATATATAAATTCATAAACACATGAATAGCAATATATAACCATCCACAAATCATCATTCACCCCAAGAACTTGCAATTTATGGAACGTCTTGCCTTCTTCTTCCTGTCCCGAATCCTACAACTTGCCATCTTTCAAATCTAAGATCAATAAACTTGATCTGACCTCTCCCTCCTCTTAGCCTTTCATTTCTTCTTTTTTCCATTGTTAGGGCTTCTTATAGGCCACCATAGCCTTCCCTCAACATAACACACAAAAAGGCAGACTTCCTCTTTACGATTAGCTGCTACAAGTAGCCATGAATCTAGCGTTTCTAACAGTAACGGGCTCTGTCGGCTCCTCTTTTCTCATCTCAAACTGTTGCAGCCTTGCTGATCTTTCTCACAGAAGAATTTTCATAACGGTTTTCAATTAAACGTAAGCGGCCCCTTTGCTATACATCTCTCAATGCACCCGTTCAAGACTTCATTTACGATCATCAATAAATCCTGATTCAAAAAGAACGAAGCCCTAACTTTCACTCAATCATAGGAATGTAACTTATATTTCCAAACACATAAATATATATATATATATAAATATATATCTATATATATAAATATATGTTTATGTACATGTATATCTATATATATATAAATATATATATATATAGACATATTTTTATACACACAGAAATTTTAATCGTGTAGCAACAGCATCGCATCGTTGTGAGAAATCTTTTTCTCTACTAAGATCCAACTATAAAATCTTTGAATAATTCACTAAAAGGCTTTTCTCCAACAATCAGGTCTGCAGTTCCAAAGTATAGCCAAGATTCACCTTCGCTTTTTTCATGGCGATGCTTGTGAGTAGCTTTAGATGTGCTTTTCAAAGTGACCATCTGAATCGACATGACTTAATTCACACGAGGACATGGAAATAAAACCTAGACCAGGTCAAGTTCTTTCGTGCGAAATTTCGTTCTTGATGGCAGCTCTCTGCTCCGTAATTATACGAATTAAAATCCATTCTGCTAAAAAGTCTTGATACTTTAATTGATCTTTGGAATCACACTAGTGGGCAAGAAAACAATTGAATGAAAATGACCGAATACGTTAGTATCTTTACGAAGTGTAGTAGCGCTTCTTCATATGGCATTTTACAGATTCAGTAGTCTATGTATATGTATATTTACTATAATTTCTACCTGGCATCCAAGGGAAAATATTTGGGCATTAAAAAGCTTTCTGCTTATCAAGCAGTGTCCAGGTTCTTCCTCTCAATGTGACCACACCTCGTGATTCATACGCCTTGTATTACAGAGAACAAACGATACTCCTAACTCAAAATGAAAGCTTAGCTGAGGGTTGATTCGAACCACTGAACATATTATCTGTAAATCCTTTTAAAATTATCATGAGAATTTACCGACATGCGATATGAACTACTCCGCTGGATGCTACCACAGTGAATATGGTACTCAAAGAAGGCTTATGAAATTCACAGTTAACATACATGAAGTCGTTTTTCAGTCATAATTTTTCTTTCAAGTGGTAATAGCAATAATGAAGATACAATGATATGGCAAGACATGTTCATTGGAAACCTTACAACAAAGGAGGGTCTGAACGAGCAGATAAGTGGCATGAAAAGCAGCTGGGACACCGGATATCGCTGTTGTAGGCAAGAGGGACAAATAAGTGACGATAGTTGATATTGCTGTACCAGGAGATTCAAGAGTTAAGGAAAAGGAACTGGAAAAGATTAAAAAGTTCAAGATGTTGAGAGAGAAATAAGGTGCACATGACAAGCGACGAAAGTCACAGTGGTACCTGTTGTGTGTGGTTGGAGCATTGGGAGTCTTTTTGGACAAGTTTGAGAGATACATTGAGAAGTTGGATGGAAAGATCACAATGGAAATCACTAATTGGAACAGCAAGGTTATTGCTAGCGGTTTTGTCTCTTGAGAGACACAGAATTAGGAACTTTGAGATCCTTTGTGACTTGCTGTTACTCACTCTCAAGGATAAATTAGAGAACGATCTTACCAGACAACCTAGCCGGAAACGGAAAGGATTGACATATGTCATCTTGATAACACTAATAAGAATGGTGCTTTATTTTGACAAGTTAATTCAATCAGCTAAATGATATCCACTATAAAGAGAAACTCTGTAGAACAGGTTTCTGTCTCTTGCAAAGCCGAAGAAGTTATCGTTAATCAAACACAGCGCTGAATGAGTCGATGATATTACCTATAGTCCGATGCCATGCTAAAGTCACACTGTATTCTTGGCAACGTAGCGTTTAGATTTGCAGCCTTGCGTGAATGCAGTCTATTTCCCTATGAATTGCGATATGAAATTAATCAGCACTCTCCAAAACAAGCTGAAGTGGTCTTGTAGCTTGAGTGTGCGTTCATGTCAAAGGGATTAGGCAAAGGCCACTTAATCGAGATGAAGAATAGCCATGTCGGTAAACACATACAAGAGGATGCATTCAGCCAGTGCTTAGGTGATGGAGAAACCTCAGACAGGTGCAAAGTATGCTGTCTCGTTCAGTCATGCTCAGTCTTACGCGAATCAATCAACTTATTTGAAACCATCCTGCTCTTTGAACTCGATGCATCTGTTTCGCCCACGTTGGGATCCCGTGCGAATTATTTTCAAAAGGGGAAAGGATAAATGGTCTTGAGTCCATTATTCGATTTAATTCAGTTCTGCTACTGGTACTACCACTACGCTACTACAACAACACAAGTCATTTAAAATTATTGATCGTTATTGACAAATTATGATGTTTTGTAGCAGACTTTCAAGGAATAGATTCTCTAAGGAGTATAGCTAACGAGGAGCGAGCTCTCTCCTTTTCAAATCTGGCACTATGTCTGAAAAAATCAATATACAGAAGGTTCACATTATGGTGTGAAGGCGGTTTTTGAAGCTTTTTCTAAATGCAAAACCTAGAAGATTGATTTCCTATTTCTCTTGGAAAAGAATTCCATAGCTCGGCCCTAGACATCGATTGGAGTCAAAATCTTATTGAAGTGAGTTTCTGCCAATTAAGTAAAGATGCCAACGGTGAGCTCATCTTGCTGCGTAGTTACGTGTTGTGGAACTAAAAACCGCGAAAATTGGCGTCTTGACGCGTGTGACACCTCTGGCGACTAGCTAGCCCGATCCTGGATCCGCAGAATCGCTGACATCGGACACCATGAATTCCGCCATCGGTCGCTGTGGTGGTAAATGTTGGGGCAAAGGAAGAACATTTCAAGTACCGTGGTATGCATTAAATGTAGGTATAGATGTAAGAATCATATAATTGAAAAATTATACATACACTTTATTGTACTGGTACGAAAATGCTTTCAGATTCTCAATGGATTTCACCTATTCTATATAGCCTTTTTGTAAGTTGACAAAAATTACAATTCTATTGAAACTGTTTATCCAACTAAAGACCAAGAAATTTTCTGTATTTTACTGCGGAAACGTGCTTTTTCCCTATTGTAATCACAGTATTGAGAAGCAATGTAATTCCAGGGCGATGGAAAGTCATATAGTTGGTTTTATCAATTTTTAATGAAAGTTTATTCGCACCAAGACACCTTCTTAAACATTTTAGTTCGGCATTCACTTTTTAGCAAGCTTTTCGGGACTTTTGACTCGAATTAGATGCTGATGTTTTCAGCAGAACGGAAAAAATTGAATTTTTGCAGCATTAGGTAGATCGTCAATAAGAAGGATCAAAGTAAGAGTATATATTTATATGTAGCAGAAATACAGAAAAGGAAAAGGCCGACTTTCTGTCACTCTGAGTTTCGTGCGAAAACACTCATCAGACAGACTATAACTGAATCATATTCCAAATTACATTGATGTTAAAGAAGGAAATAGGACAAAAGAAGCCATTGTGTAAGTTACTATCAATTGTCAAGGTGATGCTATTGTTCATTGAATAATACTTGCTTTCTTGTCTGCATTTTGAGATTAGTTCGAAGCGTTTGTTTAGAGGATTATTGTTGTTGCTTTTGATTTTGTGTAGATTTTCCGATGCACCCCTATGCATGCCACTTTTTACCTTAGCTCATCCCACACAAACAATCACGTCATTTTTCTAACACATCATGTAAAAAAATCGGTAGTCAGTAAGTGAAAATTAAGAATCAAGAAAAGAGAACGAGCAAGCACATCTCTTCTGGGTGTCTGCACTAAAAGCAAGTTGTGTGATCGTTAACTAATTATTATTAGAATTAGTAGTTCAACAATAAAACACTCTCAGCCACGAACTACTAAATATATATATATATGTTAGCTGCTCGCTTTCTTCTTTCTTCCTTTGTTGGGGCTTTGTATAGGTCACCATGGCCTTTCCTCAACATAACCCACTAAAATAAAAAAAAAAAAAAGTATGTATGTATGCGTACGTGAATATGTCCACGGGGGGGGGGGGGGGGTTAGAAAAAGAATCCTGAATATATATATATCCTCTTTTTTTATCTTCACCAATGGAGAGAATAAATCTTAGCTATTCCTTGAAAAATATACCGATACCTGACAAAAATACATGTGCAGTGATCGAAAAAATTGAAGCTGTTATCAAAAGAATGCGCTGGAAATCACTTTGGTTGTACAACGACGCGCATCCCACTGATCACACTTAAAGACGTTTGGTTTAAGAGCTGGAAAACTCCTCCTCCTCATCGCGACCTCGAGAATTTCGAAAATGAAATGTTCGATATGGTCTCCAATTTGAAATTCCGTAACTTAAACGACCGGTTTCAAAAGAAACTCAAAGACGACATCAGATCCATCCGAAATTCGAAAGAAATTTACGTTCTTGCCGACAAAACAACCAACATGTACACTGTTAAGCTCTGCGATTGCGATAATCTCCTGAATGACAACATAACAAAGTCTTACAAGAAGGCTCCCAATGACTTACTGCATGCTATCAACTTTGAAGCAAGTGATATTGCATCCTCTTACGACGTCCATAGTCGTACACAGTGCCTTGCTAACCCCCAAGCTTTTCTCACCTTGAAAGATCACAAGGATTACTTCCAACAAAAATACCCTGCAGACTTATCAACCCTCCCAAGTTCGACATTGGTGTAATCAGCAAATCAGTTTTGGACCATATAAACTCCAATTTTCGATCCTACCTGAGGATGAACCAGTGGAAAAATACAAAAGACGTTTTACAATGGTTTTCAAAAATTGAAAATAAAAAATCGTGCTCTTTCGTCCAAATTGACATCAAGGATTTCTATCCTTCAATCTCGAGAGAAATCCTTAACAAAGCCTTATCCTTCTCCAAACAACACGTCTCTATATCGGAGAAAGACATACGGACTATGTTCCATAGCAAAAGATCTCTCCTCTTTTCCAACAGCATACCGGCCGACTGTTTCGATGTCACTATGGGTAGCTATGACGGAGCAGAAATCTGTGAACTTTTAAGTCTGTTCATTTTAAACCAACTGTCAAATATCGCCAACAAAGAAGATGTTGGGCTTTACAGAGATGACGGTCTTATGATCTTACGCGACGTGAACAGCCGAGACTGACATCACAAGAAAGAACATTATCAAAATTTTCAAAGGTCTTGGGTTCCAAATCGAAATTATTGCATCTCTCCACTCCGCAAACTTCTTGGACACAACGCTCGACCTAAAAATCGGCACTTACCGCCCCTACAGAAAACCGAACGATACCCCTCTATACATGCATGCATACATCATCCAACCATCCACAACAAATCCTAAAACAACTCCCTCTATCTAGCAACCAACGTCTGTCAAGAAATTCATTCAACTCATCCATATTCGACCAATGCAAAGAAGAATACGAAATGGCCCTTAAAAGGAGCGGATACAAGAACATTATCCTCTCATACATCGACAACCAACGTACCAAGCGTAAAAACAACCGTACACGCAACATAATATGGTTTAACCCACCTTTCAGTAAGAACGTATCATCCAACATTGCCAAATCATTCCTCGAACTCACTGACAAACACTTCCCACTCTCGCACAATGTTCACAAAATTTTCAACCGCAACACCGTAAAAGTTCGCTACAGCTGCACTGCAAAAGTCCACGGAATAATCAAATCCCACAACATGACCCTTTCAAACACGTCAGACGAGCCCACCAAAGACTGCAACTGCAAGCCCAAGACGATCTGCCCCCTTCAAGGGAACTGTAGAGCAACTTCCCTGGTCTACAAATGTGACGTTGACGCGCCAAACTTCCCAAGAAAAACCTACAAATGATATAATGTCCTTTATGCTTGACAGAAAAATTCACCATCATGTCTCACCCCTCACCCGATAACTTCATCAACAAACTTGCAAAACTAATTTCGAAATGCCGCCATTCCAACAATGTATTTATATATATATATATGTATGTATATATTTATATATCCATATGTATTTATATATGAATATATGTATAACGATGATGATGAAAGACAGTCCGCTTTCGAACATGGTCCAGCGTGTATGTACAATCAGTGTCTGAAGTGTTTGTGGGCTGCGAGGCCGACCGTCGAGGCCGGCTGCCGATGCAAATTTCTTGCAGCAGCCAGCCGGAAGTTTTACCCGATGTTCGGTGCGTTTTCCGGGTCTTTCCGCCGCTGACCACGCAGGTTCAGGGTCTTGCTGCGGTTTAGCTCGGAAAGGGCGGCAACGCGGTGCACTTGTTGCCACCAGCCCTCCCATTTCACCGAGTCATTCCGGTTCTTGATATCGAAATTTGTCACAGTTTTTGTTAGTTCGACTTTGAAGTGCTTGCGTGGTGGACCTCTGTGGCGCGCGCCCTCTTCCAGCTCTCCCTAGAAGAGTCTTTTGGGGATACGATGATCAGGCATTCGCACCATGTGACCAGCCCACTTGAGTTGTCGTCTGCCGATTTCAGTTTCGGTTGACATTACATCTGCCATTTTCAGCACCTCCACATTTGGTGTAAAGCTCTGCCAGGTGATCTTTAGGATTTTTCTCAGGCAGCGTTGATGAAAGGCTCCCAGCTTTCAGTATGGAGTCCAGGTCTCCGCTGTGTACAGTAGCCTTCTCAGTACCACTGCACGGTACACACTGATTTTTGTAGTTAGTTTTAGGTCGTGGCTGCTCCAGACTCTGGAGTGCAATTATCCAATGGAGCTGCTGGCTTTTGCAATGCGACTGTCAATCAAGCTGGCCGTCGTTCGACAGCTTGCTGCCCAAGCAAATGAAGGATCAGACCACTTTGAGATATTATCCTGCAACTGTGACCTTTGGCTCCACATAAGGATTGCCTGGCACAGGTTGATACATGACTTCCGTTTTTGCAACACTGATAGATAGGCCAAAGCCCGTTGAAGCTCTTGCAAAGTGGTCAAGCAGTAGTCGAAGGTCCTCCTCGGTGTGAGCGTATACGCAACAGTCGTCGACATAGAGCAGTTCACAGTTGGCAGATAACGTTTAGTTTTAGTCTTAGCACGCAGTCTGTTCAGGTTGAAGATCAAGGCGCCAGTTTTAAACCCAATGTGGATTCCCTCCTCGAATCCTCTTAGTGCCTCTAGCAGCATGGCGTCAAAGTAGATAATGAACAGTGTAGGAGCGATGATAGATCCTTGTTTAACACCTGTTGTAATTGGAAAGCTTTCTGTGATCTCTCCATTCACCTTGACGGTACCGAGCATGTCGGTGTGCATTGCTTTGAGGATGTTGACTACTTTTGGGGGGATGCCTTTCTTTGACAGGACTTTTCACAGAGCATTTCGGTTGACAGTGGCAAAGGCCTTAGTCAGGTCGACGAACACAGCGTATAGATTCATGCGTTTAGGTGTACATTTCTCTTGTAACTGCCTGGCCGCGAAGATCGTGCCGGCAGTGCTTCGTCCAGTTCGGAAGCCACATCGTGATTTTGAGACTGCTGTATCCAGAAGAGACGTGGATATTCTCATTTGTAGTATTTTTGAAAGGATCTTGCCTGCCACCGAGAGCAGGGAGATGCCGTGATAGTTGGCACATTCCGCTCTGCTTCCTTTGTTCTTGAAGATGGTGATAATTTGGGAGTTTTTCATCTGGCCAGGGATCTCTTCCGTTTGCCAAATGTCTTTATATAGATCCATTAGGTGTTGATGTAGGCTTGGTCCACCGTATTTTTATGTTTCAGCAGGTAGTCCATCTTCACCAGGAACTTTGTTATTTCGTAGACCATCTATGGCTTTGGGTATCTCTTCTAGGGATGGGAGTATGGCGAGTTCGTTTAGCGGTTCTGATTGCACAAGGTTTTCAAGCATTGCTTCATCGGTTTCTAATGGTTGGTTGAGTAGGTCCGAGTAGTGCTCTTTCCATCGAAGGGTCTATCTTGGCTATCGGCATGGAGGGTAGAGTGATCCTTTGAGAGGAGAGGTGCAGGTCCTCTGCTAGAGGGACCGTAGGGCTCTTGGGTGTGTTCATAAAACCTTTTGCTGTCTTTTCTTTCAGCAGCATGCTACAGTTCCTCTGCTCTTTCAGCAAACCATTCGTTTTTCAGTTTTCTAGTTTTTCGTTTCATCTGTTTTTGGCAGCCCTTGAATCTTTTTTGGGGGCTTGTGCTTTTGGAGTTGAGGCAGTCTTGGCGAAGCCTATTTTTTTTTTCTTCTCCGCGACCAGTTTACTAAACTGTGTCGGATTGTTAAACCAATCGTGTTGCCTCGTCCTTGCGAGTCTGCAGGTAGATTCAGCAGTCCAGGTTGTCATATTCTTTGCAGGCAGTTGGAAGTGGGTGTTGGTGCTTGTGATTTTTTGCTCCATACACATTGTTAAGAGCAGCAGGCCATCGCAATTGCATTTGCCAACGCCATTGCGCCCATGAATTCTGGCCAGGATTCATGATTAGCTCCAACTCTGGCATTGAAGTCCCCCAATGTCATTAGTTGGTCCTCCTTTGGACTTTCGCGGATTAGTTGGCTCTGTTGAGCATGGAAGCCTTCCTTGGCATTGTCGTCGTAGCTCATAGTTGTTGCGTACGCACCAATGATGGTCACAAAGCGGTTCTTCGTATTTGTAACGAATCGTAGCTTGACCAGTCTCTCATTTATGGCTGGCGAAAGGTAGTTTTTTGACAATGGCTGTTTTGATAGTCTGACACACTCCGTGCAACCTTCTTCCCCCGTCTGGTATCCCGTTACAATGCAAGGTGTAGCCACAGCTATCTTCGCAGATGGAACTACTGTCTGAGAGTCTTCTTTCACAGAGCACTGCAAGGTCGATGTCGTACCTTTGGAGTTCGAGGCCAACCGCCGCCGTGCGTCTTATAATGTCATGTTAAACTGAAATTGCAGATCACATCCAACTTGCAGCGTAGCTAACTCAAAAAATGCGCTTTTTGCACTTCATGAAATCTAAATTTCTAAATATGCTTATTAATTGCATTTTTTAATGGACGGAAAAACCCTGAAACCATTCGCATGCTCTTTGCTTTCAAATCTTACTATAACATTAAAGCTGATGCATTGCACCTCCCGAAACTGATTTATTAATCAACGAATTATTTCGTTATTGATTGACTGATCAATTTTACATTTGAGTCGAAGTTAGGTCTGAGTTATTAATGAAATAAGAAATTGAAATTCTGAAGTAAAGATGAAATTCTTATAAGAAGGCCATCAGCAATGTTCTAACTGAAGTTTTGTTTTTGGACGATGTCTTCCAGTTAGTATGGCCTTTTCAACCATTTCCTCTCAGATTGAGATAACATTCCGTTCATTAAATTCTTCCATTGATATTGACAGAGACGTCGCACCCCACCAAGCATTGCTATGATGAAAACCAGGGGGTCATATCCCACCATCGCGCATTGAAGATTAATATTGGTTAGTGGAACATTACATCTCATATATTTCGAAGGAATTAATCACCGATGTATAAATATCCTAAGTTTTATTGCGCTCTTTGCATCTTCTTGCTAACTTAAATTTGATACATTAGCAAATAGAATTCGAGCTTGATCTTTATTAATGAGGCCAGTCAATGTAATATTATTATATCAATATTTACAAAATTGAACTCAAATTTGCCATGGCGGAAAGAGCAGGCTATAGAGGAATCAACATGCTAGATGAATATTGACCCCGATAGATGAATGGTGAATGAATGCTGTCCAGCATGAAAGGTAGATCTTTGAACCCTTAGCAGCTGTCCTTTTCAAGCAGTGCGACTGCCCTTCCTCTCGAATGGACCACATCTCGTGATGCCTACACACCTCGACGTACACACAAGGAGCCAAGCTTTAGGCTCGCTTCGAACTAGTAACCAACAGAAGTCAACAACTGCAATCAAAAGCTCTGGCAAGTGAATCAACGTAAGACAATGTTTGCAAGAGCTGGACAATATTATCGATTCGATCGTCAAGATCATCGGGCCACTGGAATTTCTTATTGTACGAATGCAAGTTATTTATTATCCCCCCGAAAACACATGTTGCTTATATAAAGCAGGAATCTACTCACACAAGAAGTGATCGCGCAGCCGCGTTGAGCCTTTTAATGTCCTCCAGCCAGGGTCCTAAATCAATCTTGTCCTTCGGGGGAATGAGTCAGCAGCTGGGGGGAGTGAGTCAGCAGCTGGGGGGAGGGGGTCAGCAGCTGGGGGAGGGGGTCAGCAGCTGGGGGGAGGGGGTCAGCAGCTGTCAAGTAGACAATGGATACAAACTATGCAGTGGGTTGTAGCACTACTGGTAACTTTCCCCAATAGCAGCCATAGAATTAACCCAAGCTTCACACAAGGACTCAGTGGCAATGACATGATGGAACATCACGGAAAACAATTAATGGCTAATTCTAGAACCAGCGTTCCCTTGACATTGAAGGAAACAATTATTGATTCTCAAGCGAAATCGTCTTACGTAAAATCTTTGAAGGGATGAGTCAACGATTCTCTCCGGGACTGATGGTGATGATTCTGATACTGCTAGCATTCTTGCCTTACTTGGGTAAGGGCTCAGATCCCTTATCTACCGTGAACTTGAGAGCGTATTTTTTATCATTACTTGACAATAAACATGGATTGTTGAACGCCAAGAAGATTTGTTTCATACATCGATATTCTCACAAAACATTACTACGAGGATACTGTAATGCTGACTCATCACTTTCGTTAGCGCAGACGGTTATTGATGACGCGGTGTAGTGGGTAAGCGTACCGATAAATATCGCAGAGATTCTGAGTTCAAATCCGGCACATGTCATAGTAAAAGCTCTTGTTATGAGGCTCGAATCAACTCCAGTATATTTTACTGTGTTTAGCCATGCAGGACTAACTTGAATGAAGGTATTATACTTATCATTATGAATGCAATGAAGTAACATTCGGAATTGACTTCCTATACATAGGTTCACTTCATATCTAGCATCTTTAGATGTCATACACCTGCTGTATCTGATGATTTTTGCCGTACCTTGAAGGGTTGACTCCTGGATTCGCTTAGCATTTATTGTTACACCTGTTTCCTTTCGATACTTCTCAAGTATGCCTGTCTATGTGCCAAGTGTACCCATGACAATTGGGATGACTTTATCTTTAACTTATCCTTTTTATTGAGATATATTGAGGAAAGACTTTCCTTTACATATTCTAGATTTTTATGATTTCTTTGCCTAGGTCTTGCCACTTAATGATGTTTCCCTGCTCATTGTTTCCTGTCTCTACATCAACTGGTATGGCTACATCTATTGTCATCTTCTAATACCATAATACCATTGCTTTTATCATTACTACATATTCATTGGTATATATATATATTCATAAATATAAAAATATATATATATATATAAATATATATTTGTATAAATATATATATCAATATATATAGAATAACAACGAGAGAGAAAAGCCAATTTTAGCTTAAACATATCTATATATATTTAAATATATCTGTATATATAAATATATATATATGAATGTTTATACATTTACATTTATAGATTTATTTATTTCAATATATCTCTAAATATGGCAATGATCGAATATAGTGCGCAGTATTTTAGACGGACTCAAATGAGTAGATATTTGCTTCAGTCCAGTCATTACAAGACTGAAAAGAATTGCTTTGCTAGATTGCCTACAATGAAGACGAGAAAGATTCTATCGTAATAGGACGCTCTACCTAACTGAAGTAATCTGATAACGACATATTTGCATTTTGCAACAATTTTTGTCAAAATTTCGGAAGTAATCTTTATGTTCCTTAATCTGATCTTTTTAATTTGAAATTTGATGAATCTACCGTCATGTGGTTGAATATCAACCAGTGACTAGCGGTATGGCTTCGTTCATAGAGAAGCAGTTGTACTGCCATCTGGTAACTGAGTAATTTGAGAAGATAAAAAATAATCTCACTCAATGAGTAACTGTATGATGAATGGCAAAATTGGTGAGCCATATTTATGAATTCAAAGTCAATCAGCCGAGAAATGACTTAGCATTCAGAGACGAGACTCAACAACGTAAAACGAATTCCTGGAACTCTCAACTGTGAATTGCAGTTGAAACCTTGTTAAATGCATTGGATGGCGGTGTTTGTAGCGCAAAAGTGTTCACCAAAACCTTCATCATTATCCTTTCTACGCAAACAAAATTTCAGCTGTTCAACGCTCGCTGACTTTCAGTTAACATAGGGAAAGATAAAATGTTGTGTATTGAAACTTCACATCGGGAAGATTGACTTTTAAGCCAACTCACTGAAGCCACAAAACTCAATGTCAGATGGCTCTCAGAATAAAGAAGGAGATGACAATAGAAGGACCAACTTTTTGAATGGCAACTGATCTTGTCCATAGTTATAAACATGGACAAGCTGAAACCAGCAAAAAGATGGGTCCACAAAATACCCAGATCTCACTGGTAATATATAGCCGCAATATGGTATGACAAGAGTTTCTGAAAATCATTTGACTGCGTGTGAAGTTGCTTATTCTCTAATTCATACAAATTGCAAATCATGAACTGCGTCACTTAAATATCAATATCAATCCAAAGCTAGCAGCAGCTCTGTGATACTACGGCATGCCATGTTTGAAAATACAAGAAACTTTAAGTGACTTACTGTGCTCTGGCTACTTTACAAGATTCCTCCATCTAAATCAACTCTAAAAGTGTCTTCGACATGGAATCTCTATCTTGAAGTGACGGCTCCAGTCCTATGGCGGGAGGCTGCTTCAGATGGAGTGAAGCTTTCGGGTGTGACCAAGATACAACTCACTAAGATCTTATCTATCTCAATGGGTCAATATCTGTGCACTGTTGACGCAGAAGCCTCTTCACTGATCCATCATCGGTCTTTTATGGCTGGTAAGGCCACCTGCGCAGAGAAGCAGATGTCTTTGGAGCAAGTGCGCCTGGCTAAGAAGTACAGCAAGTGCTTTTATGCATATTAGAGAAGCTCTCACGTACTTCGTTTGACAATTGCTACTTAGATGAAGCGGTAGAACGTAAGAAACACCACAAAAATACTGCTGATAGAAGAAACACCACCAGATATATAAGTTAGTTGGATTTTGTCGCTGATGATTTGCCAAAATCAATGGGTCATCCCATTCCTGTCTCACTCCTAAACACATTTTGCATTTCCAGCGACCATTGGCTGAAAAAGATCGATTTCCAGCCCTGAGCGTCTTCTGAGTAGCCCTGCTCTTCATTCTTTAAACTGTTTTGCCTTCAGTATAACTTCAATCGCACACCTGCTAAATTAAGAGCCCAACAAGCGGACTTCACGTTGGCCGAACGTCTGAATGAGTTTGTAGAAAAGCAGTAACCATCCACTGAGATGTTGCTTCAACCAACGCATTGATATTGCTATAATCGATCTGTATGTACTGAAAGACTGGCAAGGAGATGTGGGAAAAAGCAGACAGGTTGATTCAACAGCAAGCATGAGGAATAGAGAAATCTCGTCATGATATACTCAAATTTCCCGGGTTAGCCATAGATAACTAGTAATATTCTCAGACCTCCCAAGATCAAAGTCATTCAATCGGTTGATATCAAATAGGATAATTGCTACCGTTTATTTGCATTGAATTACATGTTAGTAAGGACGAACAAAATGATAAAATAGTCGTTACCAGATAAGTAGACTCGTCGAGCGATAACGACAGTGAATTTCTTACTGTAAAAGCAGATTTCATGTTATTGCTTCTTCTTAGAAAGGAGAAGCTGCTTCGGAAAGCCTCGAATTTTCCAATGTTCTCAGCTGATTTCGTTAAGTTCTCACAATGTCTACGCATTTTTTTATCTGAGCAATTAGTTGAAAAAATTTCCTGTTATCGTCGTGAATTCGATTATTGTAATGTAACCTTCTTCGACGAAGTTTCACTACATAGCACAACTTATTTTTTCCTCTAGAATCAACCAATTTCCACAACACAACACACGTGAACTTTTTTGCCCTAGAATCAGTGATACCATCAAATTCGAATGCAAAGTGAAATGATTTCACGTATCTATCAATGTCAGATTCTGATAGACCAGAATGATGGACGGAAGAATTCGTCTCTCGATCATTAAGTTTCAACAAGTAGAGTGAATCTGCAGCAGAAAGCTCTGCATAGGTTTGTGAATATTTTAGCAGGCGGTATCAACAAAAGAATAGCAAAGCAACTGCAATAATTACATCGAAAGTCATAGAAGCCGTCTTCAGCAAACTTTACCAAAAATAATGTGCATAAGAAGATGTGCACTGGTATGGCCTCAAACTACAATGTCTTGTGGTTTTATCGGGACTTCTAATGGATTCGCATTGCACCGTGTTTCTCTCAGTGGTAGGTACGTCATGTCAACTGAATGAAATGTCGTGCCTATTGTCACAGACAGTGATAAAAGGCTTTTAAAAAGCTTCACCCAACTTTTTGAACTTTATAGTGGGCAAAGCATTGGAGACACAGCTTTATATATCACAGGGAAAAACTGCATTGCATACTCGATTTTGAGTTTAGCAGAAACCAGAAACAAGGCTCTGAGATTTTTCTAGGGAAGTGAAATTCATGAGGTGGTTTCCTTTTGCCTTCCTCGCCAATGGCGCTTTAAAAGTGACACATGGAGGAATCGAACGGACAACCCATGTGTTGTGAATCCGCAGACTTAGCCACTACACCACGGTACCACTTATATAAATATATATGTATTTATCATAATAGCAAAATCAGAAAGGCGAATTCCTAGTATTGATATTATTTATGAACACTGATAGAAATAATTCCAGCTGGTGCTGTTGTCACCTAAAAGTTAATCAGGTCTATCTTGGTAGGCGTTGATTTTTCCATTAAAAGGTATCGTACCATTTGTGACAGAAAAATAGACAAAAATTAACATGCTCTATCAAGTGCTTTTCGCACTCGTCCTCAAAGTTATCGAGTGTGCACTTGTCTCGCCAAAATTCACTAGGATTGGTTTTACCAAAAAGTTTTGGCGCTCATCATGCCAAAGACACTGGGGTTAACTTTGCCGATAAGTGTTAGGGATAGTTTTGCAGTTGGCATTGGGCTTAGCTTCGTTTGCAAAAGCAAAGCATATTACTCGTGTCATTTTTTTAGTCAGCTATGTTGAGGAAAGGCCATGGCGGCCTATACCAAAACCACACTTGGAGGAGGAAAGCGAAATACAAAGAGGAGAGAGATCAGATCAAGCTTACTGATCTTAGATTTGAAAGATGGCAAGTTGTAGGATTGAGTGAAGTATGTTGAGGAAAGGCTATGGTGGCCTATACAAAGCCCCAGCAAAGGGGGAAAGAAGAAAGTGAAAGGCTAAGAGGAGAGAGAAATCAGATCAAGTTTATTGATCTTAGATTTGAAAGATGGCAAGTTGTAATATTCAGGAAAGCAAGAGGAAGGCAAGACGTTCCATAAGTTGCATGTTCTAGGAATGAATGATGATTTGTGGGACAGAGTTCGTGGATTAGGCAGTGAAACTTGGAAACGATGTGAGTGAGTTGAGCTTCTTGTGGTTCTGACACGACTCAGACGAACTGGAATCATAGATATTTTCCACGGTTTCTCTGGCTTTTATTGCCTCGATATTGATCAAATGAATCATTGCTTGTTTGCCGCAGTTAGGCGCGGAGATAGCTCATAAGTATGGCACATGCTTCCACGATCCTGTGATCACTGGCTTGACCTGACATAGTTGACGCGACTGGTTGATGCGACTAGCTTCTTGTGCTCCTTTAGGCTACAATGGATGAAGCGACTTCTTAGAAAGGCAGCAAATATGAAGTCGCTATCACAGACGCCAGAATTCAAATCCAAAGGTTAGTGAATGTTGTAAGTCGTAATGGGATATGTGTCAGCCGAGGTACCCACCGAATATTTTTTCACTGACATTTTGACCGATCCAGCAATTTTTCACTGCTATTTTTTATGTGTGGACCTAGCCACATGGATAGCGGCACCAATTCGGCTTCTTATTTCTCACCTTCTAAACTCTGTCTCATCTCATTCTTCATTCATCCACGGACGTTCAAACAATCTCAACTTGACTCGCCAGTATATCCAATTCAAAAACCTATATACCTATATTCCTGTTTATGCCTGTTTTACAATGTTTGAATTGTTTGATACATTAACACAACAGCTAGCAGGGCCTTTTCCCACCATAGAAGAATAAATTTCTTAAAGAGAAATGGATGTAGGCATGTGCGTGCATTAATCCTTTTGTGCATTGGATTTCAGCAAAAATTGAGCATAGCTCAAATCTCAGAGTTTAGGAGGACAATTTTTTTTCCAATTAATTTTTTTTCTTCCTAGCATCTGAAAAAAAGCTCATCAAATAGTGTCCTGATCCTTTCTCTAGATTTTATCCTACGTTGAGGTTGCTACACGTTTGGAGCGAAAGAAAGCTTACCGTCCATTTTACCCTAAGTAGTAGTTAAGCTAGGAGCTCCCTTCAAGCTACTAACAATCGAGTCTGTCATCAGGCAATGTAATTACTGAGCCATTCCTACACCAATATTCGCTTTTGATGTCTGAAAAAAGGACCACATCCACCACAAATAATCAATGAAAAGTATAGCAAGTCTTAGTCAATTTTGTCCTCCGACCAAACTGCTGGGGTTGCTCTAATAGAAACCCACCACAGATAAAGTCAACCAATGTGTGTATGTATGGCTATGTATGGCTATGTATGGCTATGTATGGCTATGTTTGTATATGTGGCTATGTATGGCTATGTTTGTATATGTGGCTATGTATGGCTATGTTTGTATATGTGGCTATGTATGGCTATGTTTGTATATGTGGCTATGTATGGCTATGCTTGTATGTATGGCTATGTATGCATGTATGGCTATGTTTGTATATGTGGCTATGTATGGCTATGTTTGTATGTATGGCTATGTATGGCTATGTTTGTATTTATGGCTATGTATTAGTATGTCTGGTTATGTATGTATGTATGGCTATGTATGTATGCAAGACTGTGCATGTATGTATATATTTATCTGTGCATGCTTATTGTATATTCGATAACTTCAACCAAAAGTGAAATATACTTAGAACTAGCTTGAATCCCTGAGTCATATTGACAACTTTCAACCAAAAAGCACTTTTTTAAATGGCAATATCTTTCTAAAAAAGCTTGCCTCAGATAAGCTACGTAATTTTCGAAACTGCAATGCTTTTCACCTTTTTGACAATTTTTAGACAATATTCCTTATCATGGCACTATTTGCCTTCAAGACATTTTTATATTTCTATTCGTGCTGCTTCTTATACTTCGTCACTTATTTTCTTCTGATTGTTTCTACCGGTAGCAATGTTGCTTAGAGCATTGCATAAAGTCCGTTTCTTGCTTGAGCATTCAAAAATGATCCAATCTATTTTGAGTGGCTCCCCTTACAACAACTCTTAATCTGCAGCTTTTTGGTGGCAATGCTGTGGGAAGGCAAGGACGTAGCTCAGGTGAAATGAGAAGAAACGCGCTATTTTCAGAAAGATAACGGCCGTCAGTCAACAGTCAAGAGTAAACGCTGAATGAGAAGCTCTAAGCAAAAACAAATTGACTAGACAATGTTACACGGATACAAACTGAAATTCAAGAGGTCTAGTTGACAAGCAACTGAGTACAATATTTGTTTACATGTCATAATCATTCAATTCTTAGATAATCCTGATAGCTTGGGTCTTGGGCGGCCTACTGGCTTGACTACGTTTGCAATGATGAAGTTATTCACAGAAAATATCACCCATCAGAACAACTTAATCCCCCAGCTACTGACGCGTAGATCAGTGAATGGATTTAGAACAACTGCGAATTTATCGCGTAAGATGCTGTTAAGTGTACAGACAATAGCTCCTAATGCTGTGATGGAAAACTCAATGGTCTAAATTCTATAAAGTCAAAGGCCTCTGTGACAGTTCCAACTATCCACCACAATCTCAAGCGGAATAACCACATTCATTATGACAATATCCCCAGTTCTCATTTAACCACATCACACAACAGAATCTTCCTCAATTTTCGTACGCCCACATCAACTGCCTTTGACAGACAGCAAATTCATAAATAACCATTTTGGAGAATGCTCTATCAAATTTTCTTCATATATGCAGTCATATGAGATTTGTTCATTCTCAATAACTTTGCTTCTCAATAACTAAAGTTCTTCTAGCACCTTTGTGTAAATGCTTGATTGGTTGAAATGAAATTATAATGATAAGAAAAATTTGACTTACAGTTGGGTAGAAATGGATAGTTTGCACTTTATATAGACAAAAAAAATATTTTAACTAACTTAAATTAATTACAGCAGTACCAGTTATAGTGGCGCCGTGGTGTAGTGAATAAGCATGCGGACTCAAAGCACAGGGGTTGCCAGTTCGATTCTTTCATGGGACACATTTGAAACGCCATTTGTGAGGTAGGCAACGGGAAATCACTTCATAAAAGTCCACTTTACCAGAAAAACTCAGAGCCTTGTCTCTGGTTTCTGCTAAGCTCAAAATCGAGTATGCAATGCAGTTTTTGTGATGACGTGGTGTAGTGGTTAAGCATGCAGACTCATATCACAGGGTTCGTGACGTGAGTTCGGTTCCTTCATGCTTCTCAATAAAAATGATATTGGAGAGGAAGGCAACTGGAAACCATCTCATGCAATCCCCTTCCCTAGAAAAAGCTCAGAGCCCTATCTCTGGCTTCTGCTACGCTCAAAATCGAGTATGCAAGGCAACACAATTTGTAAATGTTATAGCTCCAACTCTCGCTGGCCAAATTTTAAAACTAATTTGTGAGGGAATATGTCACTTAAATGTACTTCATGACTCTGAGTAGCTGCTTGATTTCTCAGCTATCCAACGGTGCAAGTTCTCTATGACTAAACGGTTACTAGTTTTAAAGTAAAGGCTACACTTGATAGCTTACTGTTTTGCATTAGAGTGATAAGCCTTAATTACAGTAACTTGCAAGGTAGAATTTT